>CAOLHI010003532.1:0-171138 GCA_948474755.1 Ctenosaura bakeri | reverse complement strand
AACAATGCCATTCATTGAAATCATACCACATAGTAAACTCAGAAATCAACACCCATATGTGTGATGAACCACAAAGGTTGCTTACCCATATCTGTGGTTCTTCCAGGAGTTGTCTACCCCTTCACATAGCCCACCCTTGCTCCTCTCCTGTGCACATTAACTTATTTTTCTTGTCTACCACTGTGGTGAGCTTGCTTCAGTCTGAGGAGAGACCAGTGTGAGTGTGCAAATAAGGAAGAAAGAGTACAGTTGTCAAAATCTAGCTTCCAAAATGTTTTGAGGAGCGCCCTGCACAAACTCAGGCCCATGTGGGTGAATGCACAGGTAACTGCTGTAACAACCACAAGGGATCATTCTGGAGGGAAAGTAAGAAGAGAAGACCAAGAGCAAAAATAGACTTTACCAATTTTTTTCACCACTCTCAAAGTGTAAAGAAGTTTAGAGAGTATAGAAAATGCTGTTTGAGCAAGAGTTCACCAGGATGGTGCTGAACCTGAATTGTGAAGCTGAACCTTCACAATTAGGTTCAGGATCCACAAAGGTGATAGCAACTTATCTACCTTTTCCTCTCTATATATTTATGTAACACTATTTTGCTATTTTAACAAGAGTGATTGGAGGAAGCAGTAATTGACCTTTCCCCCACAGGAACAGAAACTGTCAGTGAGGCACAATTTTGAAAATGTATTCAAAGGGCAATTAACATTGGGGCAGGGGAAAGGTAGAGGAGTTATAATTAAATCCACAAGTCCAATTCTCTTAACTCCCCCCAGTTTTTGCTAAATTACATTCTCCTCTAACATTCTAAAACAGAAGCTGTAGGTGAAATTTGTAGCTTGAAAGGGAACAAAGATACTACGTGCCTTAATCAGCTTTCTAGTGGAAGGACATTTGGGCTATCACCCAGTAAACGTTTGGTAAATGGCTGCTGTTAACACAATGATAATCATGTCTATACTTCTTGCATTTCACCTCCCTCCAACTTAACTGTTTACAACCCCCACATCATGCTACTCAGCCCACTCCAAGCATGTGCATAAATATACTTTTACCCTAGCACAGCAGTGCAGGCATCTGATGACATGGGCTACAGTCACAAAATTTTATGGCCTAATAGAGTTGCTACTTTTTGTAGTGCCACTAGATTCTCTTTTGGTTTTGCTCTGGCCTTCCTGTCATTGGAGCGTGGGAGCCTCGGTTTTAATTCTGGACTATGGCCCTTTTCAAATGCCTTGTCATTCTAATCAGGGTAATTTGCACTTGGTTATTACACTGGCTGTAGATACGTTACACCTTCATCTTCTCCATCATTCAGGGTATGTCCCCATTAGTAATGCTTGCCCTTGCAGCCAGAGTATATGCCACACTAAATTTCATTTCCTAAAATGCCTTCTGCATGTGTGTGTTGCACAGGGCAATACTATGATCTGCAGTGATTCTCAGGGGATATATTATGTGGAGAGGAGACACAGACAGAGATGGAGCTGAAAAATTCAGAGTAAGATACATCCATAGCTACAGCCTCCATACATTCCTATACACCCAGGTATGCATGCACAGCCATGCAGTTATATGGATTCTTCATTCCACCCTTAGTTCTTACTGCTTCCCTCTGTAGCAGTCTATGGTATTTTCACAACTTCACACTCTATCCTAAGAAGCATCAAGACACCACAGTTATTGTGGTTGATCCCATTTTAACTACTGTGACTCTATCCAACAGAATCCTGGGATTTAAATTTTTTCTGAAACACTTAGAATTGTCTAGCACAGTCCTCTACCTACAGCACTAGAGCTCTCTACCTAGCAGACAATTCTAAGTAAGCTACAAATCCCAGGATTCCATGAGATGGAGCCATGGCAGTTAAAGTGATATAGATGTGCTGTAACAATTGAGTGTGGATATGCTATTGGCTTTTCCCAACCTGACTTCTTCTCAGTGTGTTGGACTACAGTTGCAATAATCAAAAGATACCCATCAAAGAGGTTTTTGTGAGCATTTAGAGGGGTCTAACTGATAACGCTCCCTAGTTGCTGGATGGGATGGAGCCAACCAAAATTCGACTAAGAGGAAGAGGATGTCCTAAAAAAGCCTGAGGATGATGCTATGAACATATAGAAATATATAGAACTTTCCTACTTCAGCCTTCACTTCAAATCTAGCGCTTTTTCAAAGGCTAGTAGATGATCCTCCTGAAGTCCAAACATATTTAAAGCCATTGTTACCAACATTTCCCACACCAACCTGCCTGGCTCCTGAGATCATACTCAGAAGGTACTGTCTGAGGGCTGCCATCCCACCTGAGGAAAAGATGTGTTTTTCTTGGTGGTGGCATCACAGCTAGGGAGCCCCTACTCCTCTATTCATTTGGTACCAAAATGAATGACTTTTAGGTCTCTGGTAAAAATTGGTTTTCTGAGTTTTGACAGCTCTTAACTGACTTTAGTGGTTAGGTGGTAGTTTGTGATTGGCTTTTGAGAGGGCCTGATAGCTAGGGGTTTTTAAAAAGTGTATGTTAACTGTTGCATGGTTGTTGTTGTTGTTGTGTTCCTTCAAGTTGTTTCCAGCTTAGGGCATCCCTAAGGCAAATCTATCAAGAGGTTTTCTGGAGCTGAGTGTGGGCCTTTCCCCACTACACTGTTACAGTGCTATTATTCCACTTTCAACATCCTGTGGAATTCTGGAGTTTGTAGTTTCCTGATGCCAAAGAGCTCTCTGGCTGAGAATTCTAAATGACCCTCCCTAAACTGCAAACCCCAGGAGTCGATAGGATTTGAAAGCAGAATAATAGCACTATAACAGTGCCGACAGGCCCTGTGTGTGAGACACACATCCAAGGTCACCCAGTGGGTTTCCACAGAAATTGAACTTGGGTCTCCTGGGCCATAGTCCAACACTCAAATCACTACACCCCACCACATTATAAATTTTATAGGCCAGAAAAAGCTGGAAATAGAAACATTTACAGGAAATAAATAACAAACAAATAAAGAAAAGTCTTTAAAGAAGACACTGTTTACAGAACTTGTAAGAATAGCCTGAGAGGAAGGGAAACACCTTTGCCCCATTGTTTGCTTGTTCAGCAGGTGGCTGCTGCTAACACCAACTCCCCAGACAGGTGTATGGCATTCCACTGATTCCCCACAACCTGAATCAAACTTTCCCTTATCCTCTTGTCTGGAAGCCATTTCTACACTGGACCATTATAGCACAATGATTCCACTTGCAACATCCTATGGAATCCTGGGGTTTGCAGTTTCAGGAGGGGCCTGCCTCATGGAACAGCATAAGGAGGGACACCACTTCCTCCTAAAGACGAACTTACCAGCAACTTATAATGAGGGAAAGGGTTAACCAGCTGTAAGCAATCGGTAAAGTTTGGAAGAGTTTACTTTTTTTTTTTTTTACACTATAGTTCCCAGACTTCCCCAATCAATATGGGGATTTTCCTAATCCGAGCATCCTGGGAGTGTGGCTGGTGGAGGAAATGGATCTTGCTATTTCTACTGCTTCCCCCATTGTTTAATATAAAGCAGTGTGGGATAGGGATATGCAACCCTCCAGATGTTGTTGGACTGCAGCTCCCAGTATTCTTTACCATAGGGAATGCTGGCTTAAGGCTGGAGGGAGCTGTAATCCATCAATACTTGGTAGAAGGTAGCATGATTCTTGCCCCAAAATGTAAGGCCTGGTGGTGAGCTAGGCTGCTCATTCTGAAACAAAGAGTCAGAGAAAGGATACCCCCTCCTTGCCTGAGAGAATATTCTAAGGGGGAGGCAGGGCCTGAGGGCTTTACAATCAACTAGGGTTTGGGAGTTGCACCAAGCATGGCTCAAACAACCTGGGTGTGCATGTGCAATATAGTCATATGACAAATTCACAGGAAATTGCCCTGCAAAGGAAAGAAAAAGTGGCTTGTTGAAAAACATTCCAGACTTCAAAGCAGGGTTGGAGAATGTGAGGCCCTCCAGACGTTGCAGGACTGCAATTCCCAGCAGCATTAGCCAGAGCAGCCAATGGCAGGGGATGATGGGACCTGTCATCCAACAACAACAACAACAATTTCCCTGTCCTACTCTAAAATATTCTCCTCTCACTCCAGTATCAACAAACTCTACGCTGCACTCTTTCATGTATTTCTTCAATATGGTGTCGCCCAGCCATTCTCTCAAGCACCCTTATCTACAGCGCACACGGTGTGGGGAGTTTTTCCAGGCTTTACCCTGCCGCTGCTAAGACTTCTGAAAGCTCATTGTCAGCCTATGGGGAGCTGTGGGTTTTCATGTGTGTGTGTGTGTTTCATCAAGCCCTGAACTACGTCCACAACAAGAAGTCGTGTGAGTCACAACACTGGCACTCCACTTCATGCTTGGCTCCAAATGACATGATGGGCTCAAGTGAATGAACCCAATGGCTCTCTTCCCAGTCCCCTCCCCTCCCTCCTGGCTTTCTGCAACCACAACACACATACAGACAACGCCACACTGAGCCAGAGAGCTCTAGTGCCAGCTGGGAATGACTGGAGAATGGCGGGTGCCCTGGTGCTTAGAAGTCTCTTCACACACACAAATCCATATTCTCCCTCTCCAGTGTGGCCTGTCTCTAGCTGTCTCTCCTTACTGCAAGATCCAGGGAGGCATAGTAATTTCCTGAGATTTCTTCTGGTACCCTGAGGACTGATGGCAACCCTAACCATTAGCCAGAATGAGGCAGCCTCCTAAGGTTGCCAGAGTGAAAACTGGAGATAGCTCCTATCCCTTTAATGGGAATTTCAATAGATGCTGCTTGTTACCTGCTTGTGTGACAAGCAACACTTCCTGAAATTCCCTCTTCTCCACAACCATTAAAGGTATAAGAGCCCTTTCTAGTTTTCACTCTGGGAACCCTATCAGGTAGTAGTTCTGGGGTGTCATGAAAGAGTGGCAAATGGTTAATTGTTTACTTTTTTTCCAATAGCGATGAATAGGGTTGTTATGGAATTTTCTGCCCCATTGGCCAAAATAGCTTAGCTGGCATTCATCAACATGCATCTTGACTTGGGAATTAAGATGGGGGACATGACATTTGCTGCTGTACCTCAGATCATGATATGTCAGAGGCTGGATGAGCGTCTTTCAAGAGTGCTTTAGTTCTATATTCCTTAAAGGCAGGAATTGAACTAAGTGGCCCTTGTAGTCACTTGTTGTTGTTGTTGTTTTTGTGTGCCTTCAAGTCATTTCTGACTTATGGTGACCCTAAGGCAAACCTATCATGGGGTTTTCTGGGGGCTGAGAGTATGTGACATACCCAAGATCACTCCGTAGGTTTCCATATCTAAGCAGGATATCAAACCCTGGTCTCCAAGGTTATAGTCCAATGCTCAAACCACTATACCACAATGGCTCTCTGGTTCATTTCAGCTCTATAATTCTGTGACAAGCAGATCATGACTGCTGTAGAAGCACAAGAAATTTCTGTAAAAGTGGAATTTTTAAAAAAGCAAAAAGCAAACCTTCTAAAACAGGGCTTTCCAAATGGTGTGCCATGACATGTTACTGTGTTGCCTGAAATGTGTTGGTGTGTCACCTACAATCTTGGAAATGTATGTTATTATTTATAAATCATGTATTTTTTAAAATATCTGAAAAGTTTTCATGAGATATGTTGTGTCTCCATGCATATTGTTATTACAATTTATGTATGTGTCTATATCTCTTATTAGCAGTTAATTTAACCTCTGGTTTACTAGTGAAACTGAATTATTGTGTCACAAAATCATGCATGTCTAAAAAAGTGTGTCACCAACGTGAAAGTTTGGAAAGCTCTTTTCTAAAGAGTAGCAGTAAGACTAATCGAAAAATAACAGTCCTGATGTTTGGGAAGTCCTAGTCTGGAAGAGTCACTTCTCCCAACAGAGATGGCCTTGAGGCCTATTGAGGGAGCCTCCTAATACTACTGGACTTCACTGGGTCATGGTGGGACTGAAATGAGAAAGACTTTTTTTTTAAAGCATGCCTTCTTTCAAACTCTTAGGTCCCAAGCATTCCCTTGAAACATCTGCCATCTCAAAATATTTCCTGGACTTAATGATCAGGTGCTGAGCTGGTGGAGCGAACACTTTGTAAAGGACTAACAAAGACCGACAATGGGGTGGGTAAATGTGGGTGGTTAAGGGATTATATCAGTTTTCCAGGAGAACATGGAAGGCTGCACCCCTACCACACACACACACACACACACACCTTGAAAAAAATCAAAATAAATTTTCGCTCCAAAATGTCACCAAACATTCTCTGAGGGCCTGGGGGGCATTTTCACCATGGGTTGGCTCAGCCATTTTAGGACCAGGCGAGGCCTTTTTGTCACACCAGAATGATGCAGCTATATTGTTAGCTGGGGCTGCCTGCAAGGACCACACAGCTCCCTTATTTCTGCAATTCCATTGGCTGCCAGTCTGTTTCTGGCTACAACTAAAAGTGCTGATTAGGGCATATGAAACCCTATACAGCTCAGGTCCAGGTCATCTCAAGGACTGTATCTCCCTATATGAGCCTACCCACATTTTAAGATCTTCTGGGGAGGCCTTTTTCTCTGTCCCACCACTCTCACAGGCACATCTGGTAGGAACATGGGAAAGGGCCTTCCCAGTGGATGTTCCCAGGCTCCAGAACTTCCTTCCCAGATAGGTTAGATGGGCACCCTCCCTGCTATCCTCTCAGGAGCAGATGAAGATGATGATGATGATGATGATGATGATGATGATGATGATGATGATGATGATGATGATTTGTGATAGACCTTGGGATTGTTCAGACTGGAAAGGATCTTTCATATGCTGTGTTGTTTTGCTCTTCTTCTTTAATTGTTTCCTTTAAACTGTTTTTAATTTGATAGTGGAATTATATTTTTAATTTCTGTTTTCCAATTTTTAACTTTTAGGTGTATCCATTTTAAGATTTGTAAACAGCATTGACTCTCAGATTGGGAAAACAGCAGGAAATAAATGAGGGAGAAGTCACTTCCTGTCCACTCTGTTTTAGACAAAGGTTTCTCTTGGGCCTAAAAATGGCTCAGGTTGGCCAGAAACATGACAAAAATGCTCTCCATACACCCTATAGGGAGGGCATTTGGGGGACTTTTTTTTACACAAAAAAAGTCACAAAAACAGCCCTGGGGCTACCTATGGCTCACAGACCATACATTGCCAATCTGATCATCTCCCTTCATTCTATCACAGTGAACATGCACAGGCACAGGTGCGCATGTACACACATCACTCTGATATGTAGGATCATTTTGATACATACAACTGGAAGAGGTTCTTCCTTTGATTGAGTTTATTTACCAGGATATTGTGCGGGAAGGGGGGCTGGATTTGCCAGCATGTTCATTTGCATTACAACAACCTCTCCTCCTCTTTCTCTCCTGTGCCAAATGAATAAATAAAGAAACAGTTCTGAAAGAGGGGAATGAAGCATTCTGTGTAAGAACAGCTTAAGCCTAGCGGCTGATAAGCACAGCAATATTTACAGATGGGACTTGGAGCCAGGCAGCTGGTTCTGAGGGTGGAGGAGGTTGTATCTTGCACCACTTCAGGCACTCCACAAGGCACAGTTGAGAAACTTCAGGCCCCAGCTCTGATTCTGGGATTCCTGGGACCCCAGTCTGGCCTCAGGGACCACATGTGCTTCCTCAGATGGCCACACCCCCTTCTCATTGGAGGTGTTCCAAATTTTGTACTGTTTTCCCCCTTTGTTAAAGGTTGAAGTAATTCTCCTGAGGCTCAGTGACTGATAGCAAAAGCTTTTAGCTAAACTGGCTTGGGGTCTTTAACCACGACCTTTTTGCCTTTGGCCACACCCACCACTGGAACACGGCCCCCAAGAACTTCACTGACATTGAATCTCTCAACAGCTTCAATGAATTAGTTCCCCAGAGGGCAGCTTTCCCTATCTAGGTTGCTCCAGATATTTTGGGCTATAGGTTCTAACAGTCCCAGACAATGTGGCCAGTGTGACTAGAGATTATGGGAGTTTTAGTCCAAAAACATATGTGCATGGGTCATCTGCCCATCTCAGGTTCTTCGGGTTCTTATATCACAAAGGCAGGGCATCAACCCAGAGAGCTTTCAAGCAGCAAAGACCTTCATCTTGCCTGCTGCTGCTGCCACCACCTCTGAGCTGGAATTTCACTGTCCTGCTCCTCCTCTTCCCCCTCTTCTACAAATTCCCCATCTGGCCTCAGGTGATCATTGGGGTCAGTCGATTTACAGGACACTTCAGAAAGCGTCTCAGGCTGTTAACATGGAAAACAGCACCGTAAAAAAGGAGAGCTGTTCCCATTTCCCAAGGACTAGCAGAGCTGCATGGAACACGGCATCGCCCAAGCACCTCCAGCCACTGCAGCACTTAATAGACCAATGCGAATTAAATTGCCTCCCATACAACAGATGGACTGTGGCTCCAGATAAAGAAGCAATTTGCAAGCAGCGGACTGCGCCCGCCCGTCTAAAGGAATGATCAAAAGGGAGGGTTTTAAAAAGAGACGGAGGCTGAGTGTGTGTTTGAGAGAGAGAGCATGACAGGAGTATGACGTATAGGCTCAGAAGGAAAATTCTGGTCCTCTCCAAGACAGGGAGTAAATGCTTCTTGGCCACCATACCATCCTCATTGCCACTGGCATCACGAGGATGGAGATTGGCCTTGGTGGAAGAGATGGGAGGCAGCTTTCCAGAAAGGCAGAACAACCATCTCCATCAAAATGGAAGCAAAGCAAACCACCACAGAGGAGATGCGAAGGGAATCTTCAGTTTTGCTCACAAACAAGAACCATAATCATAACAATATGTAGGGCTGGCTGTGTCCAAAGTATACACTGCATATACTTGTGTTAGGTCAACCAAAAGAAACGAAAACACTTCTTCATCAGGCCAAAATGGTTTTAAAAAACCATGCAGGGGAGGAGAAATGACAGGTGTCAGAGTCACTGGTCTGTATCTTGTCTCAGATGTTTACTTAAGGTGGTGTTTAAAGATCAATGAAGACAGAGGGTACACCCCTTAACTACGTTAGCTGAAACAAAGGCAGTGAAAGAAATGCAGTAAAATCTCCTTCTCCATTAGCAGCAATGGGGTAATTTCTTTTGAGTCTACAAAAGAAAACCAAAGCCGTCTGGTTTCCAGGGGCCACCTCCTCTGTGTAAGAGGCCATTGGGAGAAAGATTCTCCTGGTCATGTGGTGCAAAGAACCTGCATGAAGAGAATGGTGCTATTCCAGTATAAAAATTGCCAGTACCATTTCTCACCAAGATGACATCACTGGTCATTTTTCAGCTTCCCTCCACTACTATGCAAAGCAATCCCTTCCTCGGCCACTACCAGGCTTAAGGTTTTATACCAATTGGCACAGGATGGACAGTGGATAACAGTGACCTGAGTAAGTTCTTATGCCCAGTGGCTACCAGACTGGGGGCATAACGAAAAGAGCAAAGAGGATGAGTTATTTTTTAAAGTTTATAACAAAAATCCTAATAGCTTGGGCATATCATTATGTCCTTTTTATGCTAATGTTTCTTGGGCCAGTTGTTTGTACTATTAGGACATGGTCAGGAAAAAAATGGAAATGGGGGTTGGGTCAGAGAGAAACTAGACTGAATTTGGGTGGTGGCTGGGAAAGGATCTGTTATGACCTTCACATGGCTGGCCCTTCCATTAAGCTGAGTGTGGGTCCTCGTTAATTCACTATGGATGGACATCAGGATAACTGCTCCCCCACTTGCCCTGTCATCCCAGCTTGATGGATTTCTTTTGTTTCCCTGCATATATGGATTTAGGAGGGCTCAGTGTTGTTGAGAGGGCCAGCATGGTGTAGTGGTTTGAGCAGCTGGACTATGACCCCGGAGACCAGGGTTCGATTCCCTACTCAGCTGTTACCCTGTTTTCTGGGGGTCCTGAGAGGGGCACCCAAAATACCAAACCACAATAACACAACTTTGGGGGAAATTAGCTGGAGCACTCACTAAAGCTAGCAAGAGGCAGGGTAACTTAGCAGGATCTTGCAACCCAGCATCTACGGGGTCAGGTCAGTCAAGCAGTCAGACAGTTTTAAAATAGTAATAATGATGTTTTATTGAATGTGGTTCGCTGAGGGGAGCTCGCCGAACAAAACGGCAGCAAGGCGGTCTGGAACTCGGGAGCGATCCGAGGTGGTCTCAGAATCAGGGGGTTTATATAGGGTGAATTGTGACTGCAGGCCATGCCTTACTCGGTGAGAACAATACGAGTTTGGAGCGGGACAAAGCTTCGTGAAAGGTCAAGTTTAACATGATCGGCTTGGCGCTGAATCAACAATAGTGTAGCCAGTATGCAAATGCAAGGTGCTTAGTTTGGCTTTGTAAGACTCTCGGCTCAGAGCCAGGTGCCTTTGTTAGTGTAGCTCTTAAGCAAAAGGGTGTTTGCAGGAGAGGTCCCTGAAGCAACGGATTGGCTCTGTTCTGCCTGCCTAGGTGGAGAATGGAATGTCCAGCAATTACTGGCCATGTCTGTTTACGTGCTTGTCTGGAGGCCTCGCAAACACGTGGAGTGGGGTGGCAGAGGAAGGCCAAATGGTTTGATATCAAAATGATATCGAGTGCTATCACCGGGTAGGCCTGGGCCGAAGTAACACAGCCATGGAAACCCATTGGGTAACGATTGGCACGTCACACACACTCAACCCAGAGAATCTCAAAGTTCATCGCTAGGATGAGAGCAGTTTCCTGTGTCATTGGATCTGGGAGTAGAGGCTTCCTGAGTATATTATACTGGAATCAAAAAAGAGAATAGGGCTCAATAACACGTTGTTGTTGTTGTTGTTGTTGTTGTTGTGTGTTAAGTTTGTTTCTGACTTCTGGTCACCTTAGGGTTACCAGAAGTCAGAAACAAACTTAACACAACAACAACAACAACAACAACGTGTTATTGAGCCCTATTCTCTTTTCTGATTCCAGTATAATATACTCAGGAAGCCTCTACTCCCAGATCCAATGACACAGGAAACTGCTCTCATCCTAGCGATGAACTTTGCTTCTCTGTGGTCTACTATATAGCAGTTGCTCTTAGCTTTTGGCCTGACAGATGTTTTGGGTGTCAGCTTCCAGAATAGAATTCCAGATAATTGGCCATCCTGGCTGACGTTTCTGTTCTGTGCTCCAGTCAGCAAGCGTTCCACAGAGCAGGTGGCTGGAATGCCAGAGCTGTCAGGTAGTTAAGCCAGTCTGGGTCAGTCACACAGCAAGTCAGTAGTCCAAATAAATAAAACCAGCAAGGAGTAAAGCTGAGTGCTAAATAGTAGCTAGTCCAAAGCTCAGGGAGCATGAAAGGCCAAAGAGGACTTCTAGTCACCAAAATGGATGGTTGGAAGCAATGAAACCTTCAGTAAAGTGATGGAGAATGTAGAGCCTGGTGGCTCAAGGCCCCAGGTGATTTAGTCAGTCAGTGTCTCCTACTTAAGAGCCAGTGGGAGCATCCTAAATTCTTTTTCTCTCTCCTTCACACAGTAAATGGCTGTGCCTCATCTTCAGACTCTTTTGCCTGAGCCCCTGGTACCTCTACTCCAGAGAGACCACTGACAGCAGGAGTGGTATATTCCTGGCATTCTGACTATATGTGAATCCTCCAACTCAAGGGTAAGTTATGAGATTTCAAGGCGTTAATCCAAAATATCTAGAGGATCCACTGGAAAGATTTCTACCCACCCACACTTCTCACCCACCCACCCCCATGCTCTACATGGCCAAGCGCTTACGTGTGGGTGTCAGGGTGTGCCATCTCTCTTGCCTTGTGCTTGGTTCACAGTGGGAATGGTCTGCTAATGGGACAGCAACCATTGTTCCATGGGTTCTAAATTCTCTGTGGATGCCCAGACAATCTTCCTGTATGTAGATGATTCTCATTGTCCTGACAGGCTGTCAGTTTAGCTGGAAATACAAACTCTCCTTTCTCTGCATTTTTCCCCCTTCTCAGTCTCTCCCTCAATCCTGTCGCCTTCCTTCTGGTCTAGTTCTTTCTGTTCTTTTCTCTGCCTCTGTCCTGCATTCTCCGGCTTTGCCTTGAGGCAAATGTGAAGCAATCTCTTTAGGCTGGAAATTCCAGAGGGGTGCACTGTAGAAGTTTGGCATTTGCAAAGGTGCAAGTACCCTTGATGCCTCCCTTAAAAAAAAAAAAAGTATTAGAAAGCACCAACAAGATAGATCCTGCAAGGCATTTTTCAAGATATAGTTACTAGGCCTCCATTTTCTCATTCAAATGGTTTGTGAGTGGAAGCCTTTCCGCTACATGCAATCCTAACATTTGGATTGAAGTTAAAGTAATTTTATTTTTTTAAAAAAAACAGCCCGTGAGTAAATACGGCATTACATGTACATTTACGTGTACTAATATCCTAACAGGAATCCACGTAACTTCTAATCTAATGGGTCCCATCCTGGGAGATATAAATTAATTATACATTATTCTAGGATATAAATTAAATAAATAAACTCATCATCATCATCTGACTCTGTGTTCTTGGTTTGTTCAGGACATTGTATGTGTCCATTTCATCTCCACTAGTTGTCCAAAAACTAGGACTCGGGTGTCCATTTGGATCCACATCTATTACTTTTAAAAAGCCCTGAGACTCTATGCAGCTAGCTCACTTGCTTCAGTCAGATATTAACCCCCCTCATGTTAGAAGCAGTAGTTGGGGCATGGTAAAGAGGGAAAACATCCTTGTGCCCCTTGTACAGCTATTTGGAGGCTGAGACGGGGCTCGGACAGATTTAGGGTTCTCATGGGGCCCACTGGTTTGCACAGAGTAATGTGCTCTACCTGAAGAGATATCTGGTCCAAGTCTAGTTTAAAGAGAGAAGGGTCATCTGAGAGGAAAAGAGGGAGAGGCTCTGAAGTTATCCATTAGCTGTGGGGAGCAAGGCAGGAGACAGAGCAGGCAGGCACTTACCTCTCCAGGTCACAGTCTTTCCCACTATGAGGAAATGCATTGTATTCCTTTCCCTTTTCAGTTTTCAATTACAGCCATTATTTCCAAATGTGCATCTCTACATTTTGATGAACGTACACCAGCTTCATGCCAAACTGTGGCTGTTTTTGCCTTCTTTTTCTGGCAATGGGTACATGGTCATTCTAACTAGAGAAGAAGCATTGCCCACCCATGGCCAATGTTTTGTTGTGACTTCTCAAAACAAAACAGCAGAGTGCAATGGGAAGTATCCTGTATTGTGAAACTAATGAAGGGGGGGTAGAAAGGGAGAGAGAATGGTGGGAGCTCTGATTACTATGATGCATCCTTTTGCCTACGGTATTTGGGAGGTGGTCTGGGTGCAATGGTATTTTCATTTGTATTTATGCACTAGGAGGAGTTTCTGCATGGTTTTCAGATACAAATTGCCCCCAAATCACATTTTTTTAAAAACATGGGAGCACGGAGGGACTTCTAGAGCTGCCCAGGTATGGTCCATAAGCCTCATGGAGCCTACAGGTCACACTCTGCTTGCCCTGCCTTAGAGTATGCACTGTAGATCAGCCACTGGCACAGAGACAACAGTGAGGTGAGAGTACTCTGCACAGACAGAGTCTCCTACTGGGGTCCTCTTTCTTCCTAGTGATCAAAGCATATGTAAATGACAGTGGTATCTGGGAGCCTGCAAAAACCAAAACAGATCCCCACTGGATCTGTCCCTAGCTTTGTCCTTCTCCCCATGTCATGTTTTAAAATATATTTATACATCAATTTTGACACAGAATAACATAAACACCAACCAACATTTTTAACATAAACATGAACTTAAATCAAAACACCATACTAAAACTGCAAATTAAAAACACTAAACAGTAACTTACTAAAACATAAAAGGGCTTTGACACCCTCCCATACCAAACTGTAATGAGAAAGAGAAAATAAGAAAAGACAAAAAAAAAAAGAATATTCTACCATTACAGATCCACTGAAGCAAACTTAATAGGGTTGCTAGTAACCATTCCTACAAGTTATCATTAGATTTCTTGTTGCTCAAAAATTCCATAAAAGGTTTCCAGTCTTTCAAAGAATCTTCAGTTGGCTCATCCTTTATGACCCACGTTATAACAAAGAAGTAATCTATCTTTACTGTCCAATTCCTTATTTGTAATACCCAGTGAAGACATACCCTAGGTCATACCCTGTGTCATTTCTGAAACAAACATTTGGAAGAGGCCTTTACCTGAATTTTTGGCTCCAGGTGGTAAGGCCACAAGGCCACCAGCACCATATGATCCCTGTCACCCTCTTGAAGTTTACTTTCCTTTTTACCATCCTCTCTTGTTTTTGTGGCTTCCTAGACTCTCGTGCCTCCCTACTGAATCACAGCTACAGTTCTATCTCCCTTCTTTCCCCTGCCTCCCTGCAATTCTTTCTTCCCTGCTCCACCACTTGTGCTCTTGATCCTAATGCAAGCAGACTGTGGCTGAACCAGCTGGACATGGTGAGCCCAATGCAGGGCCCTCCAGCACCTCCTCTAGGAAACCTCTCTGGTGCCTTGGCATCACATCTGGACAGCTCGCCTGGTATACTGCCTAGGAGGGCTGAAATGCTCTCCCAGAGGCAAGAGACCTGTGAACTTCCTAGCCAGGTCTTGATTGTGCCTCAAGCCCTTTGGAAACTGAAACCATCAGAGAGTTTCTTAATGGTCCTATGCTTGAAAAGACTAAACAGAGCTGGGGCTGGAACCAGCACTCCCGGATGCTAAACTGTTGGACGAAGTACCCTAGTAACATGGTCGGGAGAGCAGAGTTCTTCCAAGTTCCATGCTACTGCCTTGGACATTCACTGCTGGAGTCAGTATGTTTCATTTCTGAAACTAATGAAACACAGGCTCAAAGATGGTCTTTATGGTTTTCTCTGTCTGCATTTTAAAAAATCACACTGGAATTATATGATTACTCTTGTTGCTGTTGCTGCAGCTGTGATCATCAACAACAATAGCGGTGGTGATAGTGGTGATGATGATGATGATGATGATGATGATGATGATGATGATGTTGTCAGTGAGGGAACTGCAACACAGTATGAGGCATTCCAGACAACTAAAGTGTTCTAGCCTTCTTGGAGAATTGTTATTGTGCATCTTCAGGTCAAGTAAATTCACTATTACTATATACAGTATGATTAATTACTATGATTATTCCTTATGGTGAATATAAGATGATTCTATAATGGGGTTTTCTTGGTAAGATTTGTTCAGAAGGGATTTAATGCCTTTGCAAATCCTCTCAGGATGAGAGCATGTGACTTGTCCACAGTCACCCAGTGGGTTGCCATGGTCAAATGGGGATTCGAACCCCACTCTCCAGTCATAATCTGATTTCCTGTTCTGCTTCTCCTCCCTCCTGATTTTCCACTCTCCCCGCAACAATCAGTCAGGTTTCCATGCTGACCAAGCATGCCGAGGCCTCATTAGGCTTCAGCTATGGTCTACCCTACCCTACATTAAGCACTGTCGTTCTTCATACCTTGTAGCTGTTCTGAGCCTGCTTGTGTGTGATGGCAGGGTTTTGGCTCTGGAATGATAGGCTCTCAGAGAATAAGTTCACTATTACTATATAGTATGATTAATTACTATGATTATTCCTTTTGGCAATATAAGTATTTCACATAAGGTTGCGCCAATTCCATGTGAAAATATGCTTTCTTTAAAGAGAGTGAAGAAGAAAGAGGAAACAGAACCACATCTTATAAGGAATAACCAATGTGTTGTGTATTTGGTTGTTTCTTAGTCATTTATTTAATAAAAAAAAAATCTACAATAAATATCCAATTAAAAATACAGACCCAATAAAATAATAACAAGCAGAGAAGAAAGCAGTAAATAAAAATAAATAGCTATGCCATGTTTAAATGCCAGGAAACATGCCACCAAACTGATTCAACACCCATATCCAAACCCTAGATAAGGCTGGGGGGGAACTTTGGGAGAGATATTTTATTTTAAGCATTCTTTACCCCACTCCTCAGCCCAAAATATTCTCAGGATAGTTTGCATACAGTCACAAGACAATCCCCTGCCCACAAGCTTGCAGTCTAAAATGACTTGGCACAAAAGGGAAAAAAAAGGGTGGGGGAGAAAAAGAGGGGAAGAAAACAAGTACATTTGGCCCTCCGCATTCACTAGGGCACAGGACCCCTGAGAAAGTGGAAAATTTGCAAATATCAAAATGTGTGTGTACATGCGTGCCTGTGGGAACAGGACAGAGGCATGATGGGGAGAGCAGGCACCCAGAGTCCAAACCATGTCAGGGAAAGAAGAGGGAATGGTGGTGGGTAGGAATGATGGACCTATGCTTCCTCTCCCTTATCCATCTCCTTCCTTGGGTATGAGGTGGTTTGTGGCTCTGAGAAATCAGGCTGCTAGCCATCCTTTGCTGGCTAAGCAGCAGCTGGTAGAGGAGGAGAAGGAGGTGGAGGACCTGAAGTGAGTTTTTAAAGAGCTATGCTGCCTGATCAAAACCCCTGAGACGGAGCATTCTCCTGGAAGGGGAGCAACGGTAGAAGAAAGTTGCAGATAATCAAATCCATGAAAGCCAAACTCTCAAATGTGGAGGGGCAACTGAAATCTTTCCTCAAGCTATGATGCCCATCTTACTTCCATCTGAGGCAACCTGCAGGAATGGCTGCCAGAAGGGACAGTGGAAGGAAAAGGGAGAAAGGAGGTGGTCTTTCAGAAAGACTGGTGGAATCTCCCTGGTCCCCAACTCTGGGGCAGCTTCATGGAAACATGCTTGAACAGATGAGATGGAAAATGCAGACACATGCATAGATATACATACAGTTTTTAAAAATCCCAAACAGAATCTGGTCTGCTAAGGGATGTGAGTCACTTACAACTGGGCCTTTGTTATAGTGTGCCTTCAAGTCATTTCCAACTTACGGTGACACTAAGGTGGAGTAAGATGGGGTTTTCTTGCAAGATTCAGTCAAAAGGGATTTGTTATTGCTTTCTCCTGAGGATGAGAGAGTGACTTGCCAAAGACCATCTAATGGATTTCCATGACTGTGCAGGGATTCAAACCCTGGTTTCCCTGAGCCCAAAGTCCAACACTCCAACCACTCTAACCCACAGAGCCAGCCAGATTCTCCAATATTTACAGCTTCAGTTCCTTGTAAGTTAGAGGTTGGCAAGGTGGGGTGTGCATGTATGTTTGTGTGTGTATAAGATATCTGCATTTGCTGGCATATAAGATGCACTTTTTTTCCTAAAAAATACCCTCTGAAAATGGGGTGCGTCTTATACCCCAGCAAGTATGGTAATGCTAAAAACATGGAGAAGGGAAGGGGAGTGAAAGGAGTTCTCCCTGTCCAGACAAACAGGAAGGGAGGGGGTTGTGTAAGCCTTGATCTAGGAACATAGATATATGTTTCTACAGTTTCTCGTTACCTTCCCCTCCTCCCTTGTGCATTTTGACTCTACTGAGAATTTCTGCCCAAGAAAAATAGAGAGGAAGGGGTGGTGCTGCAGCATTCTTTTCATTCCCCTCCTCTCCTGTGCATTTTGACTCTGCCAGAAGTTTCTGCCCAAGCAAACAGGAAGAGGGAGGGGTAGTGATGCAGCACTCTTTTGATTCCCTTCCTCTCCTGGTGCAACACTCTTTTCCTTCGGTTCTTTTCCTGTGGATGTTGCTCACCAAAGAACTAAAGAAAAAATTTCCTGAAAAATACCCCTTGAAAAGTGTGGTGCGTCTTATATGCCGGTGTATCTAATACGCTGGGAAATAGGGCACTTCATGAGGAGTGTGCAACTTATTGGATTTCAACTACCATACAGGAAAAGAGATTCCGCTTAAACATTAGGAAGAACTTCCTGATGGTAAGAGTTGTTCAACAGTGGAGTATGCTGCCTCATTGTGTAGTGGAGGCTCCTTCTCAGGAGGTTTTTGTACAGAAGCTGGATGGCCATCTGTAAAAAGTGCTTTGCATGGCAGGGGATTGGATTTGATGACGGTTGTGGTCTCCTCTAACTCTGATTCTGTGATATTTTAATAGGAGTGGCAATTCACCTATTTTTGCCCAGAATAAAGGACAGGGCAGGTAGACTGGAAAGATGGAGGGTTGCAAAAACAGGCTGTTCTCTGCCCCACACTGTTGTAAGGACTCAATACTGGAGACTTACAGTTCCTTTTGTAATAAAATGCCATGTTTGGAAAGTTTTATTTTTAAAAAAAGAATGAATATATATAACAGCATAACTGAAGTCATGCATAACAGAGCTTATTAGTGTAATGCTCTGGATCTCCAGAACATCACTCAGCCACTGTTCAGGAACAGACGGCTGCAGCCTTGCTTTATGATCACTTCTTAATAGTAACTTCGTAAGCTCTGCTTTTTCCTCACGACATGCCTGAAGACGGAAAAGGAGACAAACAACCATATAGACAGCACTATTCTGTAAGAGTGTCAGTTTCAAAACAGCTCTCACTCCCAAACATTCGGAGACCTTCAAGACTGTTTCTTGTCAACGCACTATGGAGCTTAGACCTAGTTCTTGTGAAATGGTGAAGTGGTGCAAACCTGTTTCTACTTTGTGCTACTTTTGATTGCAGATGAGAGGGGATTATATGGCTGAATATTGCCCCATAAAATAAGACACACCAAGAAAGAAACCATCAGGCTTAACCAATGTTGGCTGGGTCGCTAGGGCAAGTGGGATACTGCCACTCCCCCATTCCCCATCCAGGATACTCTTGCTTGTTTCAAGGTAATGTTGACTTTGGCTTCTGCCATAAGCCTCAGCCCTGGTAAGGGTCAATTGCCACTAGTTAGAATCCTTCCATCAGATATCTAGTTTTTCTTTCACAGTCTATGATAGGACTGCTTATTCCTCCCTTGCAGCCTGAAATGGTACAGTCTAGAAACAGGGTCATACTGCCTTATCCTTTACTGTCCATAAAAACTGGCTGTCAGCCTTTGACCTTTGTTTGACACAGTCAAGTCATTGAACTGTTTCAAAGAGGTAGGGTATTATGCAGTGCAGCTAGCAGCCACCACCTAAGTCCATTAAACAAGCATCTTAAACTGGCAAAATATTTGGAATCCATATCTCCCTGTGGGATTTGTATTGAATCACATATTTCCTGAGTCTCCAAGCCTGCTAAAGGGTCTGTCACCCTACATCTCCCTTTGGGAGGGCCAGTCCTGTCATTGGTCAGAGGGAGGCTGAAACCTCAACCAGCATACTGTGAAAGCCATAAAATAGCAGCAAATTGGTCATTGTTCTTTATTAGCATTTTTTAAAAATGTCTAGGAAAGGGAAGAGATGTTCACAAGATATTCAGCCTTCAGAATATCTTGTCTAGCTTTGAATACTATGTACCTGGACTTGGGGAGAGAGTGCTATTTGTTGCTCCACCTAAGGCAACTAAATGCCTATCCTTTGCAGGGAGCACCACCAAGGGCATTCGTAGTCTATATACTTTGCCTCATTCAGGTGAAGGGGGCTCAAGGAGGGTGCCTTATAGACTCCATCCTTATGAATTGACACTAAGTAAGTGCATTTGACTTATGCCCCAAGTATAAGGCATCTGCCTCCTGAAATGACCATGCCTAAGGATATTTAGACCAATGAAACCCACCAGCCCTTAAAAATAAAGCCTGCAGCTGGGATATCAGAAATAATGGCCCTGTCATTGGGCAGGGTGAAGCTGCCACTCAGGAAGCTTTTGCAGGTGTTGTAGTGCCCTGCACATAGCTTTGACAATGGTCCCTTACCAGCACTGAAGTAAGAGCTGTGAAAATGGGAAAGGATATCATCTTGTTCTTCACCTCAGGTAGCCAAATATCTTGGGCCGGTCTAGCCAATTGGCTACAACTGACCCAAAACTAGGTTATCAATGGTCCAACTGGAGGAAATGCTCCGAGGCCCTGCTCCTGGCACTAACGTAAACACACTTCTTGTACTGTGGTGTTATCTAGAAAGAAGTGGTGTTAGGAAGAGAGGGGCTGTAGATCTCTTACTCCCTGCCTTTTCCATTGGTGGATAGCCCACCCTGGCCCCATTTCCCAGCTGTAGAGCAAGTAAAGGTTGCCGTGGCATCTTGAGGTCACTGCCTCTGAGTTTCTGGCTTGGATCATGCCCAGTGAGACAGTCAAGGGAGACACCCAGAACTTGTATCTTTCCATATGCCTCAAAGGGCCCATCTCTGGTCCCAAGAAGGTTTCCTCTTGGCTGGGCAACACCACCAGCCTGATCCAGTCAACTGCAGTGCAAACCAGTCCTCCAAGAGGAGCTCTTGTCCACATGCACATACAGAGATGCTTCAGTCACAGCTTTTGAACCCCAGCCCCTTAGTCTGGCCTTGAGCTGAATGCTCCTCACAATCAGTCATGATAAAATGGCGGGCACCACTGGCACTGTCTTCCTCCCTTGCAGGGCTGCTTTTGGCTCCCTCCCCTTTGTGTTGTTTACAGACTGACAGGGAGCCCTAAGAGTCTGGAGGGAATGTGGCCAGGAGGATTCCGCCTCTTGGGAGGGCTTTCTTCCATAAGTTACATATCTATCCATTTGCTATCACTTTAATGCTTCCCCTTGGTCTGTGCTAAATCTTAGGGGACTAACCAAAAGAAAGTCTCGCCCTTCTCAGCTTCCTGTTTTTCTAATCAACAAAAGTGGTTGATGCTTGGCCTTGGCAAATGAGGTTCATTAAGTGCATCATTTGTGGGAAATGCTTGTACATGTGTTCCTGAAAACAAAACAAAATATTTTAAAAAAACTCATAAGCAAAGCTGCATTTAAAGAATATGGGAATGAGTGGAGAAGGGCTGGTACAAATTATGAAGTAGCATTAATAGGAGGCCTAAATACCCTAAAGGCACCAGATCCCATCTGACTTTGGAAGCTGAGCAAGTTCGGCCCTGGTTAGTACTTAGATGGAAGACAGCCAAAAATACCAGGTGTTGTGGGCTATATTTCAGAGGAAGGGATTGGCAATGAGGTCACCATAGGTCAACAGGCAACTTGGAGGCACATATACACTCACATTAGTAGTTAGCAGTAGCAATAGCAGCAGCAGTTGAAACAAGTTACTTCCCAGCTCTGACATGAACTCACTGTGGCCTTGTGCTAGTTGCTGTTGCAGTTCTCTATGAAAAGGCAACCCAAGGAGGGTTTTCTGTACTGCTCACTAAGCAAGGTTCAGATCCAGCCCCAGGTCTATGCCAAGGAGATGAGGGCAACAAAACCTTTGGCCTGCATGAATTTAACAAATTGAGGCAGAGTTGTTCCATTTACTTGGTTGCCTTCTTTTGCTAGGTCTGTGAAGGTGCAGAGAAATATATAAAGTACTAAAGTTTTTCTCCAACAAAACCATCCACCACTCCTGGTTCTTGCTGATCCCGCTCAGTTCTTCTGATAAGCTTGTCCTTCAGGATTCTGAAATTTCCCTGGAGCTTTTAAAATTCAAGCCTATCCTTGCCATCTGTGCTCAGCATCAGATTCTGAAACATCCTTGCAGTCAACAGGCGGTTAGAGAGTGAGAGGATTTATGTAGCTGTGTCAAAGCATGACTTGGGAGCCTTGCACGTTGGCAACCTGAGACATCGGGTGGGTGCTGACATTTCAATAGAATGGGGCCAAAAGTTAGGCCAGATGGGGATACAGAGCATATGCCTAGTAAGGGTTCGAGACAGAAAGTGGAAAATAGGCACAGAATCAAGGGAATAGGCAATATAGGGGAGACAGGCAAGGGGCAAGAGCTGCCTTATACCAAATCAGATGACTTACCTTCTGAATGAGCACTATCTAAATCTGACTAGCAAATGTTTGTCCAGGACTTTGCCTGTCATCTGTTCCCAGAGGCCTTTCTAGCCAGATATTCTGGAGGCAGAACTGGAGACCATCTGCATTAACAAATACATGTTTTTTTTCACTGAACTCGGCCCCCCTTTCTTGGGAACAGTCTTATAGGCAGGGTAAGTAAAGCCACCCAGAAGCATTTGTAACAGGAAATGTGCAACCCTAAATATGTTTTTTAGACTGCAACTCCCTTCGTTCTTGGCTATGCTAAGGCTGCTGGCATGGTTGGCATTTTATCCATACTACACAGTTTGCATCAATTTAATAACACTTTTAACTGGCATAGCTCTATCCTGCAGAATCCCAGGATTCGAATCTTTGCGAGATATTTAGAATTCCACGCTTGAGAGCTCTAGTCCACTTCCCTCAACTACAAATCCCAGGTTTCTTAGGATGTAGCTATAACGATTAAAGTGATTTGAAACTGATACAATTGTGCAGTGCAGATGCATCTCAGGGCAAGTCAAGGAGACCAATTGATGTACCTAAGTGAGCAGAGAGATGGGGAGACCTGTGTGGATGACCCTTTTTGCTTTCCTCTCTGCACCCACTTGAATGATTTGCCCTAAGGGGCAGCAGAATGCAGATGGGGAACACAGACTGTCTCTCTGGTCATTCCTGTTGTGGTGTTTCCCACCAAAGAACTCAGTAATGAAGGGCTGTGGAAGTTTAACTGTTTAAAAAAGGATTGCAACGTGTTTAATATACTACACCTAACAGCTTGCTGTGACTTGGTAAATGTAAGTAATGCAGGATTTAAAAGCTGTGCTCTTTTTATTCTTGGCAGACTCTGAATGCAGAGCTGGTCGGTTTGTCCTTTGCCCTGTGAGTCTTTACAAGAAAGGGAAGGGTTTTGTGCTTAATGGTCTAGAATGAAACCCATAAGAAAGACCCATCGGTAAATGGTGAGCACATCAGAGAAAGAGCAGAGGAGCACAGAAGGCCATGAAGCAGTCACGCAGAACAACTCTGACTCCTATCCATCCCCAGTAACAGATGCAAAACCAATTCAAACTATACGAATGGAACCTAGGGTCCTCCACTCTACGCCTGAGATAGGGATAGTACTTGGGTCTCTCTCCACTGGTATCAAGGATAAGGAAAACTGCTGGTCATATTTACTGTGCCATGCTTCCCTCCTTTCAGACTCATTCAGAGGGGGCAGCAGGGTACACACCCGCCATGAGGAGTCATCCCAGATGCACCAGGGCCAATACCAGGACACTCGTACTTGACAGCACTGAGGGTACTGAAACAGCAACTGGCAGGTGTTGCTGCCAGTTGCTGTTTCAACTGAATGAGGCATCAACACACATGCAAATTGGAGAAATGGAAATACACAAATGCACAAGAGGACAGAAACTGATGACTTGTTGGTTCTGCCTTGGAACATCTGGCAATAAGATAGCAGGCACAATTGGTAGGTACCGATAGCCATGATTTTTTTTCCATTGGTTCTTCACTATATAGTGGCCAAGTTGCCCACATATTCCTCTAGATATCAGGGCTGAGGAGAAGATGGAGGGAGTACTAATTAAACCTTTTGACAGCTGTGAAAAACACACTCCTTGGGTTGATTTATTGTCCACAGGAGAAGAGAAGCAAAGCGTTTGCTCTGAACTGTCTTTGAGACATTCTTATGCAGCCAAATCTGTTTAGCTGCCTAGTATCGTGACATCATGATATTGCCTACATTATCTCTAAATGGCTGAGATAACCTGGGAAGGTAAATGTGTCTGCGTTTGGAGAGGGAAGGACAATGTATGAAGACTGCCTCAAAGAGCACCTAAAAGAAGTACAGTTGACCTTCTACATTCTCTAGGGTTAGGGGCACAGGACCCTCACAAAAGTGGGAAATATCAAAATGTGTGTGTGTCTGAGAGAAGGGGGCCAATGCATGATGGAGACAGCAGGCATCCAGGGTCCAAACCAGATCAGGACAGGAAAGGGAAGAGGGGGTGGCTTGGTATGGTGGCCCTATACTTCCTCCTCTCCTTCCTTGGTTGTGAGCGAGTCATCAAGAAAGGGGTTGCGGTGCTAAAAAATCAGGCTGCAAGCCATCCTTAGTGGGCCAGATAGTGGCTGGTGGAGGAGAAGGAGGATGACCACAGGTGGGTTTTTGAAGGGAAGGTTCCCCAAAAAGGAGGACTTGAGGCAGGGGGAGGCAGAAGTTGGAGAAACTTACAAATACTAAAATCTGTGAAAGTGAAACCCACAAATGTAGGAGGGCTGAGTGTGTAATTCAGGTGATTAGAGGAAAACCTGGGAGATCTACCAAAATTTCCTCATTTTCCCTGAAAATGTTCAGAGGAAGAAGATTATTGGGATGGTCATGGTAGAGAAAAGCAACTTGCTCAGGGACCAAAACACCATCCTTTTCACCCTAGTGTTAGTAAAAGCTTCAATACTGGGTGGGCTTTTTTTTTAAGTGAAATATGTAAGGTGAGGATATGATAAGCTGTGTAAATTGGTGTACGGTGTGGCAGGAGCAGACAGCGTTTTTTCTCCCTCTCTTATAACCTTAAGACCTGAGGGCCAGCCAATAAACATAATTGGCAGGAGATTTAAGGATGGATAGAACATGGCCCAGACGTATGGAATCCACTGACAAACATGTAACCATAGTTGTTAGCCTAGATGGCTCTAGATGGGTGAGAATCCATGTGGCTGTCTCAAAGGAAGAAGAAAATTCCAAAAAGTGGGAGTTCCCCACCTCTAAGGAATGTAGTTCTCATGCAGTTGCCCCCAAATCTTATTTTAGCAAAAATCCTATTTTTAAAAAAACGGAAGTCAGTCTAAAAACTGGAAGTCAGTTTTTAAAATTGGAAGTGACTCCTTCTTGTTTTCTTTCAAGGAATTGCTGCACTCCCTGAAGGGTCCTAGGTCTGGACCACTCCCAGTCAACACCCTGTGCTTTAGACAAATTCATGGAAGACAAAATAGCTTACAATGGCTACCAATCACTGTCTGCCTTTCACTACCACTCTCTGAGGGAAATGACATGGAAGAACAGTGCAGTGTCCCTCCTGTCCTACACAAGGGCTTCTCATTGGAACAACTTGTTCACCCTGTGTGAGCTGAATACAGGACAAGATAAGCCTCAGATCTCCTGCGAAAGACTCTGCCTATGCTCTCATTTCTTCCCAAAATATCTACCTAGATGGCCAATATGCTCCTTACAAGACTTGTTTGGGTCTTATTATCATCTTTTTCAACTAGGATACTTTGACTCTTTCTCAATTATGAAGGGATGCTTCTGTCCATCAAAAGGTTTTGGAGGTCTGAAAACCTGACATTTCATCAGGCTTTTGGCTGGCTCCCCTGGGAGAAAAGGCTTCCTTCCATTCAGCTGATCACCTGTAGCCTCAAGATGACAGAACTGACTGCTTCTATCACCTTTTTGGCACTGACTGCTCTCATTTAGCAATGACAGCTCTGATCAGCTGTTTAGTGCTGACAGTTGCACTCTGCTGTTCAGCACTGAACAGCTCCCATCAGTTGTCTCTTGTTTAGCAGTTGTGTTTTATATGCAGCCCAGAAAAGTTACAATTTTGGAATACATCCCCAGAAATTGCCAGTCAGCATAGCCTCTGGCAGGTTTGGGAACTTGCAGTCCACTAGGTATTGTTGTCTCCAGCTCCTATCCATCTTGCCACCCTGACCACTGGTTTGCAATTATAGTCTGCTGCTCAAAGGCACATAACGCACATGCACACCATCTGGAGGACCACGGATCAAACATACAGATACTGAATTTTATAACAACTGCTTGGCAGCCAAGAAGATTGCATTGTCCCAAAACAGTAGTTCACGCGTTATTTGGGCAGCCAACGTCAGAGGTTCATAATTCCTCTCTATACCTGGGAATAAGGTCTGTCCTAAGACATTCTGCTGACTTGCGATGAAAAATAACATTGGATCCTCTCCCCATTACACTTCCGTGACCCCTGAATCTTATTTAAACACTGGTAATGGGACTCCAGTACTACTGACAGCAGAAGACTAGCTTAGGGCAGGCTTCCTGGAACATGCAGCTCTTTCATCCAACATAGGGGAATGGAGCAGCTTCCATTTCCCTCTCCACACCATCCACCATCTGTCGACTGGAGCAGCTGCCACACTCTACCTAATGATAGGGTTGGCCCTGTTTGGATGGAAGCCACCTGACTGTTGTACAGGACCTTCGGTCCCTGCAGCTGTGATCTATTCTAGCCTTCTTGCCATTCATCTCTACAGTGTCACTCTCCACCATACACTCACATAATTTTAGTCAAGTTTACGATACTGCAGAAAAACCAAGCAGCTGCAGTTTACTGTGTCTTGCCCTTGTTCCTGATTTCCTGTACTCCACCAAACCTTCAAAGTGCTTTGCTCAAGGAAATCCATTTTTGATCAGCAAAAGGGCTTTCTCTCCAAAGGAAGGGTGGTCATGAGGAGAAAGCATGAAGAACAAGTCAGGGGAAAAGAATGTTTAAAAGCTTAGGAGTAATTCTTATACAAACTGGTTATGCACGATGCATTGGGGAAACATGTTTGTTCACATTATTAAGATAAAGTCTGTTTCACTGAACAACTATCTTGGAGTACATGTATACTTTTCTTGCTTCTCTCAAGTGGTACATATACTAGATCAGCTGCTTTTATTATTCTTAGCCTTTTTCATACTTCCCTTTTAAAAAGGCAGAATATCCTCCTACTTTCTTTTGTGCGCTGTTTTGTGTGACTAAACAAACACAAAGAAAAGAGTCTGCTTGTTTTTTATAGACTTGTATTCTTGTATTCTAAGCTTGGACCTCCAGATGGTGGTGGATTACAACTCCCAGAATCCTGAATCATTGACCATTCTGACTGAGTTTTCTTGTAGCTGAAACCAAGCAACATCTAGGGCAGAGCTTTCCAAACTTTTCATGTTGGTGTCACACTTTTTGGACATGAATAATTTCGCGACACTGTAATTCAGTTTTACTAGCAAACTGGAGGTTAAACTAACCACTTATAAGAGTTACAGACACATACATAAATTGTAATAACAAAATGTATGGGGACACAACATATCTCATGAAAACCTTTCATATATTTTAAAAAATATATGATTTATAAATAATACACATTTCCAAGATTGTAGGCGCCACACCTACACACTTCAGGCGACACACTAACGTGTCATGGCACATCATTTGGAAAGCCCTGATCTAAGGAAACAAAGTTAAGTACTACTTTTTTAGATTAAAAAATGCTAGTGAACATCTGGTTCTTTTTGGACCAATATTATCTACTCTGTCTGGCAGCATCTTCCTGGTGCATGAAAAGTCAGTCTTTTCCTTCACCAGTAATAGTTTGAACCAGAGATGCCAGGAATTGAACTAAAGATGGCAAACCTACCACATATGTTCTGTCCCACTAAGATGCTACCTGGCTCTGAAGGTGGGACATAAGCAACTTAGATGTTACGAAATGGCTAGGAAAGAATGGCTAAGATAGATGTAGAGGGTGATTGGCCCAGTGCTCCCCAAACCTGCCTGCTTGTTCTGATGCTTTAGAGTCATTGCTTTTGCAGCAAGCAAACAATCAAACAAAACACTAGGTGACTGTGGGTTGGGGGGGAAAAAAGCTCCTGGAAAGAGTGAGAAGACAGTTTAAGGCTAAAGAGTAAGGGTGTTTTCACACTCAAGGCTCAAATTAGGTAATAATGAAAGTGAAAAGCCTTTGTTTTCCCACATGCATAAGATGCACAAACAGGAAATATTTTTTTGCAGAGTAAATAGTAAAACTAGAAAATTCAGTAGCGCAAGATGAGTGCCAATTTGCATGTATTTAAAAGAGGATTTGATAAATCCAAGGCTTCTAGATTTGATAACTCTATACTACTTACAGGACCAGGAGCAATAGATTAGGGAACACTACTTAAAAGGAGGCTTTTGTGCTTGTGTCTTAGCTGAGGGCTTCCCACAGGCATGAGGATGGCTGCTCTGGGAACAGAATGCTGGGATAGATAGATCTTCAGTCCAATCTAGCACAGCTCTCCATATTCTTTTAAGGAGTGCAGGAGGTGCTCAAATGTCCCATTAAGCCCCATGTGCAGAAACAGTCTATCAGACCAATGAGAAAAATCAGAACAACCCTGTCCAAAAAAGGAAGAATCAATTTGGTGGTAAGAGTTTAGAACTGGGGTGGGGTGCAATGTTTGCCCCCCCCACACACACACAAAATCTCCATTCCAGAGGGCATTCCAGAGGATGGGAAAGCCAAGACACCACATTTTCATGTTGTTTGGGGGATATCTGAGTCAGTATTAGGTTAAAAAATCATTCCAAATCATCCATTCAAATTTGGGGAGGTATAGGACCTGCCTGGGGCAATTTGGAAGGCTACACCATTTTCCACTCCTTCCAACTTTTGCTTTCGTAGCATTCAAAAGAAGGAACATCTTTTTTAGCTTCACTTTTCAGATATAAAAAATTTCATAATATAGTATTGGGGTCTACCTTTGCACAGGTAAGTCCTAATGAGGGTAATGGGGCTAAATCATTGCCCACTCGGTTGCAAATCCTTTCCCTCCATCTAACATCCTAGTAGTAGCAGCAGCAGTAGCAGCAGCAGCAGTAGTTGTGTGCCTTCAAGTTATTTTTTTACTTATGGTGACCCTAAGGCAAACCTACCACAGGGTTTTCTTAGCAAGACTTGTTTGGAGGGGGTCGTCTTCATCTTCCTCTAAGACTGAGAGAGTGTGACTTGCTCAAGGTCACCCAGTGGGTTTCCATGGCTGAGCAGGTATTTGAACCCTGATGCCCAGAGTTATAGTCTCTCAAACCACTACACCATGCCATCTGAGTAGCTGGCAGTAAAATAAAAAGTCATATTCTTTGGGGTACAAACCTCAGAGTTTGCATTTCAGATGAAATGCAATCATTTAGCATGCTCACCGGACACACAGCTCCCCAGTAGCACAATTTGATTTTCCAAATGATGAAACGTGTTGTTTGTATGCACAGAATCATAAGCCTAGTTTAGCTTGCTTCACAGCCCCTCTTGGTGTTACCATACCCTACCACTCCTCCTACAAGATATGTGATTTTCATACACTGGACTTGTTAATGACCAGAGAACATGATTGGAATTATGCTGGCCAGAGAATGTGTTTGGATCAAGCTGAAATGAGATGTGTTCAGAGAGGATTAGGCAGGAAAACCCGAAGCTGATGGGTTTGTGCTAATCCTTTTACCATTCTGGGCTCTTTGCATTCTGAATACATTGGAGACAAATTGTCCCGATTGGCAAGCCATCAGAGGCCATCCCTTGACCTTATCCTATGGAGATCTTCCCTATACACTCTTCCTGGCCAAACATTAAGAGATCATCCTGATTCCCATCAGTGTTTTCTCACTCTGGAGTTAAAGCAATCAGCCCATTCTGGACTTTGTCAATCCTATCAGAAAGCCATTTCGGCTTTGTCATTGCACCCCCTCAGGCATGATACAGAATATAAAAACCCTAGTTTTGACCCCAGACTTTTGTAGTACATTGCACATGGTGCCCCAGAATGCCACTCCTCCATGCTATCCTCAGACACTGTCAGAGCACTCTGCTATGACCTCTTCTTCAAGTCTGGTAACTATCACCCTTCCCACCCAATCTCTCTCTCTCTAACCTTTCTTGCCTCATTTTCCAATAGCCTTGTATGGTTCTTAAGAGAGTCTGATTTCTCATGTGTTTGTCAATCCAAATAAAAAACTTTGTTAACTTTAACTAGAGTCCTCTCTACAGCTAGTACTGGTATACATAGGTGAAAAAATCCTGCCATTCCCCGCCCCCCGCCACAGGCCTCCTTTGAGCTATAATTCCCCCAATTTCTAAGATGCCAGAAATGTGGGTGGACCCCAGTGTCCCCCACCTCTTAGTGTACCATTGGTTGGCCCATGGAAGCAGAAGGGACCACCACTGTCAGGAGGTATTGATCAACTTTGTTTGTTTATTTGTTGATTTCATGCCTTTGCAGAGAGGAGGAGCATCCAATCCCACCCCCACACACCTGTGTTATCAGTGTAGGGTGTGTAAGACAACAAATTAAATGGCCAATTTACTGCCTCTCCATAAAATCATAGATTTGGAAAAGACCACAAGAGCCATCCAGTCCAACACCTTCCATGCAACCAAATACAACCAAAGCACTTATGACACATGGCCATCCAACCTCTGTTTTAAAAACTCCAAAGGAGGAGACTCCACCACACTTGGAGGCAACGTATTCCACCACCAAACTACTCTTATTGTTGGGAAGTTCTTCCTAATGTTTAGATGGAATCTTTTCCTGTATTTTGAGGCCATTACTCCAGGTCCTAGTCTCTGGAGCAGCAGAAAGCAAAGTTGTTCCATCTTCAATATGACATCCATTCAAATATTTAAATATGGCTATCATGTCATCTCTTAATCTTCTCTCCTCCAGCTCCCTAAGCCACTCCTCACAGGCCATAGTTTTGAGGCCTTTTACCATTTTGGTTCCCCTCCTCTGGACATGTTCCAGCTTGTCAATATCCTTCTTGAATTGTGCTGCCCTGATATCTCATATCTGCCCTCTTGCCTAAATTTAAGGCTGAACCTGTAGCCAGCACTGCAATCAAGGAAATCTAAGCACTCCCACTGCTGACCCCATGCACTTATGCAAAAGATCCTATGGAGGTAAAGCAGGGCTTGAAAAAACTCACTGGCCATGCTGGCTGCAGAATGCTAGGAGCTGTAGTCTGAAAGAGTAATTTTCCAAGCTCTGGTTATGGGGCGCCAAGTGACTGAACTGAGCCACCAGACCTGAAAGAGAGTATAGACAGTATGAAAGGAAGAGGTAGGTTTTTCATGCAAGCAGAAGAAGAGATGGTTGGTGAGAAAAAGACTTGAGGGATGAGGATGGAGGCTTCAGGGCAGAAATGGGCACTTCGGGGCATGTGGTTTAGGCCTGCAGCCAGATTAAACTATAGTCCCTCATTATGGACTTCTGTGTGTGTCTCACCATGTGCGCAAGGGAGCTGTTAGCAATCTCTTCTCCTGGCTCCCAGTTCATTTCTCTGGCTTCACTGATTTTTGCAAGGAACACAATGAAATTCATAAAATAAAAAGTTTGAGCACTGGCTCCTAAAATAGATTCATTTTCCTCCATATTCCCTGAGCTCACACAGCAGCCGCTTCCCTCAGCCTGCTCCCACCTCTCTCACTGACTGCATATTCAATGGTTGCTTAGATATACTGCGTTGTACAATAGATACAGTAAGGGGAAACTTTGACACAGAAAGCAGAGCCTAATGGTTGGAGCAAAATGGAAAATTACTGGGAATTTCTCTGGTTCATTTTGATATCAGGATGCTTGGGTACTGCAGTAGAAGTAGTGCTTAATGGTTAGGGTGGGAGACAGGAGAGCTAGGAATCCTAAATGCTAGTCATAGCTTTGAATCCAAATCAACTGCAAAATGCCACCTCTGTAGCTGAGAATCACTATGTCCTAAGCACGATGGAATCAATTACCTAAATGATCACTCTCTCCTGCATATATATATCCAGAGCCTAGGATCATCTTCAGAGGCCCTTTTTTGGATGCCCTTGAAGAGGGGAATGCTGTGGGTGGCCAGGGCCAGGGCCAGCCCAGGACATTTTGATGCTTGAGATGAAGGACAGCAGAACCCCTCAGAAGCTGAATGAAGTGGCAGCTCAATCCAACATATCTGAGTCACTGAACTATTTGGAATAGAGGGGTCTAGGACAAGTTGTATGGCACTGCCCCCCGAGCACCTGCTGCCTGAGACTTTTACCTCCCTCTGCCTTAATGGGTAGGTACAGCCCTATGGATGACCACACAGGAAATGGTTTTATCAGTGATGGCACCCAATTTGTGGAATTCTGCCTTCAAGGAGGCTCACCTATTGCCTACTCTGTAGACTTTCCAACATTGAGCAAAGGCTTTCTTAATTCTTCCAGGCCTTTCAAAATCTTGCGTGTAAAATCCAAACTCCATCTGACATATTTCAGAGTGTTCCTCAAGAGGCCTTTTCTTAATGCTGTGGTTCTTATCCTAATTTTATTTTTCATTGCTATCAGGTGCTGCATCAGATGTAATTTTTTTCCTGACCATTTACAGCTGCATTGTGTAAATTGGTAGATTCTTGTTACAAGTCCCCCTCCCCAGGAACTTTGTTATATCTAAAAATGCTAACCTATAAATAATAAATAACTCATAACCTTCCATATACCCTCAAATAGCACAGCCACCGCCTCAAGCAACAACAGCTGGAGCAGGACAAAAACTCATCTTGTTGTGACTCTGGTTGGTTCCGCCAAGGCGGTGGGGGCGTGGGGGGTAGAATACAGCTGCCTCTCACTGGGTCAGAGGAAAAAGCAAGGTAAACTGTGATGCACTGCTTTTAAAGTTACAGAGAAAAGGTTGTGCAGCATAGCAGACCCAGATGTTCTTTTCATCACTGGGTCTGAAGAGACCTCTTGCCTGCATGGGGGGGGCAGCTGCTCTTTACGGAGTGGAAGCAAGCAGGAATTCCCAGTCTGGGCTGTCACACAGAGGAGTGTTAGAAAGGTTTGCACTTTCTTGATCGTAATAACAGTAGGCATGTCAAATCTGCCCCAAGAAGAAGCAGGACAGCATAGTGTGTGGCACTGCTAACACAGGCTCTTAGGCTGTTATAGCTATGCAAGAACGCATGTTGCCTTGGTGGAAGAGTGCACAGATAGGCTGGTGAATTAAGGCCATTTCCACACTACACTGTTACAGTGCTATTATTCCACTTTCAACATCCTGTCGAATCCTGGGGTTTGCAATTTAGGGAGGGGCCTTTCGAATTCTCAGCCAGAGAGCTCTTGGGCCTCAGTAAACTACAAACCCCAGGATTCCACAGGATGTTGAAAAGTGGAATAATAGCACTATAATAGTATAGTGTAGAAATAGCCTAAATCTCAACCCAGGTTATATCTACATATTAGGAACAAGGATAGTGCAAGCTACCAAATCTTGGGCTGCAGCTTCCAGGAACCATAGTTAGCAAGGCCAATGGTTAGGGATGCTGGGAGCTGCAGTCAACATCATCTGGAGTGCTATACAGCTCCCACTTCTGCTGTATATGTCAGTCTGAGTCCCCCCCCCATGACCAGGATTGCTGGTTCCAGGATCAGTCCCACAGTGTGGCACTTAGGAAAGTGTTGTGGTTTGGGGGAGAAACTAGAGTTTCCAGATATTGCCACCACATCACACTGACTGGAGGTTTCTGTGAGTTGTTGTCCTACACAGACTTTTTTTCCCCCTCCAAATTCTGCCAGCAGCTGCCTCAGGGAGCAGATTTGGAGTGTCATGAACAGGCAGCAAAAAATTAATTAATTGGTTGTATTACTGAAAGGAACAGGGAGAAATTTTCTTGTGGTGCTTTGGAAATCATGTGCCAGAATAACTTGCTGGTTTGGGGTATTGCTAAGCATCTTGAGAGGGGGTGAGTGGGAAGAGCCAATTGCTGTTCTGCCTCACATTGTCCAATGTCTTGGGCAGGCTTGCCAGTACCCTTGAGTGAAGTCCCTCCTCTTGCTCCCACCCTTTGCCAATTATAGCTGCTGATTTCATTGGACCAGGAAAAGGTCTGGAGTGGTGATTGGTTTATTAACATGGCGACAGTTCTGGATGAGATCCAGGAAAGACTATTGCTTGCTCTCAAGGGCCTCAGGCAGCATTTTCTGTCCACAGAGCAGCTGGGCAGTACTGATCAGGTCTACAGCCAGATGCTATCTGGGAAGAGGAAGCCCTTCTTTCTCCAGCATGAAACAGAGGTCCAGCCACCCATGAGCAGCAAGGGGCCACCAGCCCATGCAAGAGGGTTTCTCATTACAGTGCAGGAACTCACCAAGGAATGACTGCTCTCAGCTTCTGCTCCTATGAAACAGAGTGTGTATAGGGGAGAGGGGTGATTTTAGGAGAGCTCCTCAGCATGGGAAGAAATCTGTTAGCAAGCAAGGTGCCCTCAGTCTCAAACTTCCGTTTCTGTGTTACACAGAAGGAAAAAGCAAGCAAAGCAACTGCTGGACCAGTTGCCAACATTTTAAGAAAAGAAATCTCCGGTGGTACATAATAGCAACATGAAATCTGTGGCCAGTGCTGGTGCCAGGCTATTTTGCACCCTCAGCAAGCTAATTACTAACATTCCCCCCACCCCTGCACAAAACTGTGGTCTGCATCCTACACAGTGGTCTAGTTGGCCTAATGATTGCACCAGTCATTAAGTGCAGTACTGACCATTGTGGCAGGGTACAGTTTCATACAGAGCGATTTCTTTTAAGCCTTGAAAAAAATGCAATGATTTGTGTGTTAAATCATTTTCTTTTGAATATGAAAAAGATAATCAAAGAATGTCATTATTACTTTACCTGACGAAATAAGTTGAAGGCTTTTACTGCTGGAATCCATAGGTTGTTGTGGGTTTTCTTGGCTTTGAGGCTGTGTTCTATTAGTATTTTCTCCTGACGTTTCACCTGCATCTGTGGCTGGCATCTTCAGAGGATCTGAAGGCGGTCACAGATGCAGGCAAAATGTCAAGAGAAAACACTAATAGAACATGGCCTCAAAGCCCGGAAAACCCACAACTTAAAATAAGTTTAGTAGTTTCAAGTGTTGAGATTTTTATTATTATTTATTTTAACAAGACATCTGTTTTTGAAAATTTAAGCTGGCCATTTGTGGGGAGGGGGTGCAAGTATGTAGCCTTGCAGGGGACACAAATTAGCTTGGTACTGGCACTAAATGTGCTCTCTGAAGCCTGCACTTCGGACAGGTGGCCACAGCCCTGCCTGTGGCCCATCTGATCTTGTTGGACATTAGATTCCAACCACCTCAAGACAGTATGGCCAAAGGACAGGGAACAAAAAGTCTGGAGTCCAAGGATATCTGGTGGGCTACCAGTGTCTTTATCCCTTCTCAAACCAGACTAGCCTGGTTTCAGATGATCACCCTCAAGAATATATTTACCTTCTGAACTTTTCCTTAAGTCAGTGTGTCTTGTTTGCACCTGCAGTTTTTCCAGGAAGATCTACTACAAATACACACTGAATCTGGGCAGTGCACTCAAACAGGGCATTATTTTCTGAGTTTTCTACAGGGAAAATTAAGGTGTCATTGAACAGGTATTTCCAGTGCTATGGGCTGAGTAGTTAGTAGAGAAAAAGGAAGATAATATAAAAAGTGAAAGGGGTGACAGGTAGAAGCTAAACCGTCTCTGCCCATGTGATATGTTTAGGAGGACATTTGGGTAGGTTTGATTACTGACACTTTATAAAAATCAGTACAAGAAATATATAAATTAACAGGCTTGTTTGTAAACGCTGGATGTCATTTAAGCATCAAAGAGCCAAAACTGGATGTATACTTGGTTTATAGTCGCAAGACCCTGCGACGGCATGGCCAAAATCCAATTAGCCGCCCCACTTTGTGCAAGATGCATTAAACAAATGGAAACCCATATGTAAGTTCCACTGATTCGGTGGGGCTGCTCTAGCTGGCAGTGGGACTAAGAATTGGATTTAAACGAGCATGTAGACACCAGATCCTTCCCTGGAGAGGCTGCCTGTGCCCAACGTTTGGGAATTTAAGAGTTAAAAACGATTCGATGTTGGTATTCTCTGAGAATATCCCTCCGTGTCGTGTGAATTTGTCGCGTGGTCCATGAAGGCTTGTGCACACCGACCTTCCGATCTCCTGCATGCGTCTGGGGGAGAGCGGCGGGGCGGGGGAGGGAGAGACACGCTGGACTTTTGGCACCAGTTCAGAGAAAAGCGAAACGGCCGGTCTAAGGCCATTTCCGCACTAGCCTGTTGTAGCGCGATGATTCCACTTTCAACCTCCTCTGGAATCCTGGGGTTTGCAGTTTCGGGAGGGGCCGTCCGGTGCCCAGACCGATCCACTCCCTCCCTCCCTCCCACCCGTGTCCGCGGCCTCAGCCTCAACAGCTCGTGCCGCCCACGCGCGCACAGACACACGCGCGCACGGAGCAGCCCTGCCATCCAGATTGGGTACCTCTGTCTCTCCATCGCTCCGAGCCGCTTCCCTCCTCCTCCTCCTCCTCCTCCTCCCGCACAGGCGCAAATACACGCGCGCTCGCTCGCTCACACACACACACTCGCCGCCGCCGCCGCCTCCTCCACCGCCTGGCGATCGCGCTCCGGAGGAGGAGGGCTCGGGGCTAGCCCCGCTGGGTCCTGCCGCCGCCGCCGCCGCCGCCGCGATGGATTCCTGAGGATCCTCCTTCCGCCGCACGGCCGGGCGCGATCGTTCTCTCCCCGCCTCCCCCTCTCCCCTCCTCGCCGCCGCCGCCGCCCCCCTGCCCGCCTCAAGAAACGGCACCGCTCGCTGCCACCAGGGGAGGAGATGCATGTGTTTGGCGGGGAGACAGCCGCCGCCGCCGCCGCCGTTGGCTCGCTCAGTGGCTCCGCCGCCCGCTCCTCGGCGACGGCCGCCTGTCTTTGATTCCCGGGAGGAGAAGCCGCACAGCCAGCCGCGGGAGGAGGGGGAGGGGGAGGAGGGGGAGGAAGAGGAAGAGGAGGAAGAAGATTCCCGATCTCCCGGCCGCCGCCGCCGCCGCCGCCGCCGCCGCTTCCCCGGCAGGTGGTGCCGCCTGGGCTCCGGCAGCCTCCGCGCTCGCTCCTGCTTCGCCGCCGCTCCCGCCTCGCGCCGGCCCCGGACCGCCTGAGACGGCGGCGGAGTCCTCGCCGCTGCCGCTGCCGAGCGCCCGGCCGCCGCCGAGGCTGGCCCTGCTTTTGCTGCCGCCGCCGCCGCCGCCGCTGCTTCCAGGTTTGAATGCTGGGCATTGTAGAGGGGGGCGGGCGGAGGGAGGGAGGGGGAAGACCGGGGGAGGAGGATCCCACCCGCCCAGGTGGGAAAGTGCGGCTGGGCGAAGGGGCGCCGCGGTGGCCGAGGGGGAGAAGAGCGAGGAGGGCTGAACCGCGGGGAGGAAGCCTCGCTCGCGCTCTGCCCGGAGACAAGAGCTGGGAGGCAGGGAGGGAGGGAGGGGGCGAAGGGGCCGCCTTCCAGGGTTCCCAAACAGGTGCCGGGGGTCTCCGAGAATAATCCGGGCTTTCCTCTCCCTTCTCCCCGCCCCCGCCCTTCGCCAGCCCCCCGGCGGCTCCCCCTTCCCTGCCCGGGCCCGTCTTCCTGACCATGATGGACCTGAAGGTGGACGACGAGGAGGTGGAGAACGGCCAGCCGGTCAGCATCGAGGCGTTCGCCAGCAGCTCCACGCTGCACGGCCTCTCGCACATCTTCTCCTACGAGCGCCTCTCGGTCAAGCGCATCTTCTGGACCCTGTGCTTCCTGGGCTCCCTGGCCCTGCTGGTCTTTGTCTGCAACGAGCGGATCCAGCACTACTTCTGCTACCCGCACGTCACCAAGCTGGACGAGGTGGCCACCACCCACATGACCTTCCCGGCTGTCACTTTCTGCAACCTCAACGAGTTCCGCTTCAGCCGGGTCACCAAGAACGACCTGTACCACGCTGGGGAACTCCTGGCCCTTCTCAACAGCAGGTACCTGGGGGCGGGGGTGGGTGGGGCCGGACGTCCCCAGAGGGGGCGCCCCTTGGAACCCGAGGGCCAGACACACCCCAGGGGGTGGGCATTCAACAGTTAGGGCTCCTGGGTGCCCAGTAGGTGCCTGACACCCTATTTGTGAGTTATTGGGAGACTGTACAAACTGCACTCCAGAGCATGCGGATGTACAAGGTGTCCAGAGCGTTTCAACACATGCTTTGGCAGCTGCAGGTGCCTTTCTGTCGTGGCCCAGCGTATGCTTGGCAATTTATGTGGGTTCTGTATGACATTCACTGGTTGCCTGTGGCACGTGCCAGGCTGGATATGGAGTCATACTCTGGAGCAAGCCAGATATACGGCTCTCTGTATCTGGTTCTTTGCAAATGCAGTGTGCATGGATGCAACAGTCCCACAGTAGCTGGCTCTGTGGCAGTGTAGCATAGCTGGCACCAGACACCTGTCCTTTGATCATGTTCCCTGCGTTATTGTTTTCTTGCATTTCTCTGAGATTCCCATTCTGGGAATACAGCTGTGAACACTTCAGGCTGTATTCTTTGTTCAATGCAACCATCCACACTTCAGAGGATGGAGAAGTGTGCCCCACCAGATGTTGTCAGAGCACACCTCCCATAATCCTTAGCTTGTGATGAAGGCTGATGGGAGTTGCTATCCAGTGCCATCTGGACAACCATGTGCTGCCCATCAGTGCCAGCTGTCTCATATCCTCCTCTTCCTTGGCACATACATAACAGAGTTGGTTTCTATGGCAGCAATCCTCAACCTGGTTCCAGAGTCCTGATTTGACTCTCCCAATATCCTTGACCATTCCAGGCATGATGGGAGCTGCACTCTAACACATCCAGATGGCGAAGGCTACCCTGCGCGAAGAGGGCAGCATCAGACAGAGCCCTTGCTCTGGCAAGCTCCTCAGCACAGTTCCACACAGTTCCAGACAGGCATCTGCAAGCTGATTGGGAGAAAAAGCCGTTGTAGCTTAGACCTGGGGACACTCTGGGCAGGGTCTGGGCATTCTAAAGGACCAGCAGCAAAAAGTGGGCTGCATGAGTGGGTAGCTAAACTCTACTTCACTTGTTCTAGCAACTGTGGCGAAGTGCTTAGGAGGAGCATAAGCCTTTGAACCCTCGCCTGTTCATCTCATCTAGACGCCTTATTGCCCTCTGCTGGAGGGAATTGCAACTCCTTGACTGTGAGTTACCGTGGTCCAGTTGGATTCCTAAAAGCAGAGCGAAGGGAGAGCCAAAGTTTCACATAGGTTTCTAAAACTGAATGGACTAAGCTAGGTTTTACTACTCTGTTTCCATACTTTTTTCAGTACTTGAGGACATCTCTCTGGTGGAGGGGGGTGCAAGCCCATTTGCTGCAGTATTTTGTGGCACGTGTTTCCTAGCCTGTTTCTGAGACTGTTTTGATCATCTAGGTTGAGGAGACAGATACAGCTCAAACCCTGGGTAATCAAAACAGCCATTACTACAGGACATAACTTTTTGAAATGGGATTCCTTTCTTTTAGAAAACTGTCTCTTAATGCAAAATGTCACTACTCCATACCAAGTGTCAGACTATAACAGACTGCCACTTGTTCCACAGCACAGTAAATATCAGAAGAGTCCAGATGGACTGTACAAAAGGACTTTCTTGTTCACAGTCCATTTCCATTGGTGACCAGCCAGATGCTTATGTGGAAATTTATGAGAGGGCCATAGTCTTCCTGCTTTGTTTGCTCCCCCCACCCATGTCTGGTATTTGGAGAGGCATACTACCACTAAATACCCTAAAGACACCAGATTCCCTCTCATCTTGGAAGCTAAGCATGGTCATCTCTGGGTTAGAGACCACTAATGAATACCAGATGCTGTGGGCTATATTTCAGAGGAAGTAACTGGCAAAACTATCTTTGAGTATTCATTGCAAAAGAAAGCCTTATGAAATTCATGGGGTCACCATAAGTCAGCAGGCATCTTGAAGACACACACATACTACCACTCAACTTGGAGGCTTTGTTTAGCAATCAGGACTCGATAGATGTTGATACTTGTCTCTACCATGAATTGGTAAGATCTGTTTTTGAAACTGTCTTAAACTAGTGACCATCACCATATGCCATGCCAAGCAATTTTAAAGGTTAACATGAGGCACTCTTTTCGTGTGTGGAAGGGCCGCACTGCCCTGGGTTAGCCCAGGGCTCCATGTCGTTTATTTTGTCTCAGAGGAGAGGCCAAATTCAGAATGCAGCAGCACATTTCAGTAGGAGCAGCAGCAGCACAGGGAGGCTACCCTGAGTATTCTGCTCCTGATCATTTATGGTCTGCTTGGGTCTGTGAATGCTTAATAGGAAGAGGGGATCCACAATTTATCTAAACTTGGAGGCCAGTCCTTGTTTCTGGTAGCCAGTGGGGGCTTGGGTTTCTCATTTCTCATTCTGCAGAAGTAACAGAAGCATGCCTTTTTTTCTTTTTCTTTTTCTGGTAGCTGCTATCTGGCAGCAGAGGGGGACAGTTACAAGGAAGAGGCATGAGGCTCCGTGTGTGTATGTGTTTGGTGGGGGGCAATCCACAACCTATAGCACTGATCTAATGTGGTTTTCCATGTGCATAATGTGCCATCTGGTGATGAAATTGAGTTTGTGAGAATTGTAGTAGAGAATATTGGGGGAACTTCATGTTTCTGGTATTTGTAATTGGGAGGTCTTGCACAAAGCTGAGGAGGTGGAGTTTGCAGAGCCTTCATAACATCCTGCTCCTGCTGCCTCACTCCCATGGGTTCCAGTTATGTTCCTTTATATGCACAGTCCCTTCCTCCCTTTGCACAACTGGCATGAAAATGTAATCTGGTATCTGATTCAGAACGTTGCACACAATTAATCATATTTATGCAAAATAAGCAAAAGAGCACAAGCCTTGTCAAGTTGCTTGATTTATTCCAAGAACAGAATGGGTGGAGAATATTTATTTATTTATTTATTTGCCATTGAGACAGCTTTTCGTTGTCTGAAAGTGGTACGGTTTATTTATATTGGATTCTGCAGGTGATGTACTGGTGCCTTGTTCTAGCTTTCCCTGATATGGTGCCTCTTCAGTGTGTTAGGCTACAACCTCTATCATCCCTTCCCTGTACGCCTCTGCTGGTGGGGGATGATGGAAGTTGCACTAAATCACATCTACCACATTGATTAAGGCCTCTCTGTTCCCTGAATAATGAGGCCACAAGTAGGAGGAGGTAACTGAGGGGAATTTAAACCAGGACTTGACTGCTAAGTATCAGCTGATTGCAGCCAGCCAGTCCTCTGTCGCCATCTAATTCAGGGGTGGGCAACAGTAGATAGCTAGGGGAACGCAGGAGTCCCCCAGCAGAACTTGTAGGACCACAACTTCCCCCCTCACAAAACAAAATTTAAAAATTGTCATGTGTTTAGGCTCAAGAGGGCCTTTGTTTAACAACAGTGGAAGTCACTTCTGATTCATTTCCTGTTTAAAAAGAAAAAGAAAAGGCCCCTCTTGGACCTAAGTTGGCCAGAGGAAAAAAGTGTCAAAAATGCCTCCACATCCCCAGAGGGCATTTGGAGACAACACTCTTTTTGAAAAAAGAAAATACCCCCCCACCAAAGACACTCCAACAGATGCTTTGAGGGCCATAGAAATGACTGTGGGAGTACATACAGCCTGTGGGACACACTTTGCCCACCCCGATCTAATATGAAGCTCCCAGAAAATGAGGTGCATTCCTGAAGGAGGCCCGTGCACCTCCCTCCCACCCGCTTGCCTTCCTGCTCTGGGAAGTTGCCAGAACTGAGGACCTGAGAATAATAATTAATGACTGCTTTTGTGGGGGGGGGGATTCAAACCAAGTACACTTTAAGACATTTGCTGTGACCCCATTTACAAGGACTAGGCCTGGCCAAGACCTTTGTCTCCCTGAGGTAAAGAAGACAAAAGAGATATCATCTTCCCTCCCTTCCCCATCCTGTGTATGGAAGATGACTGGACTTCGTTTAACTCATACTTCATCCTTGGCATTTAAATGAGAGTCCTTCGCTGCCCCTGAGAAAGCAGCCTAGTTTGGGGAAGGAGCAAGGGCAGGTTATGTGGGAAATATAACTCGGTTGTCCAACACATGGAACAGCTGGGAGACCAAACAAAACAGCTGTGTAGCTGCCACTACTACCTGAAGAGGTCACCTCACTCTGCCTAACAGTAGGGCCAGGCCAGCGAAGAGCAAGACATTCCAGAATGTTGTCCTACAACTTGTCAAAAGACACAGTTTTGACTTTTTGTGACAGGAAGTTTCTAGGGATTATGACTCTGATAACAAAAAAGACTGGAGTCTGGACTCAAAGTGTGATTCAAATGCTGTATTTGCTGAATTATCTTGAGGAAGCCAGGCTAGGGAAAACTGCTATGAAGAAAGAACTTGACTGCTGTTAACTGCAGCTGCTCCTGGTTGTATATTGGTATCATTGGTACCAGGCTTTAAAGGATGTGTCCGTGTAAGCATTTGTAATCCTATACTTAAAACAGTTTGACTGCCTCCTTCTGGAATATAAGCTCACAGCACACTCATCCTTTTGAACATTCTCTCCCTTGCATATGATAGAACTTGTCATAAAATCAAGAGAATGGCAAATTTCCTTTTTTAAGAGAAGAGTTTGAGCCATCGAGTTTGCAGATAGGGAACAAAATCTTTTTTACTAGTGTTTAATGTGGTTTAACTTTGGAGGATGAAAAAAGTGCAAGGGTTTGTTTTGCATTTTATCTTTGGTCATTTTATTTATTTATATAGCTGTGGAGTCTGAAATCTCTTATGGTGGGGTGGGCTGTAATCTACAAAAGCTTTCAACCAGCGGTTCTCAACCTGTGGGTCACAACCCCTTAGGGGTCGCCTAAGACCGTCGGAAAATATATATTTCCAATGGTCTTAGGCTCCATTCCCTCCTCGGTGGTGGTGCGCAAGTGTGAGCCACGCACTTGCATCCTCCTGCCCCCTTTGGTGGGAGCGCATGCAGCCACACGCACTCCCGCCAAAGGGGGCAGGAGGACGCAAGCGCGTGGCTCGCGCTTACACACCACCACTCCTGGGCCTTTTCCACACGTTACCTTATCGCAGAGGTGGGGGGTGCCGTTTGCGCAAGCAGGTTCTTGCGCGAGGTGCTCTCTTTGCTGCTCCTTCGTCCTGCAGCTGGCTTCCTGGTCGCGCGACCGCCCCTCCCCTTCCTTCCGCAGTGCAGCCTGGGAGCTGTAGGCTGCGCTGGGGGAGGAAGCGCGACCGGTGTGCGCGGACCCCGGGAGCATTGTGCGACCACGCAGCATTTTCGGCTTAGACCCGAAAATAAAAAAATCCATGCGCGACCCACTTTAGGCTCATGAGTGTCGCGTAAATGGGAGTGCGTCGTATGGACCGCTGCTCCCATTTACATGATGCTCAAGGGGCCCTCTCGCAAAAGAAACTGTGTGCGAAAAGGGCCCTGCTGTGGCGATGCTGCTGAGCCCCCCCGTCTTCCCTGGGTGGTGGTGCGCAAGCGCGAGCCACACGCTCGCGTCCTCCTGCCCCTTTGGCAGGAGCACATGCGGCCACAGCATTGCCACAGCAGGAGTGGTGGTGCGCAAGCGCGAGCCATGCGCTCGCGTCCTCCTGCCCCCTGTTCAGAAGGGACTGAATTCGCTCCCCTTCTCCGCTACTGGGAGAACCTCCCGTTTGACAGGCCAGCTTGGGGGGCGGCGGCAGCACGGGGGCAAGCCCCCTCCTCGCCGCGGCCCCTGCCCCACTCACCACAGAGGGGGGCGCTGTGGAAGGGCCGGGGTGCCGCAAGGCGGCGCTTTTCCGGGGGGGTGAGCTGCGCCTGGTGCAAAAGACAAAGGCGCTGGGATTTGTCCCCCCCCCGGCCAGGGTCGACACTCTGGAAACTTTTCCCACACTGCCCCCCCAGCAGAAATGAGAGCAAAGCAGAAGCAGAGCCCGGGGGGGTTCTTGGAGTTTTTTCCCGGGGGAGACACGCAGCTCCTCTTTCCTTCCCTGCCCGCCCCGCCCCCCGTTCCTGGCCGGCGAGGCGGCCTTTGCCGGGGGGGGGAGGCATTGTAAATAATAAATAAATAATTTTATGGTTGGGAGTCACCACAACATGAGGAACTGTATTAAAGTGTCGTGACATTAGGAAGGTTGAGAACCACTGCTTTAGACCATAATACCTTGGTAGGCCTTTAAGACGCCACAAGTCTCTATTGTCTTGTTTTGTTTTTAACACCTGGCTACCCTTGCAGGGAATGGAGTAGCAGAGGGCCTTAATATTGTGTTTTAATTACACCATTGTGCATATGCTGTAACTGAGTTACCCATCTTGCTTTGGAATGGGAAGCTCCAGATCTTACCTGATCAGCAACTAGACTGCTTTTCATCAGCTCCTACTTAAAAGATGCCGGCCTAAATCGAACCACTAGCCCCAACAACAATAAAGCCGTTGAACCAACTGGACTTACTTAACCTCTCAGTGATTAATTCAATGAGTTTATTCTCGTTGGGGCTGATTATTAAATTTAATGCACAACGACACTAGAGGGAGGGAGGGAGGGAGGGAGGGAGGGGTGCCGAAAGATTCAGTTCCAGGAATTATTTTTTTCACTTCACCCTCTCCATTCCATCTATCCAAGTTGAGCAGTTGTTATTGTAATGTGCCTTCAAGTGGATTCAGAATTATGGCAGCCCTATCACAGGATTTTCTTGGCATGGAGTGTTCAGATCAGGTTTGCCATTGACTTCCTCTTAGGTTGAGAGAGTGTGATTTGGGCAAAGGTCATCCATTGGGTTTCTGTGGCTGAGCAAGGATTCAGACTCAGCATCAAAGAGTTAGAATGGTATAGTGGTTGAGTATTGGACTAGGAGTCTGAGAGAGCAGAGTCCTAGTCCAATACTCGACCACTATACCATTCTGACTCTCTGAAGCTGAGGAGACAGGCAGTTATTTTAGGACTGGTGATTGGACACTGTTTTCCCCACACATATGAGGACTGCAGGCTAATTTAAGGTTCAAAGAGCAGATCACACGACACAATCACCATCTTGCCCCCACTCCAGTGTCTGCCACTCAGGTGGCCGCTTCATTCTGAGTAATGGTTGTGCCAGTCCTGACTGAAGCTAGGAAAAGTTGTCTGTGGATGAGCTACCTTACCAGCCAGCAGAGAGGCTCCTTTGTTCTGTGACCAAGCTGTGTCTTGTCCCTCAGGTATGAGATCCCAGACACCCAAATGGCTGATGAGAAGCAGCTGGAGATCTTACAGGAGAAGGCAAACTTCCGCAGCTTCAAGCCCAAACCCTTCAACATGAGGGAATTCTCGGACCGAGCTGGCCATGACATCCAGGAAATGCTTCTCTCCTGCTTATTCCGCGGGGAGCCATGTGGACCAGATGACTTCAAAGTAGTAAGTGGCTATTTCTTGCATCTTAGAAGTGGATGTGTCTATATGCACATGCAGTGGGCTCGGTGTGTCCGTGGCTGCTGTGGTACTGGTATTGGGTCTGCAAAGAAAGGAATATCTCAGTTGTTCTTGGGACTTAAGGCTGGCATTTCTGTAGAGAAACCTAATGGCTCATAGGACACTGGACTATTCTGTCTGTGTAGATAGGCCTGTAAACTGGAGTGATGATGGTCAAGATGCCTCTCTGATGCTTTGTTTATCCGATTATTGTTTATCTAGTTATTGTGGAATGTAAGCTGCCATCATAACTTTGACACTAATTTTAAACTGCTTGGGGCGTTCAAGCAAGATCCCTATATTACCACTGAAATGTCGGGGGAATGGGATAATGATAGTTGGTCATACTCCCACTGGAGACCATACTTATGATGCTAATGAGAAAATGCCCTACACCCACACACTGATGCTAGAGCACTGCTACTTGAAGGGGTGATCTGTAGATTGATGATGGATCCTGAGACATCAGCTGCCAGCCCCTGGAATGAAAGAAACAGTAGTAGCTAATGGGTACAAATATGGTACCAGTTGCCAGCCCATTGCTGTTCCTCCACATCACTGTGGTAGCACTGTGCTAGAGGAGTCTGATGAGTGAGCAACTGCCAGAGGCTATGGCTATCTGTACTGTGACACTGGGGGATGGCCAGCAGGCAGGGTCCCGTGTACATGTGAGCCAATGTGCATGATTCCCTTTTTTTATTTTATTCATGAAAATGTTTTGATACAAAAAAAGGGAGTAATGGAATAATTATAGTTTGCCATGCCCCCACCAGAGGCCATGCATATGGAAGAAGGAGGAAGAGAAAGAAAAAAGAATAGAAAGACAAAGAAAGAGGGAGAAATACAAAGGACAGCAAAGTGGATTAGACATATACATTAATGTAAGATGATCATATGTCCAAAAATACATTTGGTTAGAGTTGATGTCTGGGAAATATATGTTCATGCATGGCTAAAGCAGTTAAGATCTTCTGACCATTGAACAATGGCTGGTGAGGGTTTGCCCTTCTAGCCTTGGAGCTTCCAGTAACAGCAAGAGTGCTCAGGATCCAATCACTGTATAATACTATAAAGTGGGATGAATCAGAGGACAAACTTCATTGGGATGGATTGATTGATTGATTGATTGATTGGCTGGCTGAGCTGTGTAAATGGGAGATGGGAAGCTGCAGACTTCCAACTGCTGCCGAATTCAGGTTGCCACCACTTCCTAGTAAGCTGGACATTGGTGAAGGATTATGGTAGTAATTATTCACCAACATTTGGAGAGTTACAAGCTTCCAACTGCTGACATAAATACAGCAATCTTGTTACTTCCAATGCGGGGAGCTTACTTTTCCATGGAGCAATGCAGTGACCTGAGAGGAATCTTTAGCATAGAAAGGATGCTGGGTTTTTTTTTAATGGATTGGGGCCAGAAGCACTGAAAGGCCTCCTCCTTCTCCCATATAAGCCTGCGTAGAATCTGAACTCCTCAGCAGAGGTCCTATTGCATGTCCCATCATCCTAAGGGGCTAGGTTGGTGAGTACATGTGACAAGGCTTTCTCTGTAGCAGCACCTTGATCTTGAAATTCTCTCCCAAGGGAAGTCAGGTTGGCTTCATCCTTCCTGAGCTTCTGGACTAGTATGATTTTAGTCTATTTAAACTATTCTTACCGTTTAAAATGGTGTTTAGTTGATGTTATTGTGCACTGCCCTGAGATCCTTGAATATAGGGCAGGATATAAATATTTTAACAAATGTAATAAAAGATATTATTTTGTCAGCCATTTGGCTTTAAAAAAATTTTTAACACTTTTTTCTTGTTGATCTGTTCTTTTGTTGCAATTTTCTTGGACAATGCTTGTGCAGGAGCTGGTGGGCAGACAAGCAGTCTGTAGACGAGCAATTAAAGAAGGCATTTCTTAACCTTATAGGCAGAGCTAATAAACTGTGTGTGTATAAACCCCCAGGCAATTATTTCTTTTGGCAACTGTAAGGACATACTTTGAGGCCCTGGGCCCTGATGTGTCAAGGTTGACATTACATGCCTGTGCTTTCTGGAGTGGAGTGGGGTGGCTGCTGTGGACATCCCAGATCTTGTGGGTATGTGGAAGAAGTTGAGAGGCCCTGGCACCAAGAGTGCTTGGGAGCAGATGTCCCATAGGGAAAACTAGCCATCATCCATTGTCTTGCACCACTTTTTTATGGACATTGTAAGGTATTTGGTGAGAGGTCAGCTGCTGGTTATGAGTGAGTTACTCTTGTTTCTGGAACAGAGCTTGCTGTGGTAGCCATACTGGCTGGGGCATTCTGGGAGCTGCAATCCAAAAAAGCTAATTTTTCCAAGTTGTGACTATGGAGTAAGGTGTAAACACTGTTTGCTTGTCTTTTTAACTCTGTTGACATCCAGTACTGCTATGTTGTGATTTGTCTTGTGCACTTCAGTGGACATTGCTTGCAGTCAGAGCTAAGAGGCTACTAGAGAGCAAAAGAGTCCCACCCCCTAATGCACTCCATCCTGAGCCCCTTTATAGGAAAACCTCAGATGCCATCCAAAAAGTGCAGATAGCTCCAGATGGGGTGATGATGTCTTCCTTTCGCATTGAGTTGACTGACTCTGCTCACTTGTCTCATCCAGAAAAAAAGCCACACAAAGCTATGTGGAACCTTGTTTATTGTTTTGTCATGGCTGTTGTCATCCTGCAATATCAGATTTGGTTAAAGGTTTCTCCACTTCAACCCCCCACCCCTACACAATGCTCAGATCGAATCAAGAAAAAAATAGCTCCAATAACAGCTTGCCTTCTCTGGGCAGGGAGCAGGGAGACCTGAAATAAAATAAGAATGGCAGAGGAAGGAGTGGGATGACGCACTTCTAACAGAGAATGTGCCATCCTTACAGTCAGGCAGACTAGAGAAAGAAAGCAAAAAACAGAGGTGTGCCCTCAGTCTGATTGTTCAGCAGGTGAAAGACCAAATCATCCACAGAGCATCACTCGCCAGTGCCAAAATGTGTTTAGAAGAAGGAGTCTCAGGCCAGACCTTGGAGCTAATAACTTAAAAACAACATAATTTTGCACAATCTATTGTTTTGTTTTGTTTTTATAGTGAGCCACTGTGCCATATTTCACAAGTATTTCCATGCAAGGAATGGCGATGCTTTTTTGCCTGGGGTGGGGGGTGAATGACATTCTCCAGTTAGTATCACTGTCAATCTTTCAGCATTCTTTGAAGCAGGGATGGGAATCAATCAATCAATCAATCAATCAATTTAAATGTTATTTGAACTGCAACACCCAGCATTCCTCTTCATCAGCTGAGCTGGCAACAACATCCAGAGGGCCATGTGACTCCCCCTCAATTTGGAGGGGAATTTTTCATGTTTTGTGGGCTTTTCTTATCAATCCTAAGTTTCCTTCCCTATTCCAAAAAAAGATGACAAAAAGGAATCAATAATGCAACAAGTTACTTTGCCAAACATTGTAGTAAACAACAAAAATTCTTTTGAACATTGTAATGTTTACTGTGATCAAATTATATTTTACAAAATAGCTTTCCAATCTCTGAATGAGTCTACTAGAGAAATAGTAATTATGCACTAAAAGTCACCAACAATGATGTAAATTAAGTTGAAAAGGATAGAAATAAGAATGACATTAGTAATAGTATATTTTCCTAAATATGAATTAAGAGAATAAATAACAACAATGGATATAATAAAGAGATTCAGATATATGTAATAAAAAATATACAAACAGTATGATTTATAATACGTGGAATAAGCATGTTATGTTAATGGATTTGTAGAAAAATAATAATGTAAGCATTTTTCTGTTGTAATTTTTTTTTTCACTTTATGATCACCAATTGTGTTTTCCTTTTTTGTTCTGTTTTTTTCCTTTTACAATCAATAAAATTTATTTTAAATAAAGTCACCAACAATATGTGTGTAGCAGGATGGGGAGAGCATATACACTGTGTGTGCGCACGTGCGCATATACACCTTCATGTGAAATTATGAATTTCATAAGATTTTTTAAGGCACAGAATACTTAGAGGCTGTTTGCCTTTGCCTTCTTTTCAAATATAGTCTGTGGCACCTGGTGTTCCTGAAAGGTATACAAATTACCCATATTGGAAAACATTACCTTTCATGCTTGTTTGGTATGCTACTTCTGGTATTACTGTGATTGACTGACTGATTGAATATGATATGGATCCAGTAGTATCTATGTTCCCATACAGAGTTCTTTAGGCAGCACACATTAACTCCTTTCTCCCAAGGCTGAAGCAGACAGTGGAGCCGAAATGATGCAAAGCACAGAGATGAAAGAAACGAGGTGGGCACATGCTGTTTTAGTTGGAAATGAAGATTGAAATATGCTGTTGGTCATACAGTTTGTCCAAGCAGTGTATTTTTTTGTTCCTTCACAGTCTACATTGGGGTGGATGATCACAGTGGATCCCATACTGGGAGAAAGACAGGATATAAATTAAATAACTAAGTAATAAATAGGGATGGTGAGCCACCAGATCAAGAGCAGGACATAGAAACAAAGGAATTTAATCTTTTGTTCCAGCTGTAGTCTGGATTAAAATCCCACTCCTCAATCTGCCGTGCACTGTTATTCAAAATGGGAAGAAAGCTGTCACTGATGGTAGCATACTTTCCAGCTTTCCTAGTTTGGCAGGGACAATCCCAAGTAATCGTCCATAATCCCACTTTTTCAGTTGCTTTTAAAATGCCCCAGTTTCTCCATTCTCCTCCCAGTTTTCTCCTTTGTCCTCAGTTTATATCAGTTGCTGTAAACTGGATTCAAAGTGCAAAAGTACTTTGCATTCAGTTACCTCAGTGGGGGTAGAATATAGGAGGGGACAGAATCATGCCTTCCCAATATGCTTAGGCAAAAGTAAATTGCTGCAATGTCTCCTAGCTTGTGTTTTCTTCCACATTAATAATATTGCCATCTTGAGCACCCTCTGATGTTTGCCCATCTGTGCCCTGCCCCAGTTTTCATCTGTGAAATGTTGGTGAGTATACGCTAATGAAAGTTCTTCTTCTCATTGCGAATGCCAGGTCTGTAGGGACAAATGGTTCTCAGTGGGATTGTGGTTGAGATAGAGGGTTAATGCTTGCGCCTATCATGTCACAGCTCTGATCTGGCGTACCTTTCCCACACTCATCAAGAGGGGAAAAAACATCAAACATGACATCCAAAGGCCACATGGAACAGAAAAGGTGGGCTATGGGAATAACTTCAAAAAGCTGCTTTGTGAGATCACAATTCCCAAGCAGCTGGTTGGAATCCAAAAAAACCCTGAATTTTTCAACCCTTGGTTTTGAGGTGGTACCATGAACATTTTTAGAAAGGATGTTCCACATATGAGGGACACTATTACTTTGCTTTAGATAGCCAGTAAAGACCATCTTTATGTATCAGGCTTTTTAATGTTGTGTGAATGTTGCCTTATGCCACTCTTCCATTTTAGTTTAATGCCACCCTCAGATGGGATGGGTTGAGATGGTTTATGCTTCAGGGCTTCTTGTCTTCATGATATGTTTTGATTGAATATATTGCCCCAAGTGCCCAGTAGGTGCAGAGTGCAATTTATATATTTAAGGAAAAAAACTACAGAAATGTGGTATATACTTTGGCATGTCCTCTCCCTCTCTTTTTTTGCACTGTCTCTGTTTTGGATTTAAAGGTAAAAATCAAGAGAAGATAAAGGTTTTCCATGCTAGAGAGGTAGCACATGGCAGAATGTCATATCAATTGTAGGCTTGATTCAGTCTCCTTTTAACTATACACCTTTCCTTCATACACCAAACCAGTATGGCACCAGGATATTTTAGGATTTGTTGTTTCTTCCTGTATTTATGTTCCCATTCACTGTGTTCAATATTGGAAGTCCTGACATGAATCCCACCCTCTTTGAGGACACACTGGGTTGGGAAGCAGATGAGGTCTTTTCTGTTGTGGCATCCCGAGGAAGAGATTCAGTCTCCTTTTAACTATTAAGCACATTGTCAAGAACTTTCTGAGTTGGTCTGAGGCTTCATCTTCCCTGTCAGCCATGTTTTCTGATTATTCTGTCCCTGGTTTTATTATATTTGATTGATTGAATTGTATTTTGATTGTTCTGTGGTGAGTTGCTTTGAGAGCCCTTGTCAAAGTAGCATATGATATCATTCCCTTTTTGAAAACAATTAATAAAAAGAGTTATGGAGAGTTGTCACACTGAGTAATGGAAGCATTAGAAACCATTGGTAATTTTGGATCAGATGAGCAAGATTATTGAAAGCACCTTCCCCTCAACATGAGCTGCAAGCATTGATGGCCAAGGTAGAGGCAGAGCAAGTACTCATTTGGTCATCCCATCTACAGATGGGGAAGACTCTTTTTGACTGTAGTTCGAGGAATGCTTTGCTCAGCATAGCCTGCAGATTGTGGAAGTTTTAGTCCAAAAACATCTCTTTTCCAAATCTTGCCTTAACCATCTCAGAACAGAAAGAACTCATTGAACAGGATCTCAAAAGGCTGTTTCTCTCTCCAGGTATTATATGGTGTAGCTGCCAGGGAGGAAAGTAACAGCAGGGTGGACTGGGATCAAAGAGAAGTCTGTATCTTTACTTAAAAATGGTTCATACATGCTTAGGAAGGTTAACATCTGCGTGTACCCAGTTTGAAAAGCACAGTTCCAGTCAATTGATGCCTATGTAAAAGCCCTCTTAGAAAGTTAGTACAGTGGGTCCTCACCTTACACAGGGATTAGGGGTGCAGGATTCTCACAAAAGTGGATATATTTCTAGGTCCCCCAAACATGCATGCTTCAGACTGTTCTGCTGCAAAGATCTCCTTCACTGTCTTCATCCTTCTGGAGATTTTTGCAGCAGTCGCCAGTGGTTCTGCCCCTTATTGCCTTTGCCATTTTTGGTACCAGGACGTGTCCGCCTTGTTCTGAAGCTGCACCAGACACCCTGTGACGCCCACCAGTCTCTAAGCCTTTCCCTAGAAAAGGCCCTAGAACCTCACAGAGCTTGATGTTCATGTGCACAAGTCCCTGTTTGGACAGTCCTTTGTGATCAGCCCCCACATACACTTCTAGGGAGCAGAGTTACTGACTTCCATGTATACAAGTCCCTTTTTGGGTAGTCCTTCACAATCCCTCACTTCTGTGGAGCAGAATTATTGACTCCCATATGCACAAGTTCCTTTTTGGGCCATTCTTTGTGACTGCCCCCTTTCTGGGATGCAAAGCTATTGACTTCAACATGCACGCCCCTTTTTAAGAGTGTGCTTCATTACCCCCTGCCTTTGGCAGGTGCTGGGGGCGAGGAGGACCAGCTGCAGCCACCCTGCCCAACAGCAGCAGCAGGATGTGAAGGAGGAAGGACAGGAGAGCCAGCAGCCCTGGGAGCCTCTCCCTTTCATTACAGTACAGTACTATCACTGCCTTCACCTATAGCTACATTGCTAGTTAAGCAGTTGCTACAGACTTGCGAACAATCAAATTCGAAGAAGTTAAACCCATGGAAGTTGAGGGCCCATGGCAGTTATATTGATCTATCAGTTGTTCATTCCCTCTGACTGTCCCAGTTTGCCAGGGCACTCCAATTAATCTTCTGTTTTTCCACTTTTTCAGCTGCTTTAAAGCTATCCCTGGTTTTTCTCTCCTTCCACTTTCCCCCTTTGTGGTGATCTAACTTCATTCGCTACAGACTGAGTTCAAAGTGCAAAAGGAGTTCGCACTCAGTTAACTCAGCAGGAGGAAAAAGAGACGAGGGGGCAAAATCTTGCCATTCCCAGTAGGTTCATTCAAAAGCAAATTCTCCTAACATGAGATAACTTTGCTATCTTGACTACATTCTCATGTTGGTCTACTAGTTTTCCTCTGTGAAGTGTTGGAGGACATGGTTGTTTTCTGGGAATAAATCCATACTTCCCTCCACCTCCATGGGTCAAATCCTCCTCCCAAACAGCTCGAGGCCAAGCCACTGCTTCTCTGGGAGAGCTCCGTGAGGGCTGTCATGGAAGGAGGAATGCGGGGCCCTGGGGACTTTTTTCCTTTCAGTTCAGGACTCACGATGCCATCTGCCAGAGCCGGTCATGGTGACTGGTGTATCCTCTTTGTTCTGGCAAGTGAACAAGGTGATAACGAGGCTTTCACATTTTACTGAATGTGAAGATTTTTACATGTTACGTTTGTGTGACAGGCTAGCACATGAAAAGTCAGAGGAGGACTACGGTCAAACTGAGGCTGCAGGACTGGCTCAAGACATTTTCCTGTTTCAGTCAGTAAAACTAATGGTACCACCACCATCCCTTGTCAAAGTTGAAAGTACCTAATATGGGGGGGGGTGCAGCTGTCAGGATTTGGGGGACATATTGGCCTTCTAGGGAAGCTTAGAGGGATGCATTCCTGAAAAAAAAATGAACATATTTATCCCTGAATAGTCCCAACACTCCTTGGGAACATGGAGGACGGTCTCTACCCCATATTCATACCTAGGCCTTTTAGAATCAAGCACAAGAGCCAGAAGATTCCAAAAGCACTTTCTCTGTCTAACCCCAGGCAGTAGAAATAAAACAAGAACAAATCACGGACCCCTTTCACAGCACACAATTATAGCACTGTGAATCTATTTTATGGCTCCATCCTGTGGAATTCTGGGATTGGGAGTTTATGGGAGAAGCCTTTAGAATACTCAGCCAATGAACTCCTCTGATGCTTCCAACCAAACTACAAATCCTGCCCTCAAGATTCCACAGGAGGCAGGCATGACAATTGAAGTGGAACCACAGTGCTATCTTTGTATAGTGTGAAAAGTAACTGACAGTATGCTGTCCTTTCGTGACAGACAAAATTGGCCACCTGAGACAACCACCCCTTTATAGAGCTGGTCCTTGAAAGACCAGATATTTCTTTCCTTTTCTTTGATGTCTTGCCTACAGTGTGCCCTCTGTATATGCAGGGATTCCGATCCAGGAACCCCCACGTAAAACAAAAACGCACTAATGCACGCATCCCATTATAGTTGTGGGTGCAGCATCCACATACACGTTGCGTCCATTGGCTATAATGGGATGCAACTCTTCATGCAGCCTCACATTCATGCATGCAGAGGTCGCTGTAAGGGAGGGCCCCCTGTCCTTCCTGCTAGCAGGCTGGCAGCTGAAATGTTTGGTCATGGAAGAAATGTTAATACTTTTTTGCAAGACTGTCTGCATTTTCTGTTAAGAACCATAAATTGCACTGTAGCTGGCTGAAGATCTTCCATTTAAAGTGCTATGTATCTCACAGGCTGAACCTGTGTACTCAGGGGGGAAAAAGCACCAGAAAGCTGCATGGAACTTCCTCCCAGGTAACTAGGCGTAGGATTGCTGTCACACCCCATTAACTTAATTGCGAGACTTTGTTAGTGGTTTGTTTGTTTGTTTTGAATGTCTGGGTGTTTACAGTGGAGTTTTTAACCAGAGAGTTTGCTCTGCCTAAATGTTGTCATTGTTAACTTTATTCATATCCCTACCTTTTCCCCACAACTGGAACTTGGTTATGGTTATATGGCATAAAATAAACAAAGAACCAGGGAACAGCCCTGTATATGTCTGTCAGTCTATGGTGAGGGCTTGGCTTTGGGTCTGCCTTGGTGGTATGGCTTTGGGGTCTGTTAGCTCTTCAGGAATTATGACTGCCCTGCTAGGCTCCACGGGTGTAGCCCCAACATTTGGACTGGGGAGAGAACTTGCATGCACTGTACACCTTCCTTTGCAAAAATAGTGGTTATCTGTCTTGGGATACAGATAGCACAGTGCTTCTTAGCTGGACGGTTGTATCATATCTACATACTTGTCATGTCAGGATATAGTAATAGGAAGTACAATAGTCATAATAAAAATATTGCTTCCCACTGCAAAAAGCAGTCTCAATATGACTTCCAGCATGCACACACATATACAGAAATCCATAATTAATATAACAAGGAAATAAAATTGATATAAACCATAATAAACACAATAAATAAAAGTACATGCCATTAAAACCTAATATGAAAATAATACAATATTAAATGTGCTCATTCGCTATATGCAAATCACACCCTCACAGCCTAAAATGAATGCTGCAGAAACAGGCCACAATAGTCAGGCTCATAACTAATCTTCAAATGCCTGGGGGATTCTGGGAGCTACAGTTCCCAAAAGCTGTATTTTCCAAGTTCTGTGATTGTGAGTGGGATATGAGCACTGACTTTCTGCTCCTCTCTGGAATTCTCTTGAGGCTAAAAGCTAATATCCAAATGCCTGGGAAAGCAAGTATGTCCTTGCCAGACAGTGAAAAGATGACAGCTATCAAGTGAACTTCCTTTTGGAGAGCAGTCTATAAACATGGGCTACCTAAATACCGTAAAGACACAGGGTCCTGTCTGATCTTAGAAGCTAAGCAGAGTCAGCCCTGGGTAGTACTTGGATGGGAGACTGCCAATTAATAGCAGGTGCTGTAGGCTATATTTCAGAGGAAGGAACTGGCAAAACCATCTCTGAATATTCCTTGGGTAAGAAAATCCTATGGAATTCATGGGGTTGCCATAAGTCAACAGGCAATTTGAAGGCACATGCACACACACAAGTTGCAGAAGAGTCCTAAATTGTTTCTCTCTCTGTCTCTCACTTACACGTATCCCTGAACAATCCATTTGGCTTGTCAAAGGGGACAGCAACTTCTTAAGGTACTCCTTGAGACATCAGGATTCAATATGTGAAGGTTTTAATACGTTTAAAACTAGTACTTTAAAAGTGGTCTGGGAACAAATTGGCAACCACGGCAAATGAGTCAGGACTGGAATTATATGATCACGTTGTCTAGTCCTGCAACAGCCTAGCTGTTGAAGCTATAGCTTCTGACTGCCTTCAAAGGCAGCTCAAATATACAATGCACTGCATATTTGAACTTAGAGATTACCAGAGTATAGAGCACTGATACCAATCTGCCTTATCTAGATAACTGCTCTATCAACTGGGTTATCAGAAGTTCCTCCACACCATAGAAACCACTGAGCCTCCAAAGATAATGATGGATCCAAGACTACCCACAAACTAATAATCTGCTCCTTCAGAGGAACTATGCCCTCAGCATTGTCTGAACTGAACCTTCTTTTAGTTGGCTTTCATCCAGTCTATTACCAACGCCAGACACCAGTTCAGTACATTTATCACCACTACTTAAGGTGAAAAGTAGTTTAGTAGAATGTCTGCCATCAGCACACTGGTGGACAAGGCACCCCTAAACTCTGGTTTCATGTAGAAGTTAAATAGCATGCATAATCTAATCTAATCATGTAGATGTTAAATAGCATGGGGAATCTAATCAAGCCCTGCAGAACTGGACGCTAGATGGGGCTGAGCAATATCTCCAAAGCATCACCCTCTAGAAGCAGCTATCCAGATAGGAGCAGAATCACCACAACAGCTAATGTGGGATGACTGCTTCAGAAGGCACCATGCTTATATTAAACAGTGCCCGTCAAGGAGTATCAACAAGATGATAATCACTCATCTGTCTCCATCATATCATGATGCAGGCTGACCAGGGCAGATGCAGTATCAAAACTGGTCCTGAAATCCAATCGAAGTGCAAATAATCAGTCTCATCCAAGAATTCCTGACTCTAATCCATGGTCACCTGTTCAAGAACCTTGTCCAGAACTTGAACAAACTGGTCTAAAAGTATTTTCCTGCTGGGGGAAGGCTTCCAAAAAGTGGTCTCACAGCTGACTCTTTTCAGAGAATATGGTCCTTCTTATGAAGAGGCACCTTGTCAGCTCCCTGGGCCCCAGCAGTTGTTCCTTGCCTCCTAGATTGCACCACTCACAAAGAACAGGGGTCCAGTACACAAATGGTGATGTGAACCTGTCCAAGCCTCTTGGTCCACATCCTCAAGCTATAATAACTGACATCCAGCTGGTAAAAGTGGACCAGGTAGCACAGTGATCTCCTCATGAGGATGCTCTGCTGAACAAGTGTAGTCAGGGTCCAGACAGATAAAGTTTTATCTTTGAAATGCCTGGTGGGGGAGGGCAACGACAGTGTGACACCAGATAGTTGACTTCCTTTCTTTAAGCCAGTGCGTAATAGATCTCACACCACCTTGAAGAACCTAGTCTGTGAGCACAGAAAGGGTGCTGTGGGAGCAGCAGAGTAAGCCCTCTTCTCTGCCCTTGACCAGCACTGGGCAGGCATGATGATGAGCACCAAGTGGAACTGGATTGCATCTGCCACCACTCTTTCTCCATTTTTGTTCCCATCTTCTCCTATAGAGCTTCTCCAGCTAATCCCTGGGGTGTACCATGAAACCATTAAGACTCTACTAAACAAGAAGGGACTTTAAGGAGTGATTCTACCCATCTATGTATTGACGAAGGCTTTGGAAGGCCTGCCAGTGCTGAAACCCTGGTCCCCTCCCAAAGGGAGAGCAGTTTGATCCATCATTGAAGCCGGGGGTTGACCATCTGAATGAGTCACTTGCGTTTGGAGCAGAGAGAGTCAATAATAGTCTTAAAATTCACCTGGAAGCAATCTGACTATGACAAGAGAGTGCTTGCAGGCTCCCTCAATTTCCAGTCATCCTCATCCTGCCCTGTTGAGAAAAATGAAATTCAAAGTACACTCACCATATGTTGTAAACTGATGACATTTTTTGGACATCTCTGCTGTCAAGATGGCCATGAAATTCTGAGTTACTCTAGTTCTGACAGCCTTGACAGGTGAACAAACAAATAGCCTATCACAGGCCAGACCTGCCTATTTAGACAGAGAAACTCCTGGGCAGCAGATTCTCTAATCTGTCCTGCTTGCCCATGGCAAAGTACAGATGCTCTAGACAATCTGGGAGCTTGGGGAGGGGAAGAAGGGGGAGTAGTCCTAGGAGAACAGAGGAAATGCCCCTACTATTCCAATCCTCAACCCTGATGTGGTGCTATACTGACAACCCAGGCAAGCACAACTGGTAGAGACCACCAGCGCTGCCAGCTTTCAGTGACACAGGTCTCAATCAAGACAAGATAACCACTTTGCTTCCTGTTTACCAAGGGCCAGCACACAGTCCAAACTCTGGCATAATTCCCTCCCTGCCTCCCATATTCCTTCCTTGCTCCCAAACACTGGAACTGGAGCCCTCACTTGCTCTTCCTAACCTCACTTTCTTTAGGCACATGGTAACAACTATCCTGCCAATCCAATTTAAAATGTGCATACGCACACACACACATGCACACACTAGACTGGATTTTCTTTAGCATTCCCCCAATTAAACCCTCCTTCCATGGGACCCAGCTGATAAAGGCCTTCTCCAGATGAGATTCAGAATATCTTGGGTAGGCTGCCACTCTTGCCAGCGTTGTCAGTGTCAGGTAATAGGAGAGAAAAGCAACCAGACAGAGCAGAGGCTAAGATGGTAAGAAGTAAATCAGTGGTGCTTAACCTTTTCTTTACCGGGGACCCTCTGTAAATATAATTTGTTGCCAGGGACCTCAAGACTTAAGATTTAAATTTAAATATTCAAATATGTATTTAAATATTCAAATATTTATTTATTAAAGGCTTCTGAAGGCTAGGATTTAAATCTCCACTCAGACACTGGGTGACCTCGGGCAAGTCATATTCTCTCAGCCTCAAAGGAAGGCAAAGGCAAACTGCCTCTGAACAAATCTTGAAAAAAAAAAAAAAAAAGCAAAACTTTGATAGATACACCATAAGGTTGCCATAACTCAGAAGTTACTGGAAGGCACACAACAACAAAGTACCACTAATAGGGAGAGGTTTTTTCTAGCCATCATGTCTCTTCCTCTTTGAAAACTGATGTATGGTGACCTTAAGCCAAAACTACCATAGGAGTTTTTCTTGGCAAGATATGTTGCCTTTGATTTTCTCTGAGGCTGAGAGAATGTGATTTACCTGAGGTCACCCAGGGGGTTTCCATGGCTGAGTGGAGATTCAAACTCTGGTCTCCAGAGTCATAGTTTGGGCATGCACGTATGCCTACCACCGTGTCCCTTTTGTTAGGGACATGGCAGCATGTGTGTGTGAACACACGGGTGCCAAAACTGCTCCCTCATTTGCAGACAAAAGAGTAATTTTGGCACCCGCACACACACACATCCTGCTGCTGTGTCCCTGTTGCTGCTAGTGGTTGTGGTGGTGTCCAGCAGCAAGGCTTTGTGAACCCCTTGTGAGAGCTCCATGGACCCCCAGGAGTCCACAGAATCCAGGTTCATAACCATTGTTTTAGAGTACCTCAAGAAGCCATGTGACCCTCCAGTGTTGACAAACAATTCCTATCATCACTGCCTGCCAGGCAGTCTAGAGCCACTGGGAATTGGAGCCCAACGATGTCTGAAGGGCCAGGTTCCACAGCGTACCAGTCAGTAAGCCAGACAAGAACCACTAATGAGAACAGAACAGTAACTGGAAACTCTGACTCTGCCCAATACAGTTATATCCACTACCACCAATGGCTAAACTGTATAACAATACTATCCACACATCCCAGCAGTGAGGTTGAGAACATTGATGGTGTATCTTTAAGCCACTATGCTATGTTTCAAGTAGTTCCCGTCATATCTGACAGCTGTGCAGAAGCTGACAGTATGATACATATGAGTATATTTCAGGATGCACAGCCCAATGTAATCTTCAGAGAAGTGCAAGAAGCTGACAAACAGCAGTGATTGGGCCTCTAGGGGACATAAAAATCTTTAAGAAAAACAAATGAAAACCTCATTTCTTTGGAGGGGACCACATTGAGTCCTGGCAAAAGCATCAAAATAGGAGAAACTGGGTGAAGTTTCCTGTGGATGTGTCTGTTCTTAAAATAATGGATACACCCCAACCCTTTCTAGAATTTGGGAAATCATTGTTATTTCTTAATTTTTCTGTCTTATTTTTGAATTTCAGTTGTTGAAACTCTATGCTAGAAATAATTTACAAAATAGAGGTGGTCAAGAGAGACAGACACTGAACACAGGTTCTGAATGATTTGGGGACCAGACTCAGCTTGGAAGTCTTTCCAGTTTCTTCTGAGATACCACCTACTCATCGTAGCTGATGACATGGGATTGTAGGTGCCGAAATTCAAAACATCTGGAGAGTCAAAGGTTCCACTCATATAGGTGGAGTAATCCTAAACTCTGAGGTGGTCAGGATGGTACCAAATACTTTGTCCTAAAGGTGGACTGGATCCTTTCTTGAGGTCATCACCCCATTTTTAGGCATTTCTTAGGAAATGGAGGACCCCTAAAGAAGACTTTCTGCTTGTCTGCAGAAATTAAGCAACCACACACTCCAGTCCAATGGCAAGATGTGGCACCCTTGGACAGTGTGCCAGTGGCTACTCTGAATCCCTTTCAGTGAGCAGCTTGGTCTGATATGCAACCATTTTAGGTTTCCTATAGTGTCTCAGAATACCACTACAGTGGGGACTTCAAGGCATCATGGGAAATCTTAAATGGTAGCTTCCCCGACATTTTGTTTCTACTACCAAGTGAGGGCAGTGCTGGGAAGGGGGATGTTGGTGTAAGTTTAGGAGGGGTGCCAAACATCGTTTTGCTCAGTCCAGGAGATATCCCAGAGTGCTGCCAGACATTTCAGAGACTAAAGAGTTAACCAAGGTCCTTGGCAGCTGATGCTGAAGAATCAGGATTGTCAGTCATTTTACAGCGGAGCATAACACAAACATCTCAAAGCAGCACTGAAAGAGCTTTATCTCCCTTTGCAGAGGCCAGGCGCTAAGGCCTTTCTATTGCTTGACTGCTTCTGGCAAGAAGGGGAGAAAACTCAGTGTCGGATTCTGTCTCATCCTGGTATCTAATCTCTTTCTATCTCTGTGAGCTTTTCTCTATCTCCCCTGTCCAGCACTCCACTCTCATTGCTTCCAGTGTGTCTAGTCCATCTCTCCACAGTCCACTGTCCTTAATCTCTAGCCTCATGTCCATTTGTGTCCAGCATTTTCCCTTTTCTGTGCTCTCTCCACTTCTGTCCCTAGAGATGTGCTTTCTTGATAGGAAGGGGTCCTGGCAGGAGGCACACAAGGTGTTGGGGGGGTAGACAGGCACAGTATTGGGGGGAGTGCCCATCCTTTCTGTCTCTTCTTCCCAGAGCACTGCTGTAATGAAATGTCAGAAACAGAAAACCCAGCCTGAGTGAGCGAGACAAACGACAAAACAGAGAAACATAAATAGATGTGCAGACTCTTTGTGTATCAGTGGAATATAATTTCCAGTCACTCACTCGAGCTTTGTCATCTCTCTCCCACCATCACCATCACTACCTGCACCCTGCTCCAGACCATGCCGTGTTTGTTTCACGCTGTGCCGACAAACAAGATCCAGTGCACAATAGAATCGTTGTTGCTCCCTCTCTCGCTAGATTCGACTGGAAATTATATAGTGACACCACTGCCTTGCAGGAAAGTTGACTGATAAATGCCGCAGATGAAGATATTGTTTCTTGCAAGAGATCAATCCCCTTGCCATGGTGCCGATTTGTGACTCTGGCTGGCAACACACAGCTATATTCCCCCATCCTCCATCCCTTGCCACAAAGAAAACCAAAAAACAGCCAATCTCTCCTTCCAAAAAGAAAATTGGGGGGAAAGAGGCAGCCACAAATATGGTCAGTGTGTGCATGTGGTACAGTTTTAGGTTTAAGAGGGCTTTCTGACCTGCCTGTATTCATCAAGTGTTGGGCCAGGTGAACAAAGGGCCAGAGATACTTCTTTAGGACAGAGATTTTTTTTAAAAAAAATCTTTTTTAAAAAAAAAATCTCCATGTTAGGGCTTTGAACCAATAAATCCTAATTAATTAATCATTTTTGAGCTTTACAGAGCAATCCTACCAGCCATGGCAGGGAGGACAGATGCTCACCTCCAAAGCCATGCTGAGCTTCTAATGATAGGGCAGCTTGGAAAGGAGAACCAACATTTTCTTGTGTTCCTTCTTGGTGTATTGTTCCCTCTTTTTTGAGTGAACCCCCTCCCTCCATTTCAACCAATGGGAAGGTATTTGTGGATGCTTGCACCAGTACTTTTTTAGGCGTATATGTGTGCACATATGTACAAAAGTTTGCTGGGGGTGTAGTCTTGGGTTTGAGAGCCTAAAGATTCAAAGCCTCCCCAGTTTGGCTTACAGCCGTCCACAGATTGTCCCCTGCCTCCTTTACCTCTTCTAAAATCACAGCTCCAACATGGATGGGACAAAGATAGCTGGGATCCTACAAAGTTTGGGGTGAGGAATCCCAGAACAAAAATAACAAACCCTGCTTTGTTGCTTTAGAGCAGGGATGGAGAATGTATTACTCTCCAACTGCAACTTCCATCAGAAGAGCCAACAGTGAGGGATGATGGAAGATGCTGTCTGAAAATATCTGGATTTGCCCACCTAGACAGTGCCCATCTATCTCACAACAGGCATCAGATGAGATATCTGTCTCTTCTCTCCCTAGAAGAAAGGAATGCCTCAGAAGAGAGCAGTTGCTATATATTTACATAAAGCCTGGTATTCCAAATCAATTTTAAAAAAATTAAATCTTCTGCCTCAGCTAATCAGGCATACCATGTTTTTAACTGATAGATTTCACAGCTTAGTTGATGGAAGATTGCAGTCTTGCTCTCTTGACCATATCAAATTCTAGCATTGCAACTACCTAAGAACTGGACTCCCATTCAAAGCTGGCTACACCAATGGAGCCCTTGTTGATGCTTCACAGTTTACACAACATCTGGCTTTGGTCAGAGCATCCCATCTGGGGCTTGCCACAGTAAGCACAGAAAGTTTGAAGAAGAGATGCATACCACTGAGTGTGTAGAAACCTAGAAACAAGCCATACCATATCGGACCAAAGGCTGTCCTAGTCCAGCCATCGTTTTACTTGCATTGGGTGTCTGGAAAGCACTTAATCAGGGCAGGAAGGCACTCATTTTCTTTTGCTGTTGGTCCCCTGTCTTTGGGTATTCAGGCTCTGCCGCTTTAGGTTAGGTGTATTACAGCATCCACCAGTGGAACCTGACTACGTCAGAGAACATGAAGGGGCACCCCAATGAGCTGATCTCTGCCTTCTCAAGAGTACTGTGGGGACAAAACTTGGGGATATTTCAACACGCTTCTCCTTGGCATTGACTGGAAAAGGTGACAGGGTTAGCATTTCTACAACTTTTCTTTCTCCCCAGGCTGGAGTCTCTGCAGCATAGTTCAACCAGTGCTGATCAGCATACATTCCCATATTTCCAGAAACTCTTACAAAGATCGGGTGTGGGGAGAGAGAGGGGGAGACAGAGAGAGAGAGAGAGAAAGAGAGATTTAATGAACTCACTCTTGTTTACTACTGGGAAGAAGTTTGAGATGCATCTCAAATTAATTATCCTTGTCAATAACAACATCTAAGCCCAGTGGGAGTAAAAGGATCACGGGAGCTCTATGCTTCTTACCTGAAAAGCTGAAGCACAAACCAAAACATTAGACACCAAGCAGTTTGTATGAGCATTTAAGAACAGCAAATGCTTAGCCAGAAACCTCAAGGCCCTAGCATGATGTCAGCTCATCTTGACTGACAATGTTTGCCAGGAACATCTTGGAGAAAATGGGTTTGCAGAGTGGACATCAGGTAAGGTGAGGCAAGGAGCACCTCAACAAGTTTGCTGCTTAATCATAGAGCTTGTTGGGGGGGGGATATTTCTTTGGATTGCAACTCCTAGTGTCCCTTAGCCAATATGGTCATGGTGGCTGGGGAATTCTGGGAGTTATAGTTTTTAAAAAATAACTCTTCCTAGCTCTGTAGGACAACCATCAATTTAAGATAGGCACCAAGGCTAATGACACAGCTAATACTTCACCTGTGGTCCCTGTCCTTCTGAATCATAGTAGGTGACAAGAACTTGCAAAGGGACAGAGACAATAGTGTGTCTCTGTTTCAAAGGAAACTGTGGAAGCAAGTGAAGACTCAAAGGAGTCCTTCATATGAGGAACTTCTTCAAGCAGAAAATTCAGATTCTGTCATCCACATGGGGCATGCAAAATGCAAAGGGGAGGCTCTATGTATTTCAGTGCAGTAGCCCCAACTGGCAAAGGGTTAGATGTTTTGTGCATAGAGATGAGGGAAATGGTGCTAATGGTCAGTAAGAGTGGACGCGTACTTAAACTCAAAAGGGCAGCCAACCAGATAGCTTGCAACCTTTGCGCAGGGCACCTGTGACAATGTAAAAGAGCAGCACAAACGATTTTTTTTTACTGCCTCCAGACTTCAACAAAGTTAAAGATTCTGGGATGGAGTTCTTGGTGGGACTCTGGAAAAACAGAAGCAGCACAATATTGATTTGCTTACCTGGTTGCTTGCTTGCTTACTTTCACCCAGTAGCTAAAGCTATATTCAGCCTTTTCAAGAAATGGGCGTAAGGATTCTGGAAGAGTTTGTGAGTGGAGGTCTAAGTGTTCCACAGGGGTGGAGGAGTGAGGTGGGGAGATGAGGTTCAGTTAGTGGTGTAGTGGAATGAGGGCTCATGTGGCTAAATAGTCAGGACTTTCTGCTTAGGAAAGATGGTGGCATCCTCTGCCATGCCCTTCAAACTGCTCTCTTCTCTATAAGCACTACTGTTCCTCTCACACTATTACTGTTGTAACACAGGCTCTTTTGGTATGGCATGGGCCATTTCTACACTAGACTGTTATAGGCCCCTGTTATAGGCTCAAAAGCCCCTCCCTAGACTGCAAACCCCAGGATTCCATAGGATGTTGAGAGTGGAATAATCGCACTATAACAGTCTAGTGCGGAAATAGCCTTGGTTTCCTTGATCTGGTAGTTAAAGACCATTAACTTTAAAAGAAAGACCTGTTCATGCTGCAGATGAAAACTGCTAGAACTGGTATTAGGAAAAGATATCCCCTGTCCCAAGGGACTGTGTACATGCGTATGAATGTCTGGGTGTACAAAGGTGCATGCACGCATTACATGTACATGTATGTATAGATCAACACAGCTGCCTGAATTTTGGACTTTCCTTTAGGGTGTGGCTTTGGGGACCATCACGATGGCCACTTGTATTTTTAAAATTTACCGTACATAATATAATATTTCATCCTAGTTCCTGAGAATTGTGGAGCACTTTATCACTTCCACCACATTCCAGTTCTTTCCCCACTGAACACAACCTTACTTCAAAGATCACAAAGATAGGATTGTGCAGCAAGGATGATTACTGATATTTTATTGCCTAACTTCCTATAACCCAGCTGCCCCCCAAGCAATATTGGAGCCAAATGTATAATATTGGCATTTATGACAAAATGAAGATGTGTTATTCCCACACAAGTGCAATCCCAAATGTGTACAGCTGGAAACCCACTGAGTTTAAATGGACATACTTCCGAGGAAATATGTGTTGAATCTTAGCTGTGTTGCACAGTATTGTGAATTATGATTTAAACATTATAAATACTTAAAAGACAATCCCACTGAGTTTAATAGGAGTTACTCCCAAGTAGTAAGTACGCATGGGGCTCGTGCAGATGGTTTATTTTGTTTGCATTGTTTCAACCTGAAATAACAGATGGACAGACACACGGATGGATAGACAGATAGATCCATTCTGCATCCATAAGGTCTAGAAACCTGTATTTTTGTTTTTGAGGAAAACAATGTTGACCTTTGTATTTCATTTCTGAGATTGGATTAACTTTTCATTGGCACGTAGAGCTGGTCTCATCAGTAGCTGTGCAAGACTTTGGTATTCTTTCCTGAGAATGGTATTGTGAAAGGTGAAATTCACCTTGCTCCTTCTTCAGTGGAGTTTCACCATGTGGCAAGATCTTTAGGAAGGATCTGGGAATATAAAGTTTTTAATCATGCTGCTATTTTGTCTCCATAATGGAGTTTGGAAGGTTTTGTTTGTTCTAGACTGCTGCTATTTTAACTGAGGGTGTTTTGAGGGGACTTCAGTTTATTCTTTCTTATTTTTTCATTGCCATTCTGTAAAAAAAATTGGATACTGTATATTGCTTTATGACTTAAGTCATAAACTTAACTTTTAACTTTTTTAGGCAAGGCAAGGTAGATGCTTTGGAGAGGAAGGGAGTGAGGAAGCAGGCTGGCAAGAATTCAAACATACAAATGCACACCCTTTAACCGGGGGATAGGGCTGAAATGTGGAATAAGACATTCATAAAAGGGTGCAACTCTCTGGGAAAAGGTATAAAAGTGTATTTTATATTGAATGTGTCTGACACTAATGTACCCAAGATGCAGATAGGTTGAAAGTTCACCTTCCTTCATATTCATCCATTGATTTTTAAAAACCTGAAATAAACACATTTACAGTAGCATTTTTCTCATTCCTACACGCCTACTAATAACAAGAGAGAAGCTCTAATGAGCAGCACATGTGAATTCAATCTTGGATCTTAAAATTTATGTATTATGATATTACCTGATAGGCAGAACCAGTCTGTGAGCATTCTCACTCTGGCTGTACTGGAACATGGGTGCTACAACACAGAAAACTGGGTAGTCTCATGTGGCTCTTTGTTCTTTTTGCTGCTTGCTTTCCTCCTCCTCACCTGCAGGTTGGTATGATTTAATGGGGGGGGGGTTTGGAAAAGGTGCTGGCCACCATCTCTATTCTACATTTATAGTCCTCTCTCTGCCACCCCCCAACCCCGCTTGCAGCCTCATGCAGGCACCTGGTTTTGTGTGCATAGAGTATGCCGTGGGAATGCCCTTTCCCCAGCTGCATATAAATTCATTTCCCACCCAGGGTTCCCATCTCTCTGCTGCCTCAGGCTCCCTTCTCTCCCTCCCAAAATATTTGGCCACTATTTCCCAATCCCCTGCTTGCTAGGCGGGTGTGTCACTGTGGGGGTTTGCTTTGCTCTCAGGGTGAAGGGCCTCCCACAGCACCCTTCCTCTCCCTCTTCCTTCATGTCTAAGCCCATGCTTAGGAAGAAAGAGGTGAGAGATTTGCCCACAGTGTGCTGCTGGCAAATCAGACAGGAAGGTAATCCGAATTCGCCGGCCTTCTTTCCCTCTTTAGGGCAGGAGGAGCGCTCCTGTTCCTTAGAGCCATTCAGCCATGTCGTAATGCATGTCGCCTATTATTTTAGAAATGAGCCCCAAGGCCAAGATTTCTGGGAGAGTCACGTTGAGCCTTGCCTTGAATATTAAGGCTTGAAAACACAGCAGTTCAGAAGAAAGAGGAAGAAGAAGGAAAAGAGGAAGAGGAGGAGGAGATCAGCATTCAGTTGCATTCTTGAACACACACCTCTCCCTTCTCCACACCAGGAGAGACAAGAAAGATGATTTAAATGCACACATGCACAGGCGTGCACTCACACAGCGCTATAAGTGGGAGATGGTGAGAGGCTTTTAGGCAGGTTTTCAATATGTATTTTTTATATTAAAAGAAAAGATCCCTTAAAGGTTAATTTCAACTGCCTCCTCTTTGCTTGAATGGGTTCCACTAATGCTGCAGCGAGGCAGGTCCAGTGGCACGCTCATTGAGCTGCAAGGGGAGCTGCTGGCTGCTGCAGCCGACACCGCATTGGGCAGGGGGGAGGGGGGAGGCGAGGGGCTGAATTACATGGGGGACATTTGAAGGAACTCTTTGGCTTTTGCCAGTGAGATCTGGCAGCCCTGCAGATGCCCACCCTAGGGTCATCCTTGTCAAGTTCATTGGTGAAATAAGGCACCCCTTTCCCCTGACTGGCAACAAGCATAGTCCTATCTCTTGGGGTGCCAGTTTCTTCTTCAACTCTCCCCTCCGGCAGCCCTGTCCCTCTGCCTTTAACAGTAGCCTCACATGCAGCAATATATAGCAGGGCGGAACTTTTCCTATCATTTACCTCTGAACCAGGAAAAGTCATACCTGAAATACTTCTGTGTGTCATGTTGCTATGAAGGACTCAGGAGCTTAGAGAGGGGAAACAAAACTGGCCACCCTATAACAAACCCAAGGCTGGCCCTCAGGAAGCAGATTTGGGGTGTCCTGAAAGGGCAGCGATGTGCAAGTTATTTGTTATTTGATTGACAAGGATGGGGAGAGACATTTTGTGGCACTTTTGCTTCATGTGCCAAAACACCATGGTGCATTTTGTGCGCTGTACAATGAACCATGACTTGGGTGATTGGAAGCACCAGGTGCTGCTCTGCCTTAGGCAGCCAGATGGCTTGGGCTGACCCTGAGCTAAACTCTTCCTGTCCCTCAGTCTTGCTTTCACACAAATCATACCACCTCACCTTCATTTCTCAGGCTTCTGTCATTTCATATACTGGAAGCTTTGGCACTTCCCTCTCGCTGTTGGTCATAATCTGTTGTGATCAGAAGATGGAGGAAGGACACGTGAAATGTGTGAACTGGGTACTGCTGTTTTACATTCGCAAATCTTAAAAGGAGGAATTGTCATTTAGAAGAGACTGTATACTAAGTTGGCCCTCTACATTTGTGGGTTTAACTTTCACAGATATGATTATTTGCATGTTTCTCCAACCCACCTCAGGGGTTTCTTTTCTGGAGGAACTTTCCCTCCCAGCAACTCTGTTCAGGCCATACAATCCTATAAAAACACGTTTCTGGTCCTCCTCCACCAGCCACTGCCTGGACAGCTAAGGACAGATCACAGTCCAGTTTCTCAGCACCATAAACCCTCTCCTAATGCTCCTCACACACCTAAAGAAGGAGGTGGGTGAGGGAGAGGAAGTATAGGACCACCATGGAAACCCCCTTTCCCTCTCCTTTCCTCACCTGGGTATGGACACTGAGTGCCCGCGGTCCCCACCACGCCTCGGCCCCCTTCCCGCAGAGGGAGACAGACACAAAGATACACACACATTTTGAAATTTGATGTTTTCCTGCTTTTGTGGGAGGCAGGGTCCTGTATCCCTAACCCTAGCAAATGTGGATGGCCGACTGTATATGGCCAGCTATGTTTGGTGCTGTTGATAGAATTGCCAGCCTTTTTGTGAGCCCTGCTCCTGTGTCCCTAACAGCAGCCTGACATGTAGAAATTAAGCAGATGTGAAGAAAAACAGCACAAAAAAAAAATGCCTACATTTCCACATATCAGTGTGAAAAGCACAATGCATGGCCACTAAAAACAAAAAAACGGCTGGCAATGTTATCATTTTCGCAGTGGTAAGAATAATCCCTAAAAGTGTTTGTGTGTCCTGTCCACCATGCCTTTAACTGAAATATAGAGGCTCTGATAATCTGCCAAAACAAAAACAATATTTATAATTGGTGTTGCATGTTGACACTGAATCTGTCACTGAAACCTGATGCAACTATTCTGCCTGTTTTGGCCCTGCTCCATGACAAAATGTCCTTTCTTCACTGAATGAGAAGGTGGCGAGCCTAACAAACAGAGCAAAGAAAGCCAGGAATAAGGTGCAGAAATGAATGAAGAGTGAAATATTATGCCTGAAGTGTTTCTGTACGCAGCTGTTCAACAAAAGAAATCTGCAAAAGGAATACTGAAGAATGATATTTCTAAAAAAAATTAAAACTTGATTACAAAAATGTTATTAGTAACAATAATCATATAATAATCAACAGAGGCACAAAAAAGAGACATTTCAGTTTCTATGCCATAGATAATAGTCTGGAACTGAACAGACAATGAGATGAATCTCATTTATCAAAACATTTAGACTGCAGTAAGTCTTATGCTTGTCTAATCAGAAGAGTTTTACATACATGTTAAGTACACACATGATTGGAACCTGAGTGTAATTTGCTTTGGCCTTTTAATTTTTTTTAGATTGTAAATTCTTCAGGATGCAGATACATCTTTTGCTTTCCTATATTATTCTGTAAAGCATCTTTTTAAATACAAGAATCACCTTCACTCTTATCATCTGTTATTATACGAGCAGTCAGAGTACATTCAGGTAACAAGATCCCAGTAGTCTGTATTTGGCAAATAAAATAATTGTATCAATACATAACCATTGCAGACATAACCATTGGTATGAAACAGTGGTTTCCAAACTTTGGTCCTTAGGTGTTTTGCACTTCAGCTCCCCAAATTCCTGGCTGTTGGCCAAGCTGGCTGGGCCTTCTGGAAGCTGAAGTCCAAAACAGCCAGAGGACCAAAGTTTGGGAACCACTGATAAAGAAGATACCAAGAAAATACATTGTTCAGAAGGTATTTATAGCTTTAGTTCTGTCTCATTCATTATTTTATTCTAATAATCTGCCACACCCTTTCAATTACTGGGAATTGCAGAATTTAAATCTGAGACTAAGCTCACCAGACCATGGCCCTGAGATGGTTTTGATGCTTGGATGCTGAAGAAGTAACAGTACTTGTAAGTGCATATAGAGGATCTTTGCTGCCATAATACTCACAGCCAGCCACAATTCACTTAGGATTTGAGGCTTAGTTCTGTCAGACCCACTTGCATTCTCATCCAGTCAACCACCTTTTATGCCTTTGAAAGGAGGTGAGCATTTAAAGAGGGAATTCTGCTGCCATCACCTCAGGTTTGGCTCTTTCAGGGACTTCCCAAGTGATAAATGTATGGCAACACAGATGTACCATTGTGTATGATCCAGATGCTTTCCCTCAGGGAAGTGCTTTGCTTTTGAGGTATATTGTATATGTCCACCATTCAACTGCAGAGTTCTGTTGCTGTGACAAATGCTGTTCTTCCCCACACTAGTGGAACTGTTGTAATTTGGAATGTCATGTGACATGTGTCTGCACACAGTTGACCCAAGATGGATATTATCACCAGCGATGGCCAAGGAGTGAGAGTGCTCAGTCTGCAAAACCATGTTGTCACCTGCCATGCTATAGATAGAAAGGTGCCTGCTTTTTTGTATCAGCTCAGCCAGCTTGACCCATGTGACATGTCATATGCTGACAAGACAGCCGAGTGTTAAGATCTTCAAGGGAGGACTTTTTCTCATTCCCACCACCTTCATGGGCATGTTTGGTAAGGAAGCTGAAAAGGGGCTGGTAAGTGGTTGTTCCCAGACTGTGGAACTCCTTCCATGGGAGAGCCAGGTAGCCCCCTCCCTCCTCTTTTTCGACTGTCAGCATACAATTTTCTACTTAGGTGATATGAACTGCTTGCAACAAGGGCATGAACCAATTTTAGTTATGCTTTGTCAGCATTTGTTTTAATTATGTGTATTCAGTATATTAATGTTTGTATGGATGTATTTTGTGTTGTTGTTCTATGTGTTTCGATTGCGCTTTTTTATTTTTTATTTAATTTAAAAAATACTTTCTATTCAGGCAGGCTTTGATTTTTAATCACATGGCAGAAGGATGTTTGAAAGTTATACCCTGTCTTTCTTTCTTGTGTGTTTTTAATGTTAAATATATTTTAAACTGTTTTTTCCTATGTGGTTTTAATTGAACTTTTGAAAAATTGTGTTTAACTTTTGTACTATAACATATTTTGTTGTGTTGTTGTATGGCTTCAAGCTGTTCCTGACATGTAGCAACCCTAAGGTGAACCTGTGACAGGGATTTCTTGACAAGATTTGTTTAGAGGCTCCTCTGAAGCTATGAGAATGTGCCTTGCCCAAGATCACCCAGTAGGTTTTTGTGGCTAAGTAGGGATTCAAACCCTGGTCTCCAGAGTCCTAGTCTACTACCCAAACCACTATCCCACACTGGCTATCATTGTAACATAACAGGTAATCTATTATTTTAAATTATTATATGCTATCTTGGTTCCCATGACAGGACGCAGGCAGGTTATATACTGAATGAATGAATGAATGAATGAACGAACGAATATTTTTCTCTTGCATTGCTCAGCCAAAGTCCTTTTCTCTTCTCCCTGCTCTATTTAACAACAACAAAAACAAAAACAACCATGGAAATGTCAGTGATTGAACCAGAATTCACAGCAGTGGGGTGTACCCCTAACTCACTCCATGTTGACCAGATGTCATGCGATTTCCCTTGAATCAGGCTTGGTAGGACTACTTGTAAATGCTATGTGGTTTAAATGCAACATCTAGGCTGAGAGCGGCCAACATCACACACACATACACATACCCCTTTCCAGGGCTCTGTTCCTCAGAGGGAATTGTTCAGGTGTTGCATACCAGCAGCACATGGGCTGCAACAGGTGGTGGATTAATGTGCGTGTATACATGCCTTCAAGTTGCCTGTCTCCTTATGGCGACCCCATGAATTTCATAGGGTTTTCTTAGGCAAGGAGGGGTGGTTTTGCCAGTTCCTTCCTCTGAAATATAGCCTACAGCACCTAGTATTCATTAACAGTCTCCCATCCAAGTACTAACCCATGCTGAACCTGCTCAGCTTCCAAGATCAGGTAGGATCTGGTGGATGAGACCACAGTCAAAAGAAGAAAGAACACCCCTCTCTCTTCCTGCACTCTTACTTGGCTCCCAATAAGCTGTAAGGAAAAAGACCCACTGTTCTTCCATAATGGCTGAGCTGAACACTTGCAGAGGGCTTTGGAAGTAATGCCAAGAGTCATTTGAGACTCTTGGTGTACAAGTTGCCCATCCCTGCCTCAGCCAGAGTAAGCTGATTTTGGATATAAGGAAAGGGCACCAAATTGTTAGTTATTTCATTTTTCTATTGTGATATTTTTCCTCAGAGGGAGTGACATTTGTGAGATTTTCTGCTTCAGATGCCAGAAGAACTTGGCCAGCTTTTGGCTTTATGCACCTTGACTTGAGTTGGCAAGGGGCATTTGCTGCTTTCCTTAGCCAGCATAATATCCTGGGCTGGCTCTGGTGTGTATAAATGTGTATTCACTAAACAGTTATAGCATTTTGATTCCATGTTAACTATAATGGCACCATCCTATGGAATCCTGGGGTTTTCAGCTTGGTGAGGTTCTTTGAATTCTGTAGTAAAGTCTTCAGAGCAGAAGATTAAAAGCTCTTCACCAAACTGCAAATCCAAGGATTCTGTAGCTATGGCAGTCACAGTGGTATCAAATAGCTTTAACTCTTGCATACAAAAGAAAGTGTAAGGGAGGTTGTCCTACCTATGTTGTGCTTGATCTTGTTTACCACTGGTATGCTAAAGATTAGCCACAATACCCAGGCTGCAAAAGCTTCTCCATCTCCACCTTAAGCCAGGAATGGGGAATCCATAGCCCTCCCAATGTTGCCGGACTGCATGTCCCACCATCTCTCACCATTCCTGTCGATGATCTAAGGCTGTCCAGCAATACCAAGAGAGGCACACATTTGGTTGGTTGGTTGGTTGGTTGGTTGGGCGGGCCATATCTTTCCTTTTTTAAAAAAAAGCTGGGATTCACAGGGAATTTTAAATAATTGATTCAAAGAAAAACACAGAAATGTACTATATTAAGGTACAATTCAGCAAATGAATAATATTAAAAGCCAGCTGAATGAAAAGCCGTTTGAAAACACATCAGTAAAGGACTACAGCCTCCTCCAGTTCAGAGTCCTTGCCTCTAAAGCAGCCAGTCAATTTCCCAAAGTACTTCTCCCACCCCTGGCTTAAGCAGAGCTTCTTTGAGTAGTCAGGAGAGTGCCTGTGGATCAAGTGGAGACAAAGCAATGAAGCTAATGTTTCTGTGAGATCTGGAAGCATGAACGGGGACATCTGGCTCTCAGACCTTTTCCCCATTGCAGATCTCTAATTCTCTTCCTAAAGCAGGAAAAAGGTCTGCAGGGAGTCCTCAGCCACAGCTTGTGTTTTCTATCTCTGCTCTCTCCTTTTCTCTCTTTTTATGCATGTGCACACACACTTTCTCTCTCTCACACACACACACACATGCACACACTTCATTTACTTTTCCTCCTTTTCCCCTGTCCAGATGCTTTGATGAGCCTTTTCCTTCTGGGTTCATTGTGCTGACTCAGCCCATCAGAATTACCAGACAAGCAACCTCAGCAACTGCAGTGGCCCCAAGGCCGGGAGGGTGGGAGGGAGAGGAGAGGAAGGATGCAAGAGAATCTCCTTGAGATAGAAGTTTGGCACAGGAAAGGGGATGGTGGTTTTAAATTTGAAAATTTCAGACTCTACAATATGACATGAATTTCTCCCAAAATACAACTTCTAAAAGTATTATAATAACTGCAGCATGATAGAATCCACTGTAATGGACACGTCCGGTAAAACCTGCCCAGAATTGCAACCAGCATGAACTGATAGGGGCAGGGTTGGCCCAAGACATATTCTGCCCTGAGGTAAAACACAGAGAGCAGGAGGGAGGGGAGAGAGAGAGAAAGAGAGAGATGTGTTGCTTTCCCTAAGTCAAGGCCATTCTTCCAAAGGCTGCTCAAGTTATTTCAGCACCCAGGGCAGAATATCTCACAGGTTCTTCTCCCTGGCAATAAAAAAATGTAGCAATAATTATTCAGACAAAAAAAAAATTGTGACACTCTTTTGTGACACTCCAAATCTGCTACCTGAGGCAGCTGCCTTGCCATGCCAAATGGTAGGGCTGGTCTTAAATCAGGGGACATTCTTGCAAAGTCCTGCTTTGTGGCAGACTCTGAATGGTTATCCCCAGGTTGAAGAAGGGGATATTCTTTTATTCTGATGAGACTGTCTGTTGCCAGTAATGGTCACTTTTGTTCTCTCGTATTCTTGGGAGCCCCCTGGGCTCCACTGTAAGTGACAATCTCCATCTTTAAAGCACTGAGGGACCTCTGGAGGAAGATACCAGTAGCCAAAGAGGAGATATTTTCCAAAGAATCAAAGTAAAGATTGGAGTGGTGGGTGAGTGGTTGGGGATTTTGTAGCCACGTTCAGGTGCTTCACAGGTAGCAATGCATCTCTCATGGTGAAGATGAGGAGATATGCCTCCCCACCGACTGACCATCAATACTTCTAGTGTGAAATGAAGGATGGTCCAGACATATTTACATACGTCTGATTCACCTCAATCTTCCACTCCAAAAAGGAAGCATGAAAGATTGCCTGAATCTGGCTTACGTGCACACAGGTAGCATTTATATCCTGAATATAGGGATGGGTGAGAATTTTGTTTCAGTTCATTTTCAGTAAGAATTTACTAAATTCCATGATTATTTTCATATTTGGGAAGAATTTGGGATTAAACAAATTTGAATGTGTGAGGAACTGAAACTGGCAGGTTCATCCATCCAAACCCAGCATTTTGAATGTTTAACTCTAAAACTTGGCTTAGAATCCCTGCCTGTCCATGTGTGTTTGTGGTGCTGAATTAAGGTTTCCATCTCTCTCTCTCTCTCTCTTTTTTTCCTGCGAGGCTGAACAACTTTATGGTTGGATGGTACAACACAGGGAACAGCTGTACCAATAGAACTTGTCTCGTGTAGAAGGAAGAAGAATTTGACTTGATTTCAAAATGTAGAATATACTAAAATTCGCAATTGCATATTTAGGACAGAAACAATATTAAGGTTTAAAGCAAATAGATTTTTCCATCCTTGTCCATGTCAGAAATGATCATAGAACAGACTGATTAGATCTGCTTTGTAGTGTGTTTTGGTTTTTTATGTAACTAGACCAGTGAGAATCGCCAGCCAGAACCAGGCATATGGTTAGAATTAAAACACATAGATTCTTCTGGGCTTCTTCCAATCCTTGGAATTTGTTTTCAGCACTGGAAATGAACTGACCTCTTGATCCTTGCACAGCAGTCTGTCCTTCCAAGCTTTCTTCATCTTGATAGCCTAATTTGAGTGGGGAAAGGCATTTAGCTATTGTTTTTGCTAAATGACTGGGTATCGAATGCCTTTGCTGTTTTGCTGCAAATCGCCCCAAGATCTACCAGTAGATCCCGGCCTGTGTTACATTAGGTGTGTAGCAATGCAGGAAGGCTTCTGCTCACACTACTCCTGGATTTCTGCCTAGTGAGAATCTTAAAAGAGACCTTCTTGCTCAAAACTGCTGTGACAGGCTGCTGTGTTGGTCAAACCCAAGAGGTTTTCCTGCTTGATGGGGAAGGACAAAGTGGTTGCACCACCATTGCACCCGTAGAGGCTAAGATCCACTGGGAATGCGAGAGCATCTTCCTAAGAGCAGTGGTCTAATTTAGCAGGCTGCCTGGACCACACAGCTTTTGAGCTTCAGGGGAGCGAATAACCAGGGGGCTGCTGCTTCCACCCACCCCCATACCACCTGACATCTACCACATGAGGCAAATGCCCTGCTCTGCCCAGCAATAGGGTTGTTGGCTCTACTGGAATGGTAAGCAAAAGACAGGAACTCAAGTTCCTGTTGTGTCATATGACACCAGATGCTGTCCCCATCCCCTTGTTCTTCAAAGGATCCAGGCACTTTGTTCTTTTCCAGTCCCAGAACTGTGGAAAAGGTGAGTTATAAATAAATGTAATAATAGTAATAATAATAATTACTGATAGTAGTATTTTGCTGCAAAGTCCTATCTGTCAGACTGTGGCTCCTTTCCACTACTTGCAGCTAAGAACTAATCGGCATCCTGTTGCTCAGGGATGTTAACTGCCTGTTGTAAATCTGCCCGCAATATTTTTTATGTCCCTTCACTCTGCTTTTATTCATTTTATTTCAATCAAGCACGCACAGGCATAGTCATACATATATATGTCTACTTTGGGAGCTCTGCACTGGTGTACAGCAAATGCTGTTTTTTCTGATGCATTAACATGCCATGATCAAAAAAGTTTTCACTTACCCTGTTTGGCACATGGTTGTGTTTGCACCTATTTTGGACAGCTCCTTTAAACCTGGAGTAGATGGATTGTCCTGTTGTCATGGAACCTATTACCCACCCTGCTCATCAGCAGACTTGGATATTTAGAGGTGATCTGAGGCTATGATGGAAACAATGACTACTCATTCATTCTTTCTGTGTTCCACTTATATCTCTCCTTTATCTTTGTGTCTATCTGTGTTCTGCTTATATCCCTCCTGAGGTGAAGGCAGTATGTGTGACTCCTTGCTGACAAACATTGTTCTTACAACAATCCTGTGAATAGATCAGGCAGAGGGTGGGAGGGACTGAGAGGGACAGAAGGAAATTCAACTGGTGGTATTGAGTGTTCCATCTTCCGGCTCCTCCTTTTCTCTATATGGGAAGCAGGCTTCGATTACTGCCCCATATTCTAATGATGGAGAGGGGATGGTTGTTATTGTTGGTTGCCTTCCAATCATTTCTGACTTATGGCAACCCTAAGGTAAACCTATCTATGGACTCTGCATGGTGTAATGGTTTCAGCATTGAAGTATAACCCTGGAGACCAGGATTTGATTCTCTGCTCAGCTATGAAAGTCTACTGGGTAAACTTGGGTGCATCACATGCTCTCAGCCAGTGATGTATTCAAGTCTTTTACTCCAAGTCTCAAGTCAAGTCTCAAGTCAAGTCCCAAGTCCTTGCAAAATACTTTCAAGTCAAGTCTCAAGTCTGGGAGTCAACTTTATACCCCAATCTATAGTCCAGAATTTGTGGACAGAGTCAAATAAAGACAGTTTTAACAATTTAAGCAGAGTCAGCCCCCCACATTTGCGATTTTGCCATCTGCAGCTTCAGAAGTGGAGAGTAGGATCCTTACTCCCCTTACTCCCCCTTCCTGAAGCTGGAGGCTTTTGTGTCCATGGGCATAAAAGAGTCTGTGGCTTCAGAAGTGGGGAATAGGAACCTTCTTACTCCCCCTACCCCAAGTTGGAGGCTTTTGTGTCAATGGGCATAAAAAAAGAGTCTGCAGTTTTGGAATTGGGGAATAGGATCCTTCTTACTTCCCATTATTGAAGCTTCAAAGGCTTTAGAAAGAAGGATCCTTCTTCCACAAACCCCTTGCCTAACACCTTTGCTGTCCCCCTCTGAGAGATGCATCCTGACCTCTGGAGGCAAGTCTTGTCTTCTGCTCTTAGGAAAAGTTTTAGAAGGCTTCTCTGATATACAGTGGGGACAGGCTGCTGAGCAGGCCTCAACCCTGCCTCTGTTGGGAAAATTCCAGCATTCTCTCTCTTCCCCATCTTGTTCTTAGAGCAAGTGGGCATAGCTAGCATAGGGCTACCTTTCTCTTTTGCGTGCCAAAGCTCCACCATTTGCGTTTCTGTCATTTAAATGCATGATCATAAATAACTTTGGTGTTCAGGTGATCAGATCATGTGACCCAGGACAGTTGCTTGGGTCATGGCTCTTATAAAAGAAAGAGACCCCTCTCAGCTCTCTCTCTTCTCCTCCATTTTTGCTTCCTCTTCCTCCTCTTCGACCATGCTTCACATCTCCATCAGAAGATGGTGACTTAAGACCGAAGCTACTACTACTCATTAGCTAGTTAGGTTGTAGGCTCTCCAATACATATGTAAATGTAGAAGCCATTAGTAAACTTTTCTAAGTTTGTAATCTGAAGCTGCCTGCATTTGTTTTATTTCTTCAGTCAGTCTGAGATCAGAAAAGCCATACACAAATTTAGACATGCTGCTTCTGCTACTCTGCTAAAAGGAGGCTGAATCCTGACAGTTTTAGCTTCCATAGAATTTCCCAATAGGGCTAACACCCTGGGAAACTTTTATTTCCAACAGCCTCAAGCCCATTGCCTAACCTGTTTGCTATTCCCCTCTGAGAATGCACCCACACTTTGAGCTTGAGACAGATTGTCAGGTGACCAGTAGGCAAAAAGGGTTGGAAGTATGTTCAAAGTTGTTAGGTTTCTTGATGGAATGTGTTACGTTACTGAACCAAGGGCAGCAAGTCAGTCACTAAAAATATACAAGTCATAAGTTGAGTCAAGTCAGTGCATCATTTATTACGAAGTCAAGTCACTGAAGTAATTTAAGTACAACTTGAGTCCAAGCCCATTGACTTGAGTCTACATCACTGCTCTCAGCCCCAGAAAACCCTGTGATAAGTTCACCTTACAGTCACCATAAGTCAGAAATTACTTGAAAGTACATAGCAACAACAATAACAACAACACTCTGAAGATGTCAGATTACACACAGGAACAAAGAAAATAAAAATGTACCATTTTGTTTAAAAAAATACATATAAAATCCAGCAACTACCCAGATCTGTACCCAGACTTAAGTAAAATGCACAAGTTTGTTGTTAGGAAGAGAAAAGCAGTAGAGAGAAATACAATATGTTTTATATGAGCTTGGAGATTAATTTTAGGTGGCATTCTGGGTAGTAAAATAATATGAAAAAGTCAATTGAAGTCAGATTGGGTAACATTACTTGTTGCCTAGTAATGGGAGCAAATGTACCTTCACAGAGCAAAGTCCCATTTTCAGGTGAAAGTACATGGTCTCGTTCCATTCCTAGGATTCTCTTTCTGGAATAGTTAAGTCCACTATTTGGAGAGAAACAGGGAAATCAGTTACATAAGCTTAAAGCAGATGATGAAGACATTGAAATACCTTGGCTCAGTCATTAGTCAGAATGGAGACTGCAGTTGAGAAGTCAGAAGAAAACTAGAATTTGGAAGGGTAGCTATGAAGGAACTAGACTAGATCCTGAAGTGTCAAGATATATAATTGAATACTAAAGTTAGGATTGTCCATGCCATCATATTTCCAAATTCTATGTATGGTTGTAAAAGCTGGAGAGTAAAGAAAGCTGAAAATCAAAAAAATCAAATCCTTTGAAATGTGGCACTGGAGAAGAATTCTATGAATATCCTGGACTGCTAAAAAGACAAAGTGGTCCTAGGGCAAATCAAGCCTGAACTCTGCCTAGAAACCGAGATGACTAAAATAAGGTTGTCATGCTTTGGCCATATCATAAAGAAGACATGACTCACTAGAGTAGTCAATAATGCTTGGGAAGGTGGAAGGCAGCAGGAAAAGAGGAAGACTGCATTACAGATGGATAGACTCAATCATGGAAGATACATCCCTGAATCTGCAAGACCTGAGCTGAGTGGTTGATGATAGAGTGACTTGGAGCTCTCTCATTCATAGCCTCAACATAGTTCAATGTCAACTTGATGGCAGTTAACAACAAGGGAATTCATTCACAGCCACCTCATTGTTGTAATACCTGGTGAGGTGATAAGACAGGATTTGTGGAGCTTCCATGCTAACTAGATGAATGGTTCCCCCTATCTAAGAGCTTCTTCTTGTTTTTGCCTGCCTGGGACTAAAAAAAAGGCTGAGGGTGGTCCACAGCACATTGCTAGTGAAAGACATTGGGGCTTCATGGCTCACAGACAATGACTTCACACAGTGAATAATTAACATATGGCACTGATGACAACCTTGAATGTAGGTGGTTGTATTTGTTTGCTTTTCTTTATTTTCTTTTTATGTGTGTGGGGGAGTTCTATTTTTTTTTATTACAACACATAGCAAATGGATAAACCAAAAGGAAAACAACTCAATATTACAATATAAAATAGCATGGCATAAGCAGAATCTGTAATACAGCCAATTAAGTCTCAAAATGTAATCAATTCATGATCATGTTTATTTCTCTTAAGAGTACTGGAGGAATTAATGGAGGACAGGTCTACCTGTAGCAAAGAGATATCGTAGTTAAATGGAGCCTCTGTGATGAGAGGCAGTATACCTCTCAAGACACACCATGGGGGAGAATTGTTATCACCTTACCATCCTTACAATCTTCCCATGTGCCTCTGACCAGGTGCTGAAAGTTAAGAAGATCCTGGACGTTGGAAAAGTTACTCTTCACAATAGAACACAAAGCTACATAAGTGACTTTTCTAAGTTCTGGCTGGAAAGAGACCATTTATACAGTCCAGAAAACCTCTCTTAATTTTGTACATTGTTACATTCAGCACAGTGCTGCAGGTCTGTGATAAGGCACCATCTATTGTAGAAAGCCAGCAAGGTATAGTGGTTTGAGCTTTGGACTATGACTCTGGAGACCAGGGTTTGAATCCCTGCTCAGCCATGGAAACCCACTTAGTAACCTTGGGCAAGTCACATTCTGTCAGCCTTGGAGGAAGGCAAAAGCAAACTCCACTCTGAACAAATCTTGCCAAGAAAAAACCCCATGATAGGTTTGCCTTAAGGTCAGCATTAAGTCTGAAATGACTTGAAGGGCAATTGTGTCCATGTCTAGTGGCTCTATTGATACAGGTGAGGCTTTGTTCAGAACTAGGAATGGGCCAACCAAATCCTAGAATCCTTCGCAAGGATTTGAGATTTGTGAATCCAAATCCCTGTGCTAAAATAGGCAAACCGAATCTTTTGAATCCACCAACCAAATAATTTGTTGGAGAGCAGGACGCCTGAAAACCTGGAAGACCAGACACACAAGAAGAGATGGCAAGTAGCTGAATTTTTCCCATGGAGTAATAATGGCCTTTGCTAACAACTGCAGAAATTACAGCTGGGACTGTATTCTAATATATTTAAATTGAATATTTAATATTTAAGTCCAGCAATATTTTCTGTACCGAAAATCAATGGCATGTATAAATGCTGGGCTCAGAGTGTCTGACACCTATCAAAAGTAGTGGGGCAGAGGGCAAGGTCACACAGTCTCATCCAATGATTGCCACATGTAGGCCAGTGTACCTCCTTCCACAAGACCAGTGCCTGGTTGTAAACCTATAGCTAGAATAGGATGAGAAGTGAAATGTCTGTCATGGTTTCTCATGAGCCACATGACAAACTACATGTAGCAGAAAGGAAAAATTGTTTTTTAAAATTGGTGCCTCCGGGGTCTGCCAAAGGCCTGATTGGCTGGAAGTTATAGGCTTCTTGAGATTTCAAGGACATCTGACAGATTCCTTTGCATAGCTCCCTTGCAAAGCTCTTTCAGATACAATTCTGGAGTTTCTAGTTTTACAAGGTGTTACAGCCTTCTCTGTCAAAGTGTGCTGGTGCATCATCAAACTACAAACCCCAGGATGCCATAAGGAGATATGCAGAGAAAATCCAGATTTGACTTGAATTATCTCTGTACTGTAGTGTGTGGCCCTGTTTACACAGGTAGGAAAATGTGGGATTAACCCACATTTCCCTGCCTGTGTAGAAAGGGCCTTCATGTTATTTTCAATCTGGGGAGATCCTGAGGCAAAACTATGACAGTTGTCTTGGCCAGATTTCTTCAGAGGGAGGTTTGCCTTTGCCCAGGCTTTTGCTAAGGCTGAGAGAGTGTGTCTTGCCCAAGATTATCCTTCTTTCCCTTGCTTTTTAAACTCTTTTTTAAAAAAGGATTTGAAAGATTTGAGATTTGTGAGATTCATGGATTCTTAGAACCTTCCAGGGATTGGGATTTGGATTTGGATTTGGAAAATTCTAGATTCATCCCTTCCCTATTCAGAACTTAACAGCAATAGAGGTGTGGTCAAGAAGTCATGAAATAAAGCAAGTTAGTCACTGAAACCTATGATAATCAAATATGAAGAGGATACAGCTCCTGCACTAAGAAGAAATTTCAGCAGGCACTGAATCTTCTTTACACTTGATTATTCAGATTGTTTATCTTAAATGCCCTCTTCTATACAGTTACTAAAGATGGAGAGGCTCTTCCATTTTTTGTTACCTAGCCACCTGTTGTAATACAGTACTTCTGCTTCATTAGTAGCATCCACGTACCAGCTGCTGCATTATATTCAACACTAGTCAGGTGGATACAGCCCCGTCTGTTTTGTATCCACAAGCCTTGATGCTACAGCTTTCACTGTAGTCTTACCAGTCCAACAATTTGTACCATAGTACCAGTAGCTATGCAGCTGCATCTGTGCTAGGATTATTCACACAAGTACAGCAGTGCCACTATAGTAGTTGGCACAAATACTGCTGTGTCTCTGTCCTGTCTGTACCAATTGTGATATCCAATAGGCCGAGATTGCAGAGTTTACTTGGGATTCAAAGAGCACATAGCCACCAGATCTTCCTATCTGCTGAAGAAATAGCCCCACGACCTCTGCTGGATGAAGGACTTTGGACTTATCCAAAAAACAAGAATTTTTGCTTTGCCTACAGCAAAGGCCTTGTCTACACTGCAAATAAGCAGTTCTGTACAATCTGAAATTTGTATTCTCTGTTGGCGGTCCATAGCCTCTTCATAGGACTACAGTTCCCAGGGTGTAAAGTGAATGAAGGCGTGTTGAACACTTTAACCATGCAATCCAGATCATGCTAGTCATTGTTCATTGATCACTATGAGGTTTAGTTCTCAGTAGTTACCTTTAAGACTCCAGCCTAAGAATGTAATCCTATACTGTTTTACCTAGAGTAAAACACACTGAAATCAATGAGGTTAATTCCAAGTAACCATGCATAGGATTGCACTGCAGAGCAGTAAAAAACATTAGGGAGTTTTCAATTATCATCATCATCATCTATAATTTAATTTTTAATATATTCAAGAGCAGATTTCTTTTGAACCAGCTGTGAAACTTGCCCCTGGGTCTTGAAAGACCTGTGTCCCATGTCAAAAACAGAAATGGTGCTCCATTACCACCCGCACAAGGGAAAAAGGATGCTATCTCTTTAAACCCAAACCCCCCCATCCTAGACTGATATTTTTGAAAGGAGGAGGAAAGTAATTTGAGGGTTAATCCAGAGCTATAGTCTCAGAAATGGGTGTACCCGGAAAGTTTTCAAGTGGGCAAATATTTAGTACTACATCTAGTCACCTGACTGTCCCCTAAAAGTACAGTTGGAATCTAATTCATATTGGCCCCAGCCAGGATAGCCAGTGGCCAGGGTTGATGGAAGTTACAGCCCAATACTATCTGTAGAACAATGGGTTTCTCCTACCCATGGAATAGGAAAGGCAAAATATGTTCCATAAAACTAGCCTTTATGTTTGCATTTACTTGATTCGCATAGTTTGTACAAGCTTCAGAGTCGGGGGCAGCGGGGAGAGACCACAAAGTTTGCTTTACCATGGTGCCTAACTAATATAAGCAGCCCATTCTCCTGACTTTGCTTCTCCCTTACACAGATTCTTTTTCTCTCCCTTCATTTTTGTCCCATCTCCCCTGAGCAGGGACCATTTGACTTCCTCATTCCATTCAACAGCAATAAGCACCGTCTTGGTACTTAATGAATATTAAATAATCATCCTTATAATAGGGCACTTGCTGCTGCAACAAAGGATTGAGTTAGAGCTTTGATACATACACATTCCTCTCCCCCTCCCTCCAGTCCCTGCTGCTAGGCTGCTGCTTTTAACGTTAGCCATCTTCTCTCCACGCTGAGCTGAGCACCCCATCTCATAGCCCTTAGGCAGTTCAAGAGAGGCATTGCGAAGCTGACCTGGATTCCACAGTGAAAGTGGAAGAGGTGAAAGGTGCTTTTATCTTGTTTCCTATTGAGTCTTCTTTGAGACAGACTGAGAGCTTCAGGAGTCCCAGCCAGCAAGTGGGTGCTTCAGCCTGCCTGCCCCCCTGCACTCTTCTTCAGGGTGATCCTGTGCATGTCGCTGACTTGCGGAAGGAGAGCAGTGCATTCTCCTGGCTGACAGTAGGCCTCAGCTCTGCCTTCCTCCTCTCCCAGGGCCATCTGTCTGCCACAGAAAGCAGCAAAATTAGCACTTGCATAGTTGCTCAGGGCAATCATCTGCCCAGCAAGAGATGCTCCAACTGCTGCTGGGAGAGCTAGAGCGTGCCATTTCTGAGCTTCAAAGAGTTCCTTTTTTGCATGTCCTGTTCCCAAAATGTCCCATCCAAGATAACCAGTGTCTACACTGGCTGAGGAGACTGGGACTATGGGTCTCAAAATTCCAGGAGTATAGATTCCAGTACCAGCTAGGGTGGCTGGGGGATTCTCAGATTTATAGTCCAAAAAAATGGAACTTTGCCAAGCTCTGCCCCAGTACTGCTCTGTCCTCCCTGGAGTATTCTATGATGTGGGGACCGGCTCCTGGCCCTCTGGCTTTGAGTGTCATGATTTCTTCAAGCATAGATCTCATTAAAACCTGGGGAGGGCTGCTTTTTCTGTGATGACTTTGGGGCCTTGCAGAGAGTGTTTCTAGTTCCAGTCAACCAATGCCTCTTCTCCATCCATGCTGCAAGGAGTTGCCATGACTTTGTCCTGCCCTGAAAGGGATTTGCAAAAAGCTCCACCTATCCCTTCTGTGACTCTACTGTGAGTGACTCAGTCCATGACTGACAACCCTTAAGGATAAGAAATCTGTAGCCCATCTCTGGCTGGATTAGCTGGGTGTTTCAGCAACTTAAGCACTGAGAGTTGCTTGAACACCCCAAAACAGGACAGAAAAAGTATCCAACGTGGTGGAATCCAATCTGGTGAGGGTTTTCTTTTCTTTTTTCCTCCTCCTCCTCCTCCATTATCATCATCATCATCATCATCACCACCACCACGACCATCACCACCTGGCAAGATGGAACGTGCTGCTGTTATCAGGAGATGTGTACTACCTTTCCTCTCTTCCACTCAAGCAGCCTGCTCTGACTCCACAAGTGGTTGGCCTCACACACTTCCTCCTGTGATTTGGTCCACATCCTCAGGCTGTACAAGTGTGAAAGAGTAACCATTGTGCCACCACAACCTGCTGTTTTATGTTTTGCTGGAAGGTTCCTTCTGCTGGTACCATTCTTAATGTAGCGGCCATAGCCAGGAAAACCATTTTCTGCATGAGATGAAAACAATATCCCCTCTCTTTCTACACAAGTTTCCCAATCCTAAACTTTTTTGAGGGGAGGGGTGACACAGAGGGACTACAATTTTAGGATAAATCCAAAGTCAGGCTCTGATGTGGAAGCAGCCTGGAGGATTTTAAGCAGGCAGTCTATAGTGCTACATATGCCTCAGTGGCTGTCCATTGGCGACTGGCCCAGGGGTAAGGAACCTGTGGTCCTCTGGTCCTATTGGATTCTAATTCCCATCAGCTCCAGCCAGAATAGCCAAAAACTAGGGATGATGGAAGTAACAGCCAACGCCATCTGGAGAATTTCTCCGTCCTTTCCCTCCTCACTCAGAATAACACTTTCTCATCTATTACAAAGCACAAAACTAATAAAAGGCAGGCTGAACAGAGTGAATGCAGAAAGAAACTATGCAAGGCAGCCCTATGATTGCCAGGAGCCAACCTTCTGATCCTACATAATTCTTAAGATGCAGGCAGGAAGGGAAAAAAATGACAGCCAAAGCATGCAGCTGTAAAAGTTACAATGGGGATGAGAGGTGAACAAATGTTAGCCCCATCCCCCACTAATAATACAACATAGACTCTGGTTACTGATCTGTACTGAACTCAGAGTGAGGAGCAGGCCAGCTTCTGCTTCTTTCCATCTGACAGCTCCAACCCAAAATCCAGTTCCTACTATTTCCCAACACACAGGCTTCTATCCCTTTCCTCCCATGTTTTCCCCACTACACACAGACCACTAGTGTTTACAGACATTAAAAGACAGTAGAGGATATACCCCATTATGCAACAAAACCTTTAATAAAAATATTTTTTTAAAAAGACAGTAGAGGAGAGGATGTCAGTGGCAGGAGAACACTGACTGAAAACGGGGGTGTCATGTTGCTTCCAGCTGGCAGGCAGACATGTGCTGAACTTCACTCTCTGTGACTGATATTCCGGGGTCTGTTGCTTCACACACCCCTCCCTGCTCCCCACTGGACAGTAGTTACTCTTTAGAGATCTTTGTGCCTTGGTTCCAAGAGATGAAGTTTCCTGCTGATGGTATCTGACATCTCAGCTGCTTGCTGTTGAAGATTAATGGCTCTCCAAATGCAAGTGGAAAAGGAAAGAGCCCCTGGAGAGCCGACTGGAGCTCTCACAACACTCACCAGTTCTGGCCTTGTCAGTTCCTGGACTGGCCCAAGTCCTAGGTGAAGGTGACACAAGACATCCTGGGATGGCTGATGGAACTGTGAGGACATGGCAGCTCCAGGACTGGAGTGAGATTGTGAAGACAGTTGCCAACTTTTTTTCTAGTGGAGCTCCTTTGCCTTCAACAGGCTTGCAAAATTCAAAGGCATTGCCTTTTGCTACTGTGGAGATATCAGCAGGGGGAAGGGAGGTAAATGATTTTTTTTCTATTGTAGAAACATTAAAGACATAATAAGCTGTGGGGGGGGGACTGACTAACTTATGTTGTGATGGTAACTAGTATAAATGATTTCTGACAAGAATGAAATCTAGTACCTGTTGCTAGGGCTACCAGCTTAGTATGGTTCGTGTTCTTATGACTTGAACAGCTGCCTGATGAAAAGAAATTTAGTAGGTGAAGGTTTTTTCCCCTGACAAGTAGACAAGCTGAGAGGAGAAGTTTTGCCTGCTTAATTCCCATGTGTCAGTACATAGAAAAGCAGAAGAGCAGGTTCAGTGCAAAATAAACAAACAAAGGAACACAAAACAGTAGCATGGTGATCCAGACTAGCCAGAATTTGGGTGCATTGAATGTTCCCTTATTTCAGTTTTCAGACCAGAAACAGTGGTTCCAGGGTGGGACCTGTTCCTGCTTCCCCTCATCTTCAATCAAGACTGTTGTCTGCCATGGTTCCCTATCTCTGCTGCTGTTTTGGGGATTGCGGCTTCTTGAGTGGCTGGAGCAAGTCTTGGCAAAGCACAACCTGCAGGCTGCAGACGGCAACCCTTTCTGTAGCCCTTGCACTGCAAGACTCCCACCTCCGCCTGACCCCTGAGCAGAAGATTGTTTTTTCAAGCAAAGCAAAACTGTTGCTCCTGGAAGCCTCCAAAAGTTGTAACTCAGTCTTAAGATGCATTGCAGATTCAATTAATGCGCACACATACCAGTGTGCATTTTTCAGACCAGAAGTAGTCTTCCAGCCACTTCTGTTTTGTCTTTTTTTTTTTTTTCATTTATAGGGATTTGGGACAGCACATATGAGTCCCTCCTTAAGTCCTGGGAGGGGGTCACATGTTAGCCTCAAACCCACTGAATATGGCTATCCATGCCTAGAGTGATCACAGCCAGTCAGGGACCACATAATTAACTTGTTGATGTCACAGCACTATGCAGCCACTGACAATGTCTCTGAATGTAAACAAAGCCAACAGAAGTGGTGGCAATGTTTCTTGTATCCACTGCATAAAGAGTCCTAACTTTTAGGATTACTAATTGCCCTCATTCTTCACAAAGTGAAATTTTTGTCCTCTTCAATGCAGTTCCTCCAAGGAGAATGAAGCCAGGGGATATTTTCTGCTGAAAGTGTCCTTTCCTTTGTCTGAGTCCCACGATAGTCACTGGGGCTTAACTATATAGGCAATGGATCTTGCCAGCTGCTGGCATTTTACAAAGCATCTGACTAGCCTAGTTTCTAGACAGGTGGCTAAGAATCATGCTAATGAGGTACATTGGGAATTATAGTTCAACAGCATCTGGAGTGCCACACAATTTTGGCTCCGGTTCCAACGCATGTGGCTAGACTGTGGCCATTTCTGCACTACACTGTTATAGTGCTATTACTCGACTTTCAACATCCTATGGAATCCTGGGGTTTGCAGTTTAGGGAGGAGCCTTTGGAATTCTCAGCCAGAGAGCTCTTGGACCTCAGCAAACTACAAACCCCAGAATTCCACAGGATGTTGAAAGTGGAATAATAGCACTATAGCAGTGTAAGGCGGAAATGGCCTGTGTTGGTAGACTGAACGCTCAGTAAGATGGACTGTTGGGCTGACTAGTTTGGTAAGCCATCCATAGGTTTCTTATCTCTATTTACAACTACACCAGCAGGAGTTGTAGGCACAAGACTGTTGTGACTCTATCAAAGAAAGAGAGTTGAGAAGACTAGAGGTAATCACTGCAGTATCCTAGACAGACGTGTTTACAATAGTCGTGAACTTGGTCTTAACAAAAGTGCTCATCTCATAGATTTGCCGGGGGGAGCTGTAGTCTAAGATACTGTCCCTTGGCAAAGTGAGCACTTTGCATTAAGTGTTGGCAGCTTAAGAGCAGGGGAAAGATTAATAAGGTTGACAGCATTTTTGCTAGTACTGTTCCCATGCTTTTAACACCCATGTGGAGCACATAAATTATGAAGATAATACAATAGTAATAGTTAATTTCAGACTTCTGTGTATGGCAGAAGAGTAGGAGAACAAACATGACAGCCCTAAGAATGCATTCTAGGATACCATAATTTTAAAACCCCAGACCCATGGAGGTGGCAACCCCCAGCAGGGATGTGGGAGACTCAGCAACCTTAAAACATGACTAAATATGAGCACTGCACCTGAGGAGTATCTTGGTTGTAGATCACTTTAACTGCCAACAACAAACACATATGTGCTTGGGGGACTTGTATCTCCTACCGGAGCCTCAAGTAGTTTGCTTTGGAGCTCAGGACTGAGTGCCCCTTCCTCTTTCCCCTTCTCTCCAACCCCCCCTCCTCTTCCCTGTCCCCTCCCCACACCTGCCATGCTCTCCTCCGCCCCCACCCCACCCCAATCACTCTCTCATGCTGACACTTTCATTAGCAGCTCCGATCAATGCCTCTCGCTTTCAGGCTTCTTCATTATTCATGAATTGGATTCCTGACTGTTTGGCTGAAGTAACCCAAGACATAGCTCTGCGGTGCTGCAGCCACCCTAGGGATTGGGGGATAAAGCACTATGATAGAAAGAACTTTTTTTTTTTTCAAAAAAAAAAATAAAGATTTGAGAGCTGAGCAGTAAGAAGGGAGTGGAGGGCGACTGCCTGCCAGCTCCTTACAAAGGAAATAGCAATCAGGAGGAGAAATCTTAGAGTCCAAGTTCCAACTGCCTGCTTAAAGCCTTTTATTTCTCCCCCACCCCACCACCTCAAGTCCCCCCAAAATACTGATGGCCTACATCAACTAGGGTAAATCACTCCTAATTCTTCTCAAAGGACAAAAGCAGCATCTAGTTCTTGTTCCTATTTTCCCTTCTCCAGCCCATGGAATAACTTTCTCTCAATATGACTGTGAGAGCACAAAAAGAGATCTCCCCTTACATGTCTGAGTAGTGATTTGTGCTTGCTTCTTTCTTTAAAATATTTTTACCAAGCATTTGGGATGCAGAACTCCCAAGGAGGCAACTTGCCAGCTAACAACAATATCATGACAGTGTAGTTACCTACAGGCATCACAGCCACAATTCAAGCCAAGGTATGCAAGGGGTAGTCAGGAACAGTGAGGACAGTTAGGAGGTACAGAAGCCCAGAAGGAAAAGGCCTCAAAGAATAACCTGTGTGGGTCCCTGCTCACAAACAGAAGGGCCATTTCTGCACTACACTGTTATAGTGCAGTTATTCCACTTTCAACATCCTGTGGAGTTCTGGGGTTTGCAGTTTACTGAGGCCAAAGAGCTCTCTGGCTGGGAACTCTAAATGCCCCTCCCTAAACTGCAAACCCCAGGATTCCACAGGATGATGAAAGTGGAATAACAGCACTATAATAGTGTAGTGTGGAAATGGCCCTTCTGTTTGTGAGCAGGGACCCACACAGGTCCCTGTGCCACAGCCAAGCTAACCAAGTAGGAGGCTTATAAACTGACAGGGTCCTGGGAGGGATCAGAGGAAAAGAAAGGGGCCCAGAACCAGTAGCCCTACTATTAGGCAAAGTGAGGCAAATGCAGGTGGCACTATATGGGGAAGGCACTATCTACTTCCTAGCCATTCCTCCAAAACTCCGAACCATTCCCTTCTCTTGAAGGACAATTTGGGTGTTTCTCAAAGCCTGTCACACACCCCTGAAAATCAGGTGTGGGGAACTGCAGCAGGGCCATATTTTTATTTTTATGCACCAGTAGCAGAGTGATCCTTTCTATTTTTGGCTGATGATCACAACCAGAAGTTGCTTCTGTTTATGGTTGGGCTTTTGGGGCAGGGTGGGATGTTTGTTTGGGTTTTTTTGCCTGTCTCCTACTAAAACAGGGGATAGTGAGGACTGAGTGGGTCAGTAGCTTGGGTAAATCATAGAAAAGCAATTAGGGCTGCATGCACTCTTCTGGTCATACTTCCTCCCCCTCCAGCCTCCAATCTTCAGAAGTGGCAGTAGACTCTGTCGCACTGCCTGTGTTGAAACAAGATTCAGCTGCTGATCTGCCTCAGCATCTGTATATGACATGAAAGAGAGTATTACCTTTGGCCTTTTCACATTCTACAGCTATAGTGCTATGATTCCACTTTAGCTACCATGGAAAAATGGTATGGAATTCTGGGACTGGAAGTTGAGTTCTCCTGGTGCCTCTGATCAAACTACAAATCCCAGGATTCCACAAGAAGCAGCCATGGCAGTTAAAGTGCCTTTGTATTAGGAAGCAAAACAGCTTGGGCCATCCCTGAAGGACCTGAAATATCATCAGCTAAAGAAATGAGGTACCTGAATTGTTATGAAAAAGATTGGATGCCCTGCTACCAAAAGGAGGCAAACTATCCAACTGGCTCTTACCTCCAAAGAGGGTTGCTAAGATCCATTCAGAGCTGCTTCCTCCTCCATTTCCCCCTCTCTTTGCTGTCATTCCATCCTGTCACACAGATATGGAAACACTTCCTGATGACGTACAACCAGTTGATTTCTACTTGACCCTTGTAAACCCCACCCTCTACCTTTTTTCTTGCTGAAAGCCAAATATTTTGAGTGATGTTTGATTAATCATATCTGACTCTGATTTCAATGGAATACCAAAATCTGAGACTGTTCTGTTAAAACAAAAGCTACTTTGGAAAATTTAGTATTTCCATAATAGTTCAAAAGCAACACATTGGTATTCTGTTACACAGGGATGGAGGCAAGGGGGAGAACACAAGCAAAAACCACTAGCACCACTTCCATTGTTATTGGAGCCAATCAACAATTGCAAGATATTTACGATCTCTTGAGTTTCAGAGAATTCTTCCTCAAGGGGCTGATTTGAATTGGATCAGACTAGTCCACAATGCACAGGAAGAACAACCCTATCTTGGATATCTTGCTGCCTTTCTCTCTCTCTCTCTCTCACTCACACACACACACACACACACACAGAGGCCACCTCCACATATATCCATAAGAGAATGACACATCCAAAGTCAATCTACGTATATATGTGCCTACAAATCACCTGTTGACAATTGACCATGAATTGCACAGGCAAGGAACACTCAGAGATGATTTTGCCAATTTCCTCCTGTGAAATATAGCTTATGGCACCTGGTATTCATTGGTGATCTCCCATTCATGTAGTAACCAGGGCTGACCCTGCTTAGCTTCCAAGATTAGATGTGATCTGGTGCATGTAGAGTATTTAGGTTCCTTAGTCTGCAATACACACACACACACACACCAGTAACAAATACACACACACACACACCAGTAACAACTGAAGCCTGTGCATGTTGGATTTTACATGTATGGTTGAAGGGGACACCAGGTACACTTTTTCTTTGCTCCAAGCAGTGAAACTATTTCACACACACACACACACAACAAAGTATGATTTGAACTAGTCTTGGAATAAAAGAAGGAAGTGATTTTACTGAGCATAGTGTTAAGCCAGATCCAATAAGAGCACCTTTATACTATGATCTGAGCTTTAGGTAGAGAGTCTCACTATCAAACTGGACACAGCATGGCAATAATGATGTTTGGATCTTACAACATCTCCCCCTCCCCACCTAATTTTAGAAGCAGCTAAGGATGCAATGTGAGTGTGGACTATGATCTGGGGCATAACACTGAAGCAGGGAGGGGCAAACCCTTTTGTTTTTGCATCAGTTCCTCTATAAAGCTCCTTCATTCATACACACAGAGACTAATGCAGACATAAACATATTTTTGGATGTGATGGGGAGGGGATACAAATATTTATATTCTACCCATCTACGCGCGCACACATACACACACACACACACACCCCTAAAGGCAACTTTGAGCAAAGAGAAGGTTCCCATCAAAAAAACCAGCCAAGAGTAAAGGATTAAACATTTCTCCCTCAGTGTCACGGCCCCATTCCACACCTGTCTCCATCATGACTGCCTTGAAAATGATGAAAAGACTCTGGGAGCTTGGAGAAGAGAGGTGATATGATAACCATCTTTAACTATCTGAAGGGATGCCATAGATAAGATGAAGTGAGTTTGTTTTCTGGTGTCCAGAGACTAGAACACAAGCTAATGGATTGAAATTAGAATAAAAGAGATTCTACCTAAATGTTAGGAAGAACTTATTTACTATAACAACTGTTCAACCGTGGAATAGACTGTCTCACAGAGAGGAGTGGATTCTTATTCTTAGGAGGTCTTTAAACAGAATTTGGAGGGGGTATCTTTCAGGAGTGCTTTCGTTGTGTATTTCTATGTGATGGGTGGCATGGATTAGATGGCTCCTGAAGCCCCTTCAATCTCAAATTTCATAGGGTTCTGTGATCTCCCACATTTGTATTTGGGCCTCACCATTGTGCAGCCTGTTCCTGAGAGTAAATAGAGACAATCTGTATCAGAGAAGCAATGGAAGGTTTTTCCTTGAAAATAGACAGCCAGTAGTTACATGAATTATGTGAACACTGACAAGACACTAAACTTCATTTTCCCCTCTCTACCAAATGCAAAATCATATTTAAAGGGATTACAAATCCCTTGGATCCAAGAACTAAGAACTGTGCCCTGCCCTTTTGGCCTTGAACACATCTCATCTAGGACATTGCACTGAATTGTGTAGCATCTTAAAAAATTAAGCAGTTGCGGGGAGGGGCAGAAAAGGTGATCAGCCCAAGATATTTTGGTGTCCAAAGTAAAAAATGCAACCACATCCTAAGACGTGGTGTACAGTACACTCATCAATTCTCCTGTGCATGGTTCCATGAAAAATGAATCAGAGTTGTTCTCAGTTTAGGTAAATTGCCTGGTGCAGAGATAGGGAACCTTTGGCCTTCCAGATGTTGATAAACCACTATGCACTCCCACCATGCTTCACCAATGACTGGGCTGGCTGAGACTAATGGGAATTTGAATTCAGAAACTTCTAGCAGCATCCCAAAGGTTCTCTGACACTACTCCAGTGGACTGTGCCCATTACTTTTTTAATGCGGGGGTGTAACATGTGTGGCCTTCCAGGTGTTATTGGAGTGTAACTTCCAGCAGCCCCAGCCAGCACAATGCTGGGAGTTGCAGTTCAGCAAGATCTGGAGGGCTTCACAATTCCCACTTTTGCCCTTCCTCTTTCCTTGTGGCAGCCACTTTAAAAAGCAGTCAGGTCTGCCAATACAACTCTATGTGGGAAGGGAATTATAGTGAAAGGAGCAGAGGCAGTGACAGTTTTTGAGTTGTGCCTGTGACTTACTAAAGGCACTAATGAGCCTGGCCCTGTTGTGCTAATTGAGCTGATTTGCTGAAGATTGCTGGGGTTAGTGATCCATGCAATGGGTGATGAAAGGTTGGGTTAATGAACCCTGTCCATGACGATTGAATCTGATCATAAACAGTCCTGCCTGCCCAATACCATTTCTCCTTAGTGATGTCTTGGCTTGATTGGGCCACCAGCTCTGTGCAGCTAGCAATCTGAGAAGAAAATGCAGGCTGATATATTTCAGAATTCAGCCCAAGTCATAGCACTGATCTGTGAAAAGGGGAGATTCCCACTACTGGCATATGGTAGGACATGAAAATGTCCATAGTGCTGAAAATCCTAGTTATTAAATGGACAGGCAACCTGTCTTCTTTTTCTTGTGGCCTCTCTAAGCTCATTCATTGGAAAAGACAATATTGTTTGGTAAAGTTGAAAGCAAGAGCCAGAGTGGTATAGTGGTTTGAAGGTTGCACAAAGACACTGGAAGACAAAGGTTCAAAGCCCTGCTCAGCCATGGAAACCCACTGTGTGGCTGTGGGCAAGTCGTGTTTTCTCAGCTTCAGAGGAAGGCGAGGACAAAACCCCTCTGGACAAATCTTGCCAAGAAAACCCCATGACAGGGTCACCTTAGGCTTGCCATAAATCAAACAGAACTTGAAGGCACACAACAGTGAAAAGCTGGAAGCAGCAGGATAAGAGGAAGACCACATTATTAGGTGAATTGACTCAGGCAAGGAAACCCTAGCTACTCTGAGTTTGCAATATCTGAGTAGGGCAGCTAATGACCAGGGCTCTTGAGGGTCTCTCTTTCATAGGCTTGCCATAAGTTGAAGTTAACCAGACAGTACATAAACAACAGCAACAACAACAACAACAACCCTAAGCACAAGTAAAATGTTACAGTTCAACATGTTATCTATCAGCAATTATATCAATCTACTACCTATTTTTAAGCTGTCTCCTTTTATAGAGCATGGGACTTCATGCAGCTATAGCAGCCTCCTTCCTTCAAGTGCATCCTCTGCGGGGTAGCCAGATGCAAAGGAGGACAGGGTTCCTCTACCTTTAGTAGCTGTGCAGAAAGCATGTCATCTCCACAATATGCTACTACAGTCTCCTGGAAGATTTGTGTGTCATCCCATTTTTATTTAACGCAGCTGACTTTCTCGCAGTTTTCCTCCTCAGGAATTTCATATCCAGGTTGTGTAGTTCAAAGTGATGTAAGAGCTCACTTGCTGGTTCACACTTTAAAGTGCTCCAGGGCAAAACTGGTAATCTTAAACAAAGAAGAGGGTTTATTCAGAAAATCTAGAACACCACACACACACACACACTTCACCAAAAATAGCACACTAACTTAGCTAGAGATGGGAATTGCTTTTGTCAGAGCAAGATACTCCATACAGAGCATTTTTAAGTGTCAGAATGCTGAATATTGCATTGCTGAATTTTTATGGCAGGACTATTATGCCTTTTAATGGCTGTGTGATGATAGGAAACACAGCACATAAAGTTATACCTAGCAGGCAGACGCAGCGATGGGGAAAGTTTTACCTGCAGTCATAATGCAGCTGGTAAAGGAAGAGGAGCCCTAGTTGTTAAAACAATTAACAACCCTAAATAAAGCAACATACGTAACACTTCCTGGCACACAGGGCCTCTCTGCTCATAGCTGTTACCAGTGCAAGAGGTGACATTGTCTTTTAGTCTCTTTCTCTGTACGTGTGTGTGTGTGTGTGTTATGCACATGTATGAATGAAGAAAGAGAGGAAATGATACGTTTTCAGAGACTTTTTAAAATAGAACTCTTAATCACTTATAGTACACATGTTTGTTGTAATCCTGGTAAATCAGCCAACCCTGGTAGAACTATTTTTTCAGGTTTTTCAAGGCGTGAAAAGCTGCAACTTATCCACTAAAACTCCAAATTAATGGAGTTGCCCTAAGTCAACAGGCAACCTGAAGATGTGCATGCGCACACACAGTGGGAATTATAGACTAGAACATCTGGAGGGCAGAGGTGTCATGGCTAAAATGCTGGCCTAGGACCAGAGACAACCAGGCTCAAATGTCCTCTCAGTTATAGAGCTCACTGGGTTACTTGCTTGGACTAGTCACTGTCTTACCACCTAACCTACCTCACAGGTTTGTTGTAAAGATAAAGTAATGGGGACACAATGTATGAGCCCTTGAGCTCCTTTGAGGAACATCAGGCTAACAGTGAAATAAACACAGACACATTTTTTAAATGTGTGCATTGCCAGAGCCATGTGCTTTGGCTGACACTTGAGTGGCTGGGTGCACCTGTGTCTGTGTGAAATGCTTATGCCTCTGTCCATGCCCCAGTGTTCCTTCAGTTCCTCATCTGTTTAATTACTGCCCTTCTCATCTGAAGCCAGCAGATTCATTACAGTTTATGGCCACAGAGGGACCTGCATTTTGCAGCAATCAAATGATTGCAATTAGAGGCCTAGCGTTAAGGTGTTGTGGGAGAGGGGAGAAGGAGGGCAGCAGTGGGGAGGGGTAAAGGAGACCCATGGTCCTCTTATAATTCTGTTTTCTTGACTTGTCATCAGTATGCACACACAGAAATGCATGCTGGAGACACAACATGCTCTCAATCTTCCCATTTGTCATGGAACATCCAGTGGGAACTCACCATGAGGCAGAATCAAGCCATTCAGCTTTGAAGACCTAGCAATCCCTTGACCAATCTTAACTCCTGTCGCCTTCTCCCCCTCTCTTTGTATACTACAGACCCATTCCTAATCTACTCTTTTGCTATGCACTTCACTTCAAGGGCTGGTTTAATTTTGCCTCAGCAGAAGTCGATACAGTGCTGGGAAGATACTGTTAGTGTTGTCTCTAATATCCTTTCCAGCCACTTGCCTGTGCCTTTTGCAGGAGCCTTAAACATTTAGGCAGGTGGCATTTTCATTCCTGGCATGGAGATAGGGGACAGCAAAAGCTCCATCTGCAAAATCTTTGTGTGTCATGTTTAAAGCAGGGGGAGGTTGCAGTTGATGGCACAGCAGCCTTCCACAGAATGTGATGCCTGTTATGGCTGATCTAAAAGCACAAAGTGCCCTGCTTGTAACATGGTGTGTATTGTTAAGCTGCATGTCAGATAATTTAAAAAGGAGGTGCCTTTACAGTTCATGAGCTAATGAGTCTACTGTGGCAGGGAGCACTAGGACTTAAATTGGAGGCATAAGAAAAGAGCTCAGCATCCCCAAGGTGATATGGCCACACTTTTCCAAGCTGTGCATAAAAGTATTAGAGAAGTGAACACAAGTCCACCCACTCTAGCTCTCAGCATCTAGGAGGGATCTTTTTACTTTACTTGAGACTTTTATTTGGCCCTTGAATCAAGCCAGATACTTCTGATCTGTGATGTGGCACCAGCAGAGAGAGTTGCAGCTTGTAGAACAGGTAACTCTACAAAGTGAGCCAAGTCACACATTGTCAGGGAAAGGCAAACAGACACATAATCCTCAAAGCTCACTGGCAAATGTCATTTTAGGGTAATTACTTAACAGTTATAAATGTGACTCTGAACTTGGGTGTTTGATATCATTTAAATGAGCCAGGGATGGCACATGGGCTTGATGACAAGAGAAAGACAGATATATTTTAATTTAGTATTTAACTTGCATCAGTGGTATAGGAACTGCTGTACAGAGCAGTGAGAGAAGGACCAGACTTTAACATTGACTCTTTCTGAATAACATAAATGACTTCTCCCTCCTGCTCAGTTTTTAACTGCATACATACATGCGTACATGAAGACTGGTAGCCAAATATCACCTCTTGGCACATTCTGCCCAAAATCATGTTATACATTTTCTTCGAAACCTAGTGGTGACTTTGATATAGACCCTGTAAGTTTAGGTTTAGGATTTTTCACTAATTTGAACCAGAAGGAGGGTATGCACACAGAGATTTTATAGCAACCCCTGTACTTTCATGAGGGTTCAGGGCCCAGAACCCTTGCGAAAGTGGAAAAACCACAAATAACTCCCCCTGTGATCCTCTTCCCATTTCCTTGCCTTTTGCACTGATGCGTGAGCCTTCATGCCAGGGCCAAAGGCAAGGGAATGAGAGGGGAAGCTCCAGAAGTGGGGAAGGAAGGCTCACATGACCACTACCCCCACCCATTCCCTTACCTTTTGCCTTGGCATGAATTCTCAGCACCAGGGAATGGGAGTGGGGACTTCCAGAGGGGGGAAAAGAAGGCATACACGTGTTTCCCCCACCGTTGCCTTGCATTTTGTTCAGGTGCACTTGCCTTCCATCTCCGTGCCTGGCAAAACTCAAGAGAATGGGGAGAGGAGAATGGGGGGTGGGGTGCATGTGCATGCCTCAGGAATAATCAGATTCATGAAGATCAAACTTGGAAATGTGGAGGGAGAACTGCAATTTGTTTCGAGAGCTTCAAGCATATTAAATTAAATGTCAGATTGAGAATGAGGGTTTGTGTCCAAAACATCTCTTGGAAGAAATTTTCCAAAATGTTTCCAAAATAATCCAAAATATTTGGGACATATTTTGTCCAAAATATATTTTGAGGGAGCATATGCATATAGAGAATACACACAGCCTTGAGTGTGTTTTTAGTAGAAAGAAGATTCCCTTTCTTTTCCTGTTTCTCCTTTCACGAAAGCAGTATGACTTAACTTTTGCTCTGCATGATATGATGAATTTTGTGGTTTTAGTCCTGACTAAAGTAAATCTGAGAACGAGAATGATGTAGTGGTTTGAGCATCAGACCACAACTCTGGAAACCAGGATTTGATTCCCCACGTGGCCACAGAAGTCCACCGACGACACATCACAAACTCTCAGCCCCGAAAAACCCAATGAAAGATTCACCTTAAGATCACCATAAGTCAGAAACAACTTGAAGGCACATAACAACAACAGAGTAAATCGATTGAATCAATTAGATTACCCTATTTCTTGAGTCACTATTGAACAATTGGTTCAGTGTATCTACTCCAGTGGGGACTAACCAAGAGGATCCCAGCCAATATTTTGCATTCTGGGTGCAAAGTAAGATTAATTTGGCAGCAAATGAGGATGCCTTCCTTTTCCTTCAGGCAAATGACTTTTATTTGTAGAGAAAAGTAAGAGTCCATTTACAAAAATCCCTTTCTAATGTTGGTAGACTGTCATTAATAGTAGCGATTCAAATAAAGAATGACAGTTTCTAGCTTTCCACAAAATATTGCCAAAATTTGGTGCAATATGAATTTGCTTGTATCTATAGGGTCTGCAGGTGTGATTTCTTAAAGGCGTCAGGTATTCTGACCTTAGGGCAAGGATTTCATTTTACAGATCCTGTCTGTACAACCCATGTTCCTGTTCTTACCTTTTTCCATTTTATATACTCTAATCTGTTATAAAGTCTTTTTTTTTCTGTCTCTCTCTTTGTTCTTCAAAGCAAATCAAGCTTATGTTTCCTTGTTTTAATCATAGAGGTTTTGGCATGTTGCTGCATTGGAGAAAACTGACCCTAGGTGGCAGTGAATTGGAAACTACACCAGGGACATGCACACTTAATGGATAGTTGTAAATCATGTTTGATAAATTTAGGGTTGATCGAGAACAATAGATTATTGGTACCATAAGATGGGAAGCACTAGTCACACCACAACAGACAGAGAAGGTGTCACAGACATCATGATATATCCAATGGGATACAGAATGAACTCCAGAGGTTTGGGGTCCCCTCCCTGCCACTTCATTTTAAAATTAGAGCAGCCTTTAAGCAACATTGTAATTACAATGTTGATAATAGTTCTTGGTTCCTGTAGCTCTGAGTTCGAGTAATTAGGCTTAGAGGTTTCGAAAGCTTTATGCAGGAACATCGAAGAAAACAACTGCACACCTTGGCAACTGCCAGGACTAAAAAAGCATTGGATTTGTAGCATCTCATAAGCTGCGACATTTCAAATTAGTACATGCTAGCATCGCATGTGACAAGGGATCATAACAATTCCTTCCCCAGGCTCTTCCATCCCTCTCCCATTTTCCCCTTCAGCGGGCCAACAGTTTAACCATGCAGCCGAGTCTGTCTACCTGCACTTACACTCTTATCACAGTTCATTTCAATAACAATTCCTCATTTCCAGCACACAGGCCATTTCCGCCCTATGCTGTTATAGTGCTATTATTCCACTTTCAACCTCCTATGGAATTCTGGGGTTTGCAGTTTAGGGAGGGGCATTTAGGATTCTCAGCCAGAGAGCTCTTTGGCCTCAGTAAACTACAAACCCCAGGAATTCCACAGGATGTTGAAAGTGGAATAAGTGGAATAATAGCACTATAACAGTGTAGGGCGGAAATGGCCATAGTTTCCCAGCCAATCCCACCATCCCTTCATAGTACAGTAAGCCCAATAAACCATCAAAGCAAGGCAGCTACCTAAAAGTGTGGCAGGGAGAGCAAAGCTGATTTTTAGGAAATAAGACTAAACCGGTTATGATTTAATCTAATTAGCAAAGTTATGCAGAGGAAGCGAGTTAAAGTCCTTTTTTTTGTTTAAAGCTTGCAGCTTGAGTCAGCTTAATCCAATTAAATGCAATACACGCCCAGGTAGCTTGAATAAACACTTAGAACTTTACTAATAACTTCTCCATCTACATTTCCATTGAGGGTTTGCTACCTTTAACTATCTAAAGAAGTAGAGGATAATCGTGGTATGACTCACCACCATCCTGCCTTGATGGTTTGGAGAGCATGCAGATTTCATAGGATAGCATCCATGAGAGAGCAAGGAACAAAGAAGAACAAAGAAGACTGAAGATGTCTCCTACTCTTTTTGGGGAGACTTAACTTTCTTCCTATCAGGATACAGTTCTGGATCACATGATCTGATGACCTGGGCCCTAAAGGTATTTATGATCATGCAATAAAAGCAGAGAGAGTAAGTGTGAAAGACAGAGCATGCACACACAAGAGGCAGCCCTGAGCTGACTATCCCATTTGTTCTAACAATAAAATGGGGGGGAAAGAGAATGCTGGTAATTTTCCAACAGTTTAGGGAGGGGCATTTAGGATTCTCAGCCAGAGAGCTCTTTGGCTTCAGTAAACTACAAACCCCAGGAATTCCACAGGATGTTGAAAGTGGAATAAGTGGAATAATAGCACTATAACAGTGTAGGGCGGAAATGGCCATAGTTTCCCAGCCAATCCCACCATCCCTTCACAGTACAGTAAGCCCAATAAACCATCAAAGCAAGGCAACTACCTAAAAGTGTGGCAGGGAGAGCAAAACTGACCTGACAATTATGATCTTCTAGCCTGGATATAATTACAGTGACAAAGTTGCCAGCATTTAATTGACAATCCAATTATCCTTTTTGGTCCATGAATGCGGAGATTCTTGGTTTTTATTCTGGCAAGATTTCAGTATTCCTTAAGAGAATAGAGGGATGTCTGTGGGGTTTCCATAGAGGTTCTAGGCCAAGCCATTCCACTCAAGATCTGTCACCCACTGAGTGCCAGGCAGCCTGTGTATGAAGTAATCACGGAGACTGGTACGACTGGCCAGGTGTCCTATTTGTCTCTTTTTCTGATCAAGGACTACCAGCAGAGTTTGTAAAGTGGCAAATTCCTTAAATGGTAACTTGTCCACCTCAGTTCTTTTGAGGAACCACTGACTGAAACCACCCCATGCAAAGATCACTGTAGTGTTCATGTTGGGAAAAGGTGATTTTTACAAGCAGCTGCTCACTGGAAGCTGAGTAAAATTGACAAATCTTGGGAGTAACAATGAGTTACAAGTAATGTAGCTACCTGCAATAAGTTACTTTCCTTTGGCAACAAGGTCATGACCAAGTTACAGGCTAATTCCGCCCTACACTGTTATAGTGCTATTATTCCACTTTCCACAGCCTGTGGAATTCTGGGATTTGTAGTTTACAGAGGCCAAAGAGCTCTCTCACTGAGAATTCTAAATGCCCCTCCCTAAACTCCAAACCCCAGGATTCCATAGGGTGTTGAAAGTGGAATAATGGCACTATAACAGTGTAGTCTAAAAAGCAACCCACAGTCTAAAAAGCAATCTAATGTGTGGGAATGAGGCCAGAGGGTGTGTGTGTGTGTGTGTGATGTTTGGAATCCTTTTTAACATTTTGAGTGGATTTTTTCAAAGTTTTATGCTATTCTCTAATCAATCCTACATAGTTTCTTTTTTAATAGGAATACAAAAACACCAAAAAGCAACAAAATAGCCCACTGAATAGCACCACAAATTACTTTTTAAACATGACAGTTAACAGTAACAAACTGTTTCTTTACCCAAACAGTGTGACAAGTAATGGGAACAAATTACTTCAAATAAGTATCTTCCCGGGTCTCACAGTGAAGTCACCACCTGAGGACTTACCCACCTCACAAATGACAGCACTTAAAAGAGTGGTCTATTAAGAAGTGCATTTGACCAAAACAGCGAGGGGGCTGAAAAAGCTGGCCCAGTTGGCTGCCTTTTAGTGTGATGGCGCCAAACAGCAACTTGAGGCTCTGTGATTGATTGTGTGATCTGGTAGCATGATTACTTGCTTCACTGTCCCAATTCGTAATTTAATCCTCATTTACTGGGCTGCCACAAATCTGTGAAAGTGTGTTGTGGTGCACCGAGTTTTGAGGCGGGCATGTGGAGAAGCAATCACAAAACCTTTTTTCCCATTGGGGAGGGCAGGTTTTCTTGTTTTTTTTTGTTTTCCCTCCAGTGTTCTGTCACCCTCTGATAAAAGACAGGCTGTAGCTCACTGGGTGAGCAAACACTTTGCATGCAGAAGGTCCAGGGTTCAGTCCCCTCCCTTCCCCACAGATGCACACTATGTCTCCCAGTGAGGCTGAGAAGAACATTTGTCTGAATCCTTGGGGAACTGCTGCTAGTCAGGGTAGACAATTACTGAGCTAGATGGGCCAATTTGGCTTGCTATGAGGCAGTCACCTCTTTGTAAGAATGGTGTGCTTCCTGGAGGAAAAGAGAGAAGACAGAAATGGGGAAAGACAGCATTCAACATTATGAAGAAAGGGATGACATTTGGCCTCCTTAATTTTTTAGTCCTGGTTTGGAAGCCATAGTTTTGGCTTAGGACTCAGGCGGTGTTTGGTCCCACTTTCCCCTAACGTTCTGGGATCTGGGTTGGTGAGCAATCTGTGGAGGGAGCAGCAGTTTATTCTCAGAGGTGGCAGACAGCAGTGTCTTGCTAGAAGCTGACCCCAAAAAGGAAGCATACATGCTCCTCAGCCACATACATTCCTCATTGTTAGTAAGTGCAACTCTAGTCATTTCAAGAGTGAAGTTTACTTTTATGGGTGAAGCTTGAAGAGCAGAGGAGGAGGAGAGGAGGGGAAGGGGGAGAAGCCAGAGGAGACAGATCTCCTGGATTTCATTCAGAGTATGCTTGGAGACAAAGAGGAAATTGAGTGTGGTTGTTTTCTGATTCTCGTATTTCCTCCTGAGGCTCTGGACAACCACTTGGGATATACTGGGATGTCACAAGAGTGAGGTCCATTACCTAGCAGAATGGTCCAAATTAGCCAAGCAACCTGAGCAAGGAGTTAAGGCAAGGTTTATTTCTGCAGCAGAAATAAGTACACACTATTCTAGGTCCAAAGTGAAACAAAACATATTTCCAGTGCCCACCTTCTATGTACTAAACAGGTGGGATTCCTCATGTAAACATTCAGAAAACAACACCTACTTGAAATCACATCCTCACTGTCTGGCATTTATCAACATTTCCAAACTGTCCCAATCTGTTTATCATTCACAGATAGCTTGTGAAATTCAACTAATAGGAACTTAGGTGTTTGCTTACTTCAGAGTGTCTTAAGCCAGGAATTTAATTAACAGTTGCAAATCAATGAGGAAGCTTCCTTTCTTACCTAGGGGTTAAAAAACACAGGATGGAGCCAAGGCAGTTAATCTGTTTAGCCTACGTGACTCTCTCACTTCTTTTGAATGGATATCTGAAGACTTCTGAGTTCAGATTGGAAACAAGGAACTTCTAGCTTTGAAAGTGAGGGTTTCATTATTATTTTTATCACAGCAAGAAGCTCCCTTTGAGGAAAATGAAACACAACTTGCTCCACAGACAGATCTTTCACTCTGCACAGATCCACATAAGAAACCAAGATACCTACAAGAAACCAAGCAAAGCAGAAGGTTCAGCAATCCTTATTATTTGTTTTGCTTGTTCATTAACTTCTTCTGCAGAACCAAGCACTCATTCAGCAACAGCAATAGCATGAGCTTTAGATCCTGACACCCCTTGTGCAGTGCAAGAGTCAGAGCACGCAGCAAACACACTTATCACAGCTGCTGCAACTTAGCTGTAATGTCTGATCCAGCCTCAGAGTCACGTCCAGATGCGAGGGGCCTCTCCTGTGTTCAGGCTTCCAGTGAGGAGGCTGGGATGAGGGCTTGTAGAGCGGCTATTCAGTGAAGATGTCTTGGGGAAAGACTTCGTGGCTAGAGTGTCTGTCTCTTCCTCGTTAAGCTTTTTCCAAAATCACGTCTATTTCTCCCCACCAAATTAAGCTTATGCTGAATTTGTTTGTTCCTCTGGTTGCTGCATAGGGAGGCATTAAAACATACTCAGTGCCTATAGTCTGGACATCAAATCACTGTTTCTCTTCTTGCAGTGGAAAGAAGGCACTTAGTGCACAAGTGACTTTATTTCCCTTGTACAGTCCAGACTCTCCCTAGAAGCCAAGATCACCAAACTAAGGCTATTGTACTTTGGCCATATCAGGAGAAGACATGACTCACTAGCATTGTTGCTTGGTAACGTAGAAGGCAAGTAGGGAAAAAGGAGGATGGCATTACAGATGGAGAGACTCAATCAAGGAACCACAGCCCTGAGTCCACAAGACGTGGGCAGGGTGGTTGAGAGTAGGATAACATGGAACTCTCTCATTCATAGGGTTACCATAAGTTGAAGTTGACTTGCTATCAGTTAACAACAAACAGTCTAGGGATCCACTATAAACAATTATTTGGCAATATCCCATGTTATGGAAGTTTGCTCCCCTCTCTACCCCATGTTCCTTACATGGAACAAAGTGGTTGGTTGCTCAGCCTGAGACAGTGGCTGTGCTTGATGTTAGAGGAAAAAAATAAAATATCACAGGATAATCCTAACTCAAAAATGGGCCAGCTGTAGGGATTTGGGGATAGTTAGAAGCCTTTTCTACCGGCAGAAATGCCCTCTGTCAGCAGAACTTTCTTCTGCTGGCTAATATCAGAAATCTGCTGACAGCTCAGTCTGCTGGCAGAACTGCTATCCTGACTAAGATCTGCTGGCAGAAGAGCCAAAAAGAGCAGCAGCAAGAGAGCTGCGTGAGAGGGGAACCAAGCTACAACAGATCCAAACATCCTCCATTCCAGGGACACAGCCATAGAGACCAAAGGTACAGAGGCTAAATGAGAGACAAAGTCATAAGCAATTTCCAGCTCCCTAGACTGGAAAGGGTTTGGATTCAGCACAGGTTTAGAATCATAGAATCATAGAGTTGGAAGAAACCCCAGGGGCCATCGAGTCCAACCCCCTGCTATGCAGGAACACACATCAAAGGATTCCCAACAGATGGCCATCCAGCCTCTGCTTAAAAACCTCTAAAGAAGGAGACTCAACCACACTCTAAGGCAGCAGATTCCACTGCCAGACAGCTCTGACCATCAGGAAGTTCTTCCTGAGGTTCAGGAGGAATCTCCTTTCCTGCAGCTTGAATCCATTGCTCCTTGTCCTAGTCTCTGGAGTGGTAGAGAGCAAGCCTGCTCCCTCCTCCTTAGTGTGGGTTAGTATAGACTCAGCTGCATCTTAGACATATTCACTAGTTAGGATTGTGCTCCAGTCTGGTAAAAAAATTGCTCTTCCTTAGCAGAACCAGAGCGAAAGCTAATGGCATCCCATGTGAGGACAATCTGTGATGCTCCCTTATACTCACATTGTCTGCGTTATGCAACAACCATGCAAAAGTAGCATGGCCGCTCAACACATCTCAATGGCCAGGTCAGTCTGCTTGTGCAGTGTTGTAGTGTACGCAGCTCTGTTTGTGTGGTTGTCAGCAGACTATGTCTGTAGCACAATGGTGAATAGTTCACTCTGCATGCATAACGTAACTTATGCATGTCACTTAAAGGATGCCAGCTTTTATCTGTTCGATTTTTGAAGCACTTTCCATAAAATTGCATTTGTTTGCACTTTATCCCTATCCTATAAGACAATGCATTTGTGCACCTAGACAGCAGTCACTCATACACTATTTGTTGAATGGGCACTAATGTCCTATGTTTCCCCACATTTTTTTTTAAAAGGCAACAAGACCAGTATTGCAAATTTGAGCACACCAGTGTTCAGCAAGTAGGCATAATGTGGAAAGGGAGTTCAAAGAAGCATGATTATAATGATGAGCTGAAGCCATCCATAACTAAGCAATGATAGGATAATGCTTTGTGACCCAGAGCAACATACCACCACTGCTGATTCATAGATGGCTTGTACTTTTCATTGTATTCCTGCCTCTTCTTTTTCTCTTTCTTTTTTTTTTAGTTGTATTTTTTAAAAATATAATTACAAAGAAAGGAAGAATATTTTTCCAGAACAAAATTGCATGTTGCAATGCATTCGACCAAAAAGGAATAACAACTGAATTCATTCACATCATCTGACATAGGGAAGTATTGTCAGTGCAATAGCCAAAATCTTGTTGGGGGCTTAGGTCTTTGTAAGTGGACTTACATCTGTGGGAATTAGAACTGGGGAGCTCCGTAGTAGCCGTATTCCATAAGGGGCTGCAGTTATGTTACTACACATGGGAGCTGGCAAAGTGGCAGATGCACATAAAGATCGATGCACCACAGAACTGATGCACAACAGGACTAATGCACATGGGTCCCATTGTGCATAGGGACACCAGTTAGAGAGCACCAATGTGTATTGATAGACTGATGTGTATCGGGACACTCATGCTGGTATCCTGTTACTAGGGATGGGCCAACCAAATCCTCTAATCCTAGGTAAGGATTTGAGATTCTCGAATCCGAATCCCTGTGCCGAAATAGGCAGACTGAATCTTTCGAATCCGCCAACCAAATAGCTTGTTGGAGACCGGGACATCTAAAAACCAGGGAGACAGGAACACCTGAAAACCAGGAAGACCGGGACTCCTGAAAGTGTGGGAGATGGAGATGTCTGAAAACCTGGGAGATCAGACATACACGGGGAAATAGTAAATAGGTGAGTTTTTCCCTGGAGTAATAATGACTTTTGCTAACAATTTCAGAAATTACAGCTGGGGTTGTATTCTAAGATACTGAAACTGAACATTGCATACTGAAGTTCAGTACCTGATTGGAAGCTATAGGCTTGAAATTTCAAGGACAGCTGAAACATTCCTTTCCATAACTCCTTTACAAACCTCTTTCAGACACAATTCTGGGGTCTGGAGTTTTACAAGGGATCACAGCCTTCCCTGCCAAAGTCTGCTGGTGCATCGTCAAACTACAAACCCCAGGATGCCAGAAGGAGCAATGCAAAGAAAAGCCAGTTTTGATCTGGATTATCTCTCTACCGTAGTATGTGGCTCTGTTTACACAAGCAGGAAAATGTGGGATTAATCCACATTTTCCTGCCTACGTAGAAAGGGCCTTCATGTCATTTTCAATCTGAGGAGATTCTGAGGCAAAACTAGGACAATTGTTTTGGCCAGATTTCTTCAGAGGGAGGTTTGCCTAAGGCTGAGAGAGTGTATCTTGCCCAAGATTATCCTTCTTTCCCTTGCTTTTTAAACTCTTTTTTAAAAAAGGATTCAAAAGATTTGAGATTTGTGAGATTCATGGATTCCCAGAACCTTCCAGGGATTCGGATTCGGAAAATTCTGGATTCGTTCCATCCCTACCTGTTACACATCTTCACAATTCACTAACAAGGTTTCTTAGTTCATCCACCACATAGCTGAGTATGTGTATGTAGACCATGATAGAAGATTCCAGCCTATATTGACAACCTTTAGCTGAAGTTTTTTTTTTCCTAAATAGGCATATAGTGGGCCCTCGGTATCTGCTAGGGTTTGATTCAAAGATCTCCTGTAGAAACCAAAGTTCATGGATGCTCAAGTCTCATTACATGCAATGGTGTAGTAAAATAGTATCCCTTATATAAAATGGTGTACAACTCAAAGGTTTACTTTTTAAAAAAAATTTTAAAAATATATTTGGTTGTATCCATGGATACAAAATCTGTGACTACAGAGGGCTGACTGTAATGGTGTCTAGTATACCTGAAAAATCAATTTTTGCTGAACTAAACGAAGTTTTAATTCTAAAGAAATTTTATATATTGCAATGAGGGCAGTTTTTCATTAGTTGATTTCTTTCATTCCTTTCTAGTCTAATTTCGTTAACATCAAATTTAGTATTTTTCAACAGACACTTATAAACTAGACGTGTTGGTTTCGCTTTCTCCAAGGATATAATTAATGCTTCCAGCTCAGCAAGAATGGCTGAAGTGCTCACAGCTGATGGTCCATATATAGAAGTGCCTCTTAAAAGTAACTTCCCAGGCTCTGCATTCAGGTGGTGAGAAAGCAGATGAGTGTGGGTGGACTGGCATTTATAGCCTACAATCCTACATGCAGTTAGTTACTTCTTAGCAGATGGACTTAGGATTGCATGCTTTGTTTTTGTTGTTGTTTAAGTCACTTCCAACCTATGGCCACCCTAAGGCAAACCTATCATGGGGTTTCCTTGGAGGGATTTGTTCAGAGGGGGATTTCATAGAATCATAGAATCATAGAGTTGGAAGAGACTCCAGGGGCCATCCAGTCCAACCCCCTGCTATGCAGGAACACACATCAAAGGATTCCCAACAGATGGCCATCCAGCCTTTACTTAAAAACCTCCAAAGAAGGAGACTCTACCACACTCCAAGGCAGTATATTCCACTGCTGGACAGCTCTGACCATCAGGAAGTTCTTCCTGAGGTTCAGGTGGAATCTCCTTTCCTGCAGCTTGAATCCATTGCTCCTTGTCCTGGTCTCTGGAGCAGCAGAAAACAAGCCCACTCCCTCCTCAACATGACATCCCTTCAGATATTTAAACATGGCTATCATGTCCCCTCTTAACCTTCTCTCCTGCAGATAAACATACCCAGCTACCTAAGTGGTTCCTCATAGGGCATGGCTTCCAGAGCCTTCACCATTTTGGTCACCCTCCTCTGGACACGTTCCAGCTTGTCGATATCCTTCTTGAATTGAGGTGCCCAGAACTGGACACAGTATTCCAAATGAGGCCTAATCAATGCAAAATAGAGTGGTACCATTCCCTCCGTCAGTCTAGACACCATACTGCTATTGATGCAACCAAGGATTGCCTTGGCTTTCTTAGCTACTGCATCACACTGCTGAATCATGTTCAGCTTGTGATCTGCCAAGATTCCTAGATCCCTTTCACATGTACTGCTATCCAGCCACACGTCCCCCATCCTATATTTGTGCATTCATTTTTTTCTGCCTAAGTGTAGGACCTTACATTTCTGTCTGTTGAAATTCATTTTGTTAGCTTTGGCCCAGCTCTCCAGTCTGTCAAGGTCATTTTGAAATTTGATCCTGTCCTCTAAGGTATTAGCAACCTCTCCCAATTTGGTATTATCTGCAGATTTGATCAGCATGCCCTCCGCTCCTTAATCCAAGTCATTGATGAAGATGTTGAATAGCACTGGGCCCGGGACGGAACCCTTTGGCACCCCACTAGTCATTTCTCTCAGATTGAAAAGCAGCCATTGGTGAGCACCCTTTGGGTTCAGTCAGTCAACCAATTCCAAATCCACCTAACAGCAGCCCTGTCCAGCCTGCATTTTATTAGCTTCTTTGCAAGGATGTCATGGGGAACTTTGTCAAAGGCCTTACTGAAGTCAAGATATGCTACGTTTACAGCATTCCGTTCATCTATCAAGCTTGTAACCCTATCATAAAAAGAGCTAAGATTATTCTGGCATGAGTTAGTTCTGAGAAATCCATGTTGACTTTTAGTGATCACGGCACTGCTTTCTAAGTAATTACAAACTGACTGTTTAATGATCTGCTCAAGAATCTTTCCTGGTATTGATTTCAGGCTGACCGGGTGATAATTATTGGGGTCCTCTTTTTTCCCTTATTGAAGATGGGGATGACATTTGCCCTCCTCCAGTCTGCTGGGACTTCTCCTGTTCTCCAAGAGTTCTCAAAGATTATTGCAAGTGGTTCAGAAATGACTTCTGCCAGTTCTTTTAGTATCCTTGGATGTAATTCATCTGGCCCTGGAGACTTGAATTCATCTAATTTAGCCAAATATTCCTGTACTACTTCTCTACTTATTCTGTGCTGCATTTCCCTGCTTCCTCACCTGCTCCCCATCCCCCAAGTTGAGTACTTCTATCCTTTGGGGAGAAAACTGAGACAAAGAAGGTGTTGAGTAGTTCTGCCTTTCCAGTGCCTTCCTCTGAGGCTGAGAGAATGTAACTTGCCAAAGGTCACCAAGTGGGTTTCCAGGGCCAAGCAGGGATTCAAACCCAGGTTTCATAGTCCTAGTCCAATAGTCAAACCATAGCACTATGCTGGCTTTCTATTGCATGCTTAGTGACTTGAAAATGAATGTGTGAGAGCTCCACTACTGAAAGAAGGTATTGCCATTGGTATGAAGTGGTTGCAGGTACTGAACATGCACAACGAGATCTGCGTTCAGAAAGTAAGCTTCATGTGAGAGCCTGTATTGCGCTGTCAGCACAACATCCATCAGTAGGCAGAAGTGGCAGAGCTCATATGTTTCCTTCATTTCTACAGCTCTACAAAAATAGAAACACATACAGTGCTGCCCTGCACCATCCCATGACCTAGCTGGATAACACAGGTACACACACGCACACTCATACATGCATACACAGAGAGAGCCGATTCACACATGAGGGCAATCTGCACACCCCTGTACAAATCTCACATACACACAGAGCTTTCTTTCCCTGTTTGAAGGCCTTCCAGTGTTCACAAGCTGTTCCTCCCGTCCGCCTAGGCTTTCTCACACACTTTGCCCTCCCTTCTGCCTCATTTCCCCTCCTCCAACTGCTCCCTTTCTTCTTCCAGGCAATCCCTTCTCTTCCCACACTTCACAGGACCTAGTTTGATGCCTGCTGGCAAGCTCACAAATCCGTTTTAGCTTAAGCACTCGGTCCACATGGAAGGAGAGAGCCACATCTTGAGGAAAGTGACACTGGAGAGACCTAGCGTATCTCCCCCATTTAGAAGGCAAAAATATCTCTGGCCCTTGCCATCCCCAGCCAAGCCACCAGTAATCGATCCTTGGCAGCCTGATGCCTGGGGAGCCGAAGCCCCTGTGGTGATGGCTTAGTGCATAATCACAGAGCAGGACCAAGGAAATGATTCTTCCTTAGCAGGGGGAGGGCAGGCTTGGAATTTATGAAGCTCCAAAGATTTAGAGATTCGCCTGAACTAGCAATGGTTCATCAGCCGTGTGAAGAAAAGTGCCTGGTTGGAGCATATCAGAAATGCATTAATTTGGCAGAGGTGTGCAAATATGTGAGAGTGTGAATATGTTCGTATACATATTTGCGCACGTACCTGATGGCGTAGCACTCTCCAGAACTTTGGAGAACAACTAGTACATGGTGCTGGGATCTTAAGGAGAGAAAGAATGAAAGAGAGAGAAAGAGGGAGAATAATGTATATTTTGCCCCATACTGTTATTACAGGATGAAAGGCAATAATAATTCTGCACCTTCTGTAGTGAAAGGGTATTGCGGCAAACCTTAGGTTTTAAAACTACCTGGGCCTTAGACAGGGCAGGGTGATATCACAGGATTACATTAAAGACTAAAATTGATGTTCTTGCCTAAAAGAACCCAAAAGAGCCCCCTGCAAAATCAGTACTTCAGCAGAGAGGTCACCAAAATTGCATAGTTAATAGCAAAGCAGGCCTTTTAAGTGCCCAAATGTTGATCCACAACTGAAAGTTTGTTGGAAATTCAAGGAGCAGGGACAGTCTATAGCCATAATGATTAACAACCATTTGCAGTTTTCCTCCATGATATAAGGTGTCATGGCATACACTTTCCTGGATAGAGTTCACTTCAAGAGAAGTGCAAAAGGTTGCCCTTAACTGGCATGTGTCGGGGAAGAAAAACAGCTTTTCTATTTGTGTCTGTCTGCTTTTTTCTTTTCTTTTCTTTTCCTTTTTTCCCCCTGATATGTCAAGGAATTATATACAGTGAGGTCAAACAGTAATAAAAAGCCAAGGATGAAGTCCAGGACCATTTCATTAAAGCATAAATATATGCAAAATAAATGGAGTGACCATCAGAGCAGCAGTAATTGTTAGTAATACAATCATCTAAGTTTGACTATAATTAACACCTGCAGTATGGTAGGAAAACAAACCATTGTCTCTATGAATGCTGAAATTTTCAAGCTTCACTGCCTCAAGTCAAGGCTCATGGATAGCAACATGAGACATTGTGAAAGGCACAGTGGTTGCTGTCCAAATTGTCATCCCTTTCTTAGCGTGCCCCAGGCATTAATTTTCTATAATGTAACACTTTATGTCCTAAAGTCTTCACATGATACATTTCTCAGTTCCACCCACAGCAACCATTTATTTATTAAGGCAATTTTCATGGTTCCTCCTTATCCCAAACCCCTTGCCCTTGCATTTGATTCTGACAACAACCCTATCAGGTGGGTCAGGAGGGTTGAAGACTAGCCAGAAGCCACCCAGTTAACTTCATGGCTGAGCAGGGAACTGACCATTCCCAGTCTGACAGTCAAACCACAACATTACAGTGGCTCTCCTTGATGTGAAGATCAGGCAGGGTAAAAGTTAATAGCATGTGACAAGGGAGAGGGAGGGCAATAACCTGATATGGGCCACTCTCAAAATGCCAGGCTTGAGTGTTCTGATCCACCTAGTGACTAGCAAGCAGCACTGGCACTTCCAAGGCTCTGGAAGCTGTCTACTTTGGGGGAGGGGGGCTGCAGAGGCTTAGGGGTGCACATTTTGGTCTGGTGAGCGACCTGTGGCCCACAGGCAACACTTCACCACCCCTTATCTACATCTACCCTAAGGAAGTCCTGCTACTCCTCACAGAAAGAGACTTTGGGTCCCTTACTACCATGGACTTTCTGTACCTTACCTGTCCCATTTATTTTTCTGAAGGCACAACCACAGCTAAGGCTTCCCTGTGAGTGGGATAGTGGATCTCCTCTGGGTTTTAGTCAGAACTTTAAATGAGCTGCATCCAAAGTGCTGAGCCTTGACCCTAAATGAGGTCTAGCACCTTGGATAGCTCCTTTGAAATTTAGACTAAAACCCAGAGCAAATTCTCCACCTCACTCTCATGGGAGCCATCAATTGTCATTGACAGCACCCAGTGCAACAGTGCTGCTTCCCATCTTTCTGAAAAGCCGCATCCTCCCCTTTCCCTCAGTCAAATGTCTCAGGGAGAAATAATCACACTTCTGCATCTGGGAGAACTCCTCCTCTCTCAAGGGCAGCTAGCCTAACAGCAATGTAATGGCAGTTTACCTTGCTTTCCATGCATTACATGATTCATTCCAAATGAACAGAATCACTCCTTGGTCCAGAATGATTTCCAAATCGCAGGTCAGGCCATCCTAAGAAGTAGGAGAAATCCTCCTTAGAACAAGGGCATTTTGAAGGCAGCTAGGGTGACCTGTTTTTCATCAACTGGAAGGAAGGATATGGACAGAAAACAAAAGCCACATCTCCTCTCATTCCTCTTTACTGCCCTAACCAGGAGAATATTCCAGACCAGGAATTCCACAGGAATTAAGTGCTGCTTTCTCCAAGTGAAGGAGAAGGCTGTGGAAATCATTGGGTTCTTAGAACAGATCCATCATCCTCTGTCTGTGATTTTCATCTGCAGAATTTTTTACATAGCTTGGAGGCAACATAAAGAGACTTGCCTGATGGATGATTACCAGGTTATGTCTGCACAGAGATTTTTATGTATCTTGGGGAGCAAATGCCCATCTGATGCAACTGATGCTTGCAAGTCACAGGACTTCCATGCTTATTTTTGGTTTCTGAGATCTCCATGCCACATCATACCTGTTTTTGCCACGCTGCCTGTTTTGTGCTAATGTGCAGAACAGAAAGTGTGAAACGTCACCGTGCAGATATTGTCTTTGGTTGCTTATGCCTATATGTACTTCATGTCTCACTGGGCAGAACAGAAGAATCTTGGTCAGTTGTGCCTTTAGGCTTCCATGTCAGTAGGACAATGAGTCTACTCCAGGATTTAGCTAAAACATTAAAGGAGCTAGCCTAGGCACTGAACTACATTCCCAAAATAGGTTCAGCACCTTCAATAGCACCCTTATAGTCTGGACGAAAACCCAGAACAGATTCATCACACCACAGCATGCAGGCTCCCAGCCACCACTGATCTTGGCTGCTACATGTGCTGGGCCATAGTGACAATTTCTACTGTTTTTGTTCTTCCCCATCTCTGGCTGTGTGTGCCTGTGCATTAATGCAAGGCGGGGGGAGAAAAAGGAAAACACCTTAAAGTAGATGTACTAATTAATAACAGTCTGGCTCTGAGGATTTTGATTAATCAGGCTCATTCCCCCAAGATACACCAGGACTTGTTTTTGGAGCTCTCACCTCTCCTTGTCCTCATGCAATCATGCTAATCGGCAAAATGTCTGCAGCCTCTCATCACTGTCTGGCAAGCGCTGGACTTCATACACAATGTGCACACGTATATAATACAACCTGATTGCGTTCTCTCTCTCAATCTCTCTCACTTTCACTCTCCCCGCACCATCTTTCCTGTTTTATACTGTTTCCTTGATTTTATTTCCTCTGTCTCCCAAAACATGACGTCCTTGCTAGGCAGTGACCTCCTGTTCCTTTCACTTTCCTCTTATCAGAATAGATCCTTGCTTTCTGTATTCTGTGCAGACTCATTTTGCATAAAGGGTCTTTACCACTCCTCTTAATGAGGGAACGCCAAACAGCATTTAGTTAAAACCCAATGGAGCTAGGACTCATTGATTTTTATTTGCTGGTTTCCTAATTCCCTCATTTCCCAGCTGTGCAATATAGATACTTTGTGCCTGTACCTGAGTTGACTAATAACATTAGTAGCGAACAGCCTCACTTCTTTTTATATCGATGTTTCAGTGGGGATTGAACCAGCATACAGAAAACTCACTTATATATGCCCTGTCAGCCTAGTGGTTCCATCTAGGACAGGGGTGGGAATTGCGTGGGCCTCCAGAATTTGGACTACAGCTCCTAGAACTTCTCATCATTGGCTGTGCTTCCGGGAATTGTAGTCCAACAACATCCAGAAGGTCTCGCAGTTTCCAACCCTGGATGGGCACTTTGTGTTCCTCCAGATCATTTTGAACTGCATTTCCATAATCACTGGCTAAGTTGGCTAAGGCTAGTGAGAACTGCAGTTCATAAACATCTGGAAAGCCATAGATATCCACCTGTGGTCTAAGTTAACATTGTCTCCTGCAAATCTCCAAGGAGTTCAGCCAAGCAGGGTCTTTCCTATCATTTTGTAACTGATCCTTTTAACTGGAGATGCCAAGGCTTAATCCTCAGGCCTTCTACAGGCAAAACATCTACTTTTCCACTCCCCTCCCACTGCCGCAACCTTGAGTTCTTTATTTGCTTGCAAGAAGAAAATAATGGGGTGTTCCATATTTTCTTGCACCGAGAAATGTACCCTAATCTAGTCTCCCCAGGAGCTAGCCATCCTGTGTGTTTCAAGAACCTTGGGGGTGTTATCATTTCTCATTTAGGAAATGGTTGCCGGTCCTCAACAGCAGGAGGACATCCAAAATTAGTTTGGTGGTAGAGAACAGCAAACGGAAATGCAACCTGTTTTGACACACCCTCTTCTCCATGGAGGCAGCATCACCATAGCAACAGACAGACCTTCCCAGCAGGCTGAGAAAGTCACAGTGAGTGTCCCATCTGTGCTGCGACTGTCACCAGCAGGGTTGACTTGCCATGCCCAAAGGTCACTTTGCTCCTCCACCCCGAACTCTTCAGGGCTCACCTCTTTTTGGTAGTCATCTTACCACTCTCTGGAGTTGAGGTGGAGGCTCCTCTCCATAGAGGGGCCCAAAACATTGGGCATTGCCTGTTGCTTAAAGCTGCTCTGCTGCTCACACTTGATAGCCCTTCTCTTCTGATCCTCCTGCTGGCATCACTCCACCAACGCCTCCAGTTGAAAGTTGGGCCGGGAGGAGGGGGATCAAGCAATAACTTGAGAGAGCAAATGAGCCAATATACTGCCACTAACTCCCATGAAGAGACCCATGCACAAGTGCCAAATTGTGGCTGCTGGCATCATAGTGTAAGCAAGGCTGACTCTCCAGATAGGGGATGGTTACAACTCTGCCATTAAAATTCATTGTTTCCCAGGAAGATTCATTCTCCTAAAATGTAATTGCACATTAGACATTTTCAACAAAAACAACAGCAGCAGCAGCAAGCAAGCAACCTTCCCAAATGCCACTGCTAGCGAACTAATGATATTTGGATGGGAGGGGAAAAGAGGAAAGAGGTTACAAGTATTAGCCAGAATTGGATAGCTAAAGGGAAGAACAACGTAGGGGCTCACGTCCCTTAGTTTCTCTTGCTTACAAGGGGAAAGGGATTGGTAACAGTCATCCCACCTGGGTCTCCCCTGCTTTCCCCATCAGTGGGAGAGGCTGCATTTCAATGGGAGGGCACAGGCTTTGCTTGCAACATTAGCCCTGACATCTCCAGTTCAAAGGGCCTAAGACAGCACAGCTGGGAAGGATTCTCAAACCCTGGAGATCAGCTGTCTGGCAAGAACAGATGTTATGGCCTGAGAGATCACCTGCCTGAGACCCATGTGGCAGACAAGTGGGTTATGAATTAATTAAATAAATTACTGAACTAGAAAAACCAAGGTCAGCGTCATATGTCCCCTGTTTGCTGCCATGTACCATGTGCCACATGGCATGCCTAGCATGTGTTACAACTAGAGTAAGCCCTACTGTTAAGTAAAGTTAAGCAGACAACACAGAATCAAATGCTGGAGGCCAGGGATGTTATAGCAGAGAGAACTGAGTTATGCTACCTGGCTTGGCTTTCCTTCCTTGTGTAGGCTACTGTGTCCTCAAGCACAGAGGAGAATACCATCCACTGGTCACTTGGGACACTGAAAAAAGATTCAGCCTCTAGTCCAGTGGGCTTCTGTATATGGCAACAAGCAGTGAGTGGCATCTTCTCATTCACTTCAGATAGAAAACTGACTTGGCGGTGACACTGACAGTCTCCTGCTTATGCTGTAACATTGTATTGCCACAAATGAGAAGATCTGGATTTTGTTTGGAAGCTGCATATCTTTCTGCGTGGGCAGCATCCAGTCTTCCTGCCACTTCCCAAAGGAAATCATCTGGAGCTGCCCGTGACTTACTTGACACCCTGGCCTGGTGCTTTGGGATTCCAGATCCGACAAGGTCGCTGCCAGATACAAAGCCGCCCACACTGCAGTCTCCTTTGGGATCACCCAATTCCCACAGCACAGGAATGAAATTAGAGAGTCCCAGCTGGGTATTCTCAGCTCCTTACTGAGCTTCGCTACCTTTAATGAGTCATTAATCAGAGAAGATTTAATAACAAGACTTGGCTCATCAATAGTGTCTTCTGTCTGACAGTGCTTCGTTCCCAACTGCAGACTGACTACGCTCCCAAAAAAATGTTTGCCACTGGGGAATGACAGTGGGGTCACTCTCCCCTTGTAAGGACAGCAGTCAGGAATAGAGCCATGATTCACCAGCCTGCAGCTCTGTCAACAAGGCATCACTTATTTTGTTTCCTAGAACAGTAGTTCCCCAACTGTATAGGGATGGGGCATGCCAGCACTGTGCCACAAGAAGCCCAAAGAGAAGGCTACACTCTTCATCTCTGCATGCCACGCAGTGCTGGATCTGCTTCTGATCCATTTCTGATCCATTTCATACAAAGGATGGGTTTTTTTCTGCCACCTCTTTCATTGCAATGCACCCTACATTTCCAAAAACAGTCTTCTGTTTGAAGTGCCATCTGGACCAAGTCCTGTTCAAAGACTAAGAAGCACAAGGAAGGAGAGCAGGGAAGGGCCTTTGAGGTTGCCCAGCAATGAGTTCCTGGACAGCTGACTGAGCAGGTAGGCATTCAGGGTGCCTAGTCACTGACCAGCTCAGTGCTCTGCCTGAACGCCTGCCCGCTCAGTCAAAGATGGCTTTTATTGTACAATCATACAATTGATTGTACTGTGTTTTTAACTAAAATTATAGTTATTATGTCTAAATGTGCAACTGTGCCTATAAATTAGCAGATGCAAATTTTGTATAACATTCTCACATTGTAGTGCTGTGTATCTTCTTTTTTTTTTAATGATATTAAGTAGCCACCCTAACCACATCTCTATATTGAGGTCTGAATGAATAATTTGATCACTCCTGGGACACAGATGAGTGAGAATTCCTTATGCTTAGAAGAAACCTGTCCAGTACAGTGACCTGTGCAAAAAAATACAGGGTGAATTTCTTTGAAACCAAGTAGCTCTAAATGTAAACACCCCATATTCTGTTTTTTTTAAAATGGGTGGAAGAATGAGTTATGCTTGAACCTTTTCATCCAAAAAATAATGGTCTCCACCTATCAGGTCTGTGGGACATGGTTTTAGAAACCCTCTCTCACTGAAAGAATGTCCCTCATACCTTGCACTTGAACAACCCCTGCTCCCCCCCCCTTTGTCTGAGCATCTGAAATGCAAATTCAGATCTCTCAAGCAATAAGTGATCCCTCTTCAACTGATTCCAGTTTTCTCACCTAAATGCGTCATTGCCCACTCTAGGAAAGCAAGTCTTCACTCCTACTTCCATCACCACTACATAACAAACACACACATATGTGCTCTGGTACAACTACACACACAATAGTCTTTTGTATGATAGCAGGTGATGCAGGAGGAGGGGCATGGGAGGGAGAGAGAGAGAGAGTGAATGCTTCTATCACTGCAGGAAAGGTTTGAGCAGGGTCAGTCTTCCCATCAGGCAAGGCAAACTGTCCAGCTCAGATGCTGGAGTCTGGGGAGGAGTGAATTATCTCTCTTGCTGGAAGGGCCCTCCTTCTAGATTTGGCATTGCTGAGTCACACTGACTACTCCTTGGCTCAGCAAATGCCACACCTAGAAAGCAAACATGAAAGTTTGGGGGCAGCCCTCCCCCTACCCTTGGCTGTTTCACAGCTTTCCAGAGCCTACTAGACCCCATGCCTGGCACTGAGGTGGGGTGAACAGGCCCATTTAGGGGTAAGTGGGGTTCCTGTGGAAATGGCTTGTGCAACAGCAGCACATACCAGCTCTGTGGCCATGCTGCCTTCTGTGGCATTGAGGAAGGATACCTCAGGGAGAAAGAAAGAGATTTAGAAGCAAGGAAGTAAAGGAGGGAAGAAGTTGGAGTGGAGCCATGCTAGAAGTGAGGCAAGATTGGAGGGGGGCATACCCCTTCCTGCCTGAGGTGGTGGGACCCTGTGTGTCGGGACCTCCGCGGCCCCAGACGCAGCACCCGAGGAGGAGGACGATCCGGTCTCCTCGCGAGTAGCGGCGGAGGTCTCCTCGCGAGTAGCGGCGGAGGTCTCCTCGCGAGTAGCGGCGGAGGCCTCCGGCGCCGGGAACAGCTGCCCGGACGCCGTCGAGGCCACCGCCGCCGCAGAGGAGGCTATGGAGCCACCTGCCGCTACGGGAGGTCGTCCCGAGCCTGCCTGCCCTGACGCCACTGAAGACACCGACGGAGCCGGCGCTGCGGAAGAGAGTCGCCCGGAGGTCGCTGGGCTGCCGCTCACCCGCGGGCCCGATCCGGAGGAGCCTGACGGCCTCCCTCCCACGTTCTCGCAGCGGCGGCAGGCCAAGGAGGCTGTCCGTCGCTCTCGCCGGTTGCTGGAGCGTCAGCGACAGGCTGAGGGCTTGCAGCTGGCTAAGGACGCTCAGCTGTGAGCCCGGCTGAGGGCTCCCAGCTGTGCAGCAGCTTCAGGATTGGCCGGCGCCGGCGCCAGGCTCCTACTTTAGAGCCAGAGGGAGCCAGGTTCAGCACGGAGCAACAACCAACGGCTCTCCGTGTGTTGCCCGTCAGAGCTGCTGCCTTGTTCCTGCCGTGTTCCTGCTTTGTTCCTGCCTGCCTTGCCCCTGCTGTGGTCCCGCCTTGCTCCTGCCGAGACTCTGCTCGGAAGCCTTGCCAGCCAGCTTAACCCTTCGTTGCCCGGGTGAGGAAAACCCTTTCTTTTCGTTCCTGTTTACCGCCTGAAGTAAGGCTTGCTTTAGTTTTGCGGTGACTCTGCTGGCTGAGGCTTCCGGGACGCCAGCCTCGGCCTGAGCCAGACCCAAGCCTGCCCGGCCCCGCCCAGCCGCCGACACTGTGCTTCATCTTGGCTTTGAGATCTCTAGGCCATGCTAGGGAACATTAAGGTCATGAGCTTGTGGCTAAGGGTACCCATCCAAACAAAACCTTTTGAAGTTCAGATGGGTGCTCAGTTAACTCATCCAAATATTCAAAATTATATGACTAGGGCAGAAGCATTCATGGCTGCCTCTTTGTTTCATTTGGCTCCTCTACCTTTATGGTGCATGACAGGAAATTTCAGTAGCTCCCTCCCCCTTCTACAGGGTACCAGGAGAAGTTGTATTTGTTGCACTTCCCTCTTCCTCATGACATATTAACAAGGTTTGCCAGCCTGAATGTAGAACCTTTCCTCTTCCTACAGTATCTATCACTGTATTCTTCAACAGGTAGCATGACCTTTTTCAGGTACAGCCCCAAACGTAATTGTATAACCATCTCAGTCTTGACTTTGGCTCTCACACATTGGTGATGGGCCAGAAAGAAAGCTTGACCAACCCTTCTGTACTGAGATCCAACCTTTGGCTGCACCATCTACAAGACCACAATCTATATGGGCCTGTGCAAAGGAAAATATATCTTCATAAATCCATCTCACGATGGACAGGTCTCCCTCCCTCCTTTCCTTCCTTTTTCATTTTCTTCTTCTTCTCCTCCCTCTTCTTCTCATTCCCACGTGCTCTTTTTTCTCCCTCAGCCTCCTCACCTCCCCCAGTGGTGAGGAGCACCATCCCTTGAGCTGATAAGGCCCAATATAAAAATACTCAATTGGTTCCTTCTTAATCTTCTTCCATGTGTGTTATCTTCCATCCAAGCTGTAGCTGTGGACCAAACAGGGATACACAGAGGAAGTCGGTCTCTCCCTCCCTCCCTCCCTCTCTTCTCTTCTTTCTCTTTCAGAATCCATCTAGGAAATACAGCTTGTTATAAAAGTGCACCCACCTTTCTTATTCTCCTGAGGCTGTAACTGGGAACAAACAGCCATATCAGGGGTGAGGATTGCTCAGATGGGAAGTGGGGAAATTAATAGTCGGGAGGCCTTTTGCTTCAAGTTTAATTTACCCAGCTTTTAATAGACTTACGTCTCTGCTTTATTGCTCTTGGAGTGGAGCGGCCAGCGCGAGTGCTTTTGAAATGCCAATGTCATCACAATTTCTGGAACAATCACAGTTCCAGATGGTGCTCTGGGGTGGGGCTGGGCATCTAGGGTGGAGGTTGGGAGAATCTGTGTTTGCACTTAGCCCCCACATTCAACTCTTCCAGCCACATTTTCTTCAAATTTCCTGCTGCCAGCCTGGAGGGCTAGCTTGGCCTGCCCTTTGCTTATCCAGTGGGTTTGGCACTAATGGGAAGCGATCGACCATCACATTGCTCTATCCCCCGAACAGGAGGACCAGGCAATTCACTCAAAAAGCAGTAAGGCAGATCAAATGACACACTGCTCAGGCTGTATATCAGCCCTGGAATTTTCTGCCATGTGACTTGGTTCAGGTCACACATTTTAAGGGGATTCCTGGAAGGAAAGCTATGGCAGAGCAATGAGAATGATTCAGGATCTAGAAGACCACTGAAAGCCAGAGTGGTTAGCCCTTCCAAAACCTTGTGACAGCGCTGTCACTGCCCTCCCCCTCAAAAAAAAAGCCAATCTCTGAGAACTTCCAAGAGAGCCAATTCACCTTTTACATAGCTTGAAGAAGTCCCAAGTACTATGTAAAATCGAAGGCTTTCACGACCGGAATCCATAGGTTGTTGTGGGTTTTCTGGGTTTTGACGCCATGTTCTATTAGTATTTTCTCCTGACGTTTCGCCTGCATCTGTGACTGGCATCTTCAGAGGATATCAGAGTCCCAAGTACTATTTACATTTTTAAAATACCAATTTTTCAATACCAGGAATGCATTTCTGGTCACTTCCATTCTGCCACACGCCATGTTGTGGCAATTTTGGCAATCTGTACAGCTCCTGAAAGGTCTCAAGAGGGGAAAAATAGCCCTGGACATGTCACAGTTGCCTGCCCCAACTCAAATGACCTTGTGAGGATGGAGATGTGGATGAGGATATGTGTGAGGGTGGTGAACCAGAAGGCACAAAGGGGGTTGTAACCCTGCTTCTTTCACCTTGGGCCTCTGAAGAGCTCTTGAGCAATTACTGCTCAGCACAAAATCAGACATAGTGAGACAAAACAACACCTGACTGAATGGCATAGTTTGATTTAGTGTCCATGAAAGAGATTGCTAAACCAAGGCGCCAACCCTAGCTTACTAGACATTTTGGGAAAATTACGTATTTGATGTCTGAAAAGTCTGATCCAAGAGGCTGATTCTGAACTTGTTTTCTTTCTGCCCCTTAGTCACTGGCAACCAGGCAGAAGGCAAACACGGTCACAAAGCAGCCCCTTTGTGTTGTGTGCATCTTGAAGGAGATATTTGTCACATCACAGCATGTAGGTGGTCCCGTCCAATCCCTTTCCTTCTCTGTTGAGCTTCCCAGCGCCCACTAAGCATTTTAGATCTGTAGGACGCTGCCCAACATCCACTGTTATTATAAATCAAATGCTTGCATCCAGGCTGTTGTGAACAAACACTCATTTATTCTGGGAGTAAACATATAGGGCAGGCTTATGAATTCTGTGGGTCTTTCATTAGGCAAATGGACAATTCATTAAACCATTTATGTTTGGAAGGGGCCATTTCAGCTTTGCCAAACATAAAGATTAAAAGGGAGAAGCTCTCAGAAACCAAGAGATATCATCAAAGACCTTGCCAATGAATGGTAGTTGGATCTGAATCCATGCACTCTGGTGCCAATGGCTCTTTGTGGCTGTCCTCTTCTCTCCTGGACCTTGGCAGTTCAGAAGTTGGTAGCAGATTTGCTTGCAATAAGTATCTGGAACAAATTGGTTTCCAGATCAGGTTATGAGGAGTTCACCTCATGTCTGGCAAATGTAAGCAGTATTTCCCCATCTTCTGAAGCCCTGCTTTATGATCAGAATTTGAACTTTTAGAATATGGGTTCCCAGAATCCTTCAGTCTGCATGGTCAATTAAAAGAGCTCTGTTAATAATTGGAGGAGATGAGGTCTTATTCGCTTTTTAATATGTTTCTAGGCTGTGGCTTTCCCTTTGAACACTCAACCCCACTACACATTGTTATTGTTATGTGCCTTCAAGTCAGTTCCGGCTTATGGCAACTCTAAGATAACCCTATCATTGGGGTTTTCTGGGGCTGAGAGTGTGCGATGCGCCCAAGTAGGTTCCCATGGCCAAGTGGGGAATTGAACTTTAGTCTCCAGGGTCATAGTCGAGTGCTCAAACCACTACACCATGCTGGCTGTCACGCACCATACATACACATTTCTAAATGGAATAGTGACTGCTTTCAGGTAGTTCACTAAAAATATTCTCCCTCCACTGTCTTAAGTAACAGCCTCTGTATCTGTTCTAATGGTACATAAAATTTCTCTCCAGCTAGTCCAGGGCAAGTACTGCTTTAGTACTAACTTCATCTAGGAGTGTGTAGTTATCAGGAGAGGGCAAAATGGGTACACTGCTGCCCCCCCCAGTGAAAATCTCCTCAATGGAATTTTCATTCAGTCTCCAAATACAAAGCATTGCAGTAAGATAAAATTTCAATTGAGCATCTAAGAAATAACCAGTGTGGTGCAGTGGTTTGAGTTTTGGACTAGGGCCTTTCTGCACTACACTGTTATAGTGCTATTATTCCACTTTCAATATCCTGTAGAATTCTGGGGTTTGTAGTTTACTGAAGGCCAAAGAGCTCTCTGGCTGGGAATTCTAAATGCCTCTCCTGCAAACCCTAGGATTCCATGGAATAATAGCACTAAGGGTAGTGCAAGAAGGCCCTAGGACTCCATGAGACCAGAGTTCAAATCCTACTGGAAAACTCACTGGATGACTTTGGGTAAGTCACAATCTCCCAGTCACAGGGAAAGACAAAGGCAGGCCTCCTCTGAACAAAGCTTGCCAAGAAAACCCCTTGTTAGGTTCGCCTTAGGGTTGACCTGAAAGCACAAAACAACAGTTTAAGAAATACAATTTAGGCATCCCAAAAAGGGAGGCAGGCAAAGTTCCCAAGGGAATGAGAACACAGCCAGCATAAGAGTTAAAGATGTGAAAAAAATTCTTCATCTCACTGTCTGCAATGCTAGAAATCTGGAGACCAAAGGAAAATTTCACTGAGGGGGCAAAATATTTATTTGGGGGGCAAAGCCCTCATATTACTGCCACTACTCCAATAGTTACACTCATGGCTTTACCACTGAAAGGTTTTCACAGCAAAATCCAAAAGCAGTGATACCCTTATTGGGACAACTCCAAAGTATAAAATATATTATGCAAGCTTTTGAAGTTTCACTGCCTTGTTCATCTGGCAAAGATGTTTAAAATCATACAGGAGAAAAATGGTGACAAGGTTAGAGTCACAGGCCTACATTTTGTCTCAAATGTTGTCAGTTCAGATGGTACTGAGGGATTTCAATGTAGGCAGAGCCCAGTGTGCTGGTTTGAGCACTGGACTAAAACCCTGGAGAGCAGGGTTCAGTTCACCACTCGGCCGTAGAAACCCCCTGGGTAACCTTGTGTGCATCACACACGCTCAGCCCCTAGAAAACCCCATGATAGAGTCACCTTAGGATTGTCATAAGATAGAAACTATTTGAAGGCACATGGCAATGATGATGATCATTGTGATGATGACAACAATAACAACAAGGCCACTCCCCTTCTTGGCCATGTGAGGACTATTGACAAAGATCAATAAAACATGCATTGTGGTGTTTTTTGCTGTTTTTCCTTTTATCTGGAATCTTTGCGGGGAAACTTTGTCAAAAGACTGTTTTTAAAAAGTCCAAGTGTACATGGTCCACTGGATTACCTCTGTCATCAGCAGGAAAAGGGACACAGAGTACAGTGACAGGAGTCATGCTTTCCATGCAAAAGGTCCCAGGTCTAGGCCCCAGTGTTTGAAGGCAGAACTGAGAAAGAAGCCTTTGGAGAGCCATTGCCAGACAATGCAAGGAGTGAATATGTGTGAGCTGTTCTAGAGGCAATGAATGAATGAATGAATGAATGAATGAATGAATGAACGAGCTACTAAATAAAATAGTAAGCAGACAATAGCACACAAAAATCTTGTAGGAGCTTGCAATTTTAGTGAGGCTGGCAACTTGATCCCATGTGTTTTTACTTAATGATTAAAGTAATACACAAAATCTTGATGGTAACAGAAACATTGAAGAGATTCAGTAAGTGACAAAGGCAGAAGAGAAGGCAAATTTCACCTTTTTCCTTTCAGGACTGAGCCATGTTGAGTGAGAGGCCTGGAACAATTGCTCCAGTTAAAACATTGATAATTTGGCCCTGCTTCTAATTTGCTCTTCTTCCATTTGCATGCAGAAAGAGGTTAGAATGGCACACTTGTAGTTTTCCGGATTCCCTATATAATCCTGTTTCCACACCTTAATGCTGTACCCTTGAACTGCCCTAGTTTGTCTGGGAGAGTTCCTGTTAATCCTCTGTTGTCCCACTTTTCAGCTGCTTTTAAAATGTCCCAGTTTATGTCTCCTCCTCTCACTTTCTCCCTTCACTGTTGGTCTACTTCAGTTGCTACATACTGGGTTGGGGTGCAAGAGGAGTTTGCACTCTGTTAACTCAGCAGGAGGCAGGGGGAAGGGATGAATCTGGCCCTTCCCAGGAGGCTCGGGCAAAAGCAAACTGCTGCAGCCTCTCTTAGCTTTTGTGTTCTTCCTTATTAATTCTTGCTGTCTCAACCACACTCTGATGTTCCTTGGCCACATGCTTCCTGGTTTTTGTCTGTGAAATATTGGTATGCAGTACCATCATCCACTTCTTTGGTGAGGAAGTAGACATAGTGGACTTCTTATAGTACACAGTTAGGGAACCTGCAGCCCTCCAGATGTTTGGGACTATAATTCCCATCTACTCCAGAAAGTACAAGCAATGGTCTGAGGTGATGGGAATTGTAGCCTAGGAATATCTAGTGGACTGCTGGTTTCCCAGCCCTGATTTACTTAATAATCCAACCTCTGAGCCTTTGTGTTTGAATGCTTAAAAGTTGTATCATAAGCATCAGTTGGCCCTAGCAACACATTTTTAATATGTCTGTTACTTCTTCTTAAACCTTTGTCACTGCTTGACACAGTTCCTTAGATGCATTCACAGAAAAGAAAGAAAATTGTGAGTATCTCAGATCTTCTGCACTCAACAGTGATGCCATGGTTTCCTTTGAATTCTTGCATGTTTGCCAGAGTCTGTTATAAAGAGCCTATGTGTAGTGGATTGACTCCTGGATATTGGTCCTTTTTCTCTCTTTTCAGAGCTCAAACTATGACTTGCTCATCCCTGTTCCCTCTTAGGAGTAGGGAGAGAGTCTTGTGTGACAACATTAACATGACAGGAAGAGCCTGGGGAGCCAAGAAGTCTTGGTTTTGTGACATGAGACTGACAGAGTGACATGGCTTTAGTAATGGCAAGTTCAGGTGAGAGGAAGCAAGCAATATTAGTAAGCCTGACAGAGACAAATTGAGGTTCCTCACATAGATATTGACAGTGATAGGGATGGGAAATGATGGAAGGCAACCTGGCCAGGACCAGCCCAAAACATTTTCCTTCCTGAGGCAAAGGACAAGACAGTACCTCAGGCCCCACTCTGCCTACAGAAACCTCTTGCAATGGCTGTTGAGTTGTTCATCAACACTGATGATAGGACAGCAACCGCCACCATACCTGAAGACAGTAGGATAGGCAGCACAGTGGACTGCTTGGGATGCACAGTTCTGGCCTCCAAAAGAGGGAACTTGTTGCCATCCCCTCCGTCCCTGATACCAAAGAGGATGGTGCAGTAATGGGCTCCTGAGCTTGCAGAGGCTAAGGCCATTTCGGCACTACACTCTTATAGCGCGATTATTCCACTTTCAACATCCTATGGAATCCTGGGGTTTACAGGTTTGAGAGGGGCCGGCCAGCTGGCCCCTCCCGAAACTGCAAACCCCAGGATTCCATAGGATATTGAAAGTGGAATAATCGTGCTATAAGAGTGTAGTGAGGAAATGGCCCAAGACAGTTGTCAGGCCAAAGGGGACATGAAGAGAAATTGAATGGCCATGATTCACTACAGTCCCAGAGAGGAGGCACTCAGGTGGGCAGCATCCACCAGAACCCTTTGCTTCTGATTCCAGCTGAATTTTTGCCAAGTTCGAGAAATTTGATGCCAGGGGATGTATCTACAGCAGTGACACAACCATGCTTTTTCTGACTTGGAGCTCCCTGTAAACGGAGGAAATGCCTCATAAACAAAGAACGGCAGCTGAGCCATGCAACATGCCAGCACCATCATGGTGATGGATGGCTCTTAATCTTAGCAGAGAGGGCTGCTGCTGTGGCTGCTGAAGCATCTCGTGTGGGAAACCACACAGGAACAGGCGAGCCAGGAAATTGCTGACAGGGCTGTCAGGAGTGGCATTAGGCTTCTCGGGACCGGGACCCCTTCTCCTGGTCTGGCAGGAGTTGGGCTAGTAAATGTTGCCGGTTCTGCCTGGAGAGGGAAAGCAGGAGAAGTTCTGAGGCTTCCTAGGTACGGCAAGTTGTATAGGAATAGAAGTGGTAAGGACAAGCAGCAGCAGGAGTAGTGATAGTAGCAACAGCAGCAGGGCATGGACAGCAAAACCAGACTGAATGGGTCTGTTCCTATGAGGCAGACTACCATGTGGATTAGGATTTGGACCAGGTCCTTGTTGCCTAAAGCAGAAATAGCTGCTTTGGTACTAATCCCGAGGCAAAAACTAAGGAGTTTTTTGCCCTTCTTGGCTTAACCTAGGAGAGTCTGAGGCACTCAGGAAGCCGGAATAGTGTGTGGAGCTTGCAAGCTGAGCTGCTCAGCATGAGAGATAAAGCCTGCCGCCTGGCTCTGTTTGATAATAGCATCCGTGTTGTGAGAGATAGTCAAGTAAAGTGGAGAGAGGGGAGAAAGGCTGTGCAGGTTGCTTTGGGCAGTGAATGCTAATGGGGAAGACACCGCACTTGGATGCAGCAGGGCTGAACAGGCCAGCTCAGGCCCCCGTTGCCCACACAAGGACAGCAAGCACTCTCGACGCTGAAGGCTGAGAAGGAAAATGTTTTGTCTCTTCTTTCCCCCACCTGTCCCTCTCCTAGGTATGAGTGCAAAGAGGCATTGTTCTCCACATTTGTACAGACCACCAGCAGATGCTGACTTCCTTGTCAATAGGGCAGTGAATCCATGCTGGGTTTTAGTCTGAACTTTAAATGAGCTATCTGTGATGCTAAACCTCATCTCCCAAAATAGGTTGGGAACCATGAATAGCACCTTGAAAGTTCAGACTAAAATCCAGAGTGGATTTGCCTCATCACTGACTTGAGAGCCACCAAGCCACCACTTGCTGTCACTGATCCAGCCTTACCAGCAGCTGCCTCCAACAAAACACAAGAATGCTACCGCAGATGTGGGGGGGAGTTTCCCTTCCTAGCAGGCCACAGTGTGCCTGTGTGCATGCACAAGCACAAGCACATGTATGCTTCTGATGCTTGGGAACAGTAAGGTCAGGAAGGTAAGATACAGGAAGTCCAGAAAGACCCAGAGAATCAGAAAATGACACCCCCTTATACCAGGCTTGAGGGCGGGATCGAGAAAGGAGTATGAGGTTCTGGTTGGTTGAGTTCCAACAGGAGCTAAGGAAAGCAGTAGAGCAGAGCTTTCTAAACTTTTCATGTTGGTGACACACTTTTTAGACAAGCATCATTTCACAGCACAGCAATTCAGTAAGTAATTCAGTAGATGGAGGCAGCCCCTCCACCCAAGCCTGGCCTGCCGCCCCCCCCAGAGCGGCAGCAGTGGCAGTAGGAGAGGCAGCCTCTTCACTTGGGCCTGGCCTACTGCAGCGGCAGGAGGGGCAATCCCTCCACCTGTTATGTTTGTGCAATGCACCTACACACTGCAGGCGACACACTAATGTGTCACAACACACTAATGTGTCGCAACACACAGTTTGGGAAGCTCTGCAGTAGAGTAACGAAGTTAGGGCATGACCCATAGTGTGTTACTTTGGAAGATAATGAGGGCCTAACTGGTGGCAACTGGTGATTTCATTTCAGTGCGGTGATGAATCCTTTCCCTGAAGCCACCAGATCCTGTCTGATCTTAGGAGCTAAGCAGGGTTAGGCTGGGCTAGTAATTGGAAGGGAGATTCCTAAGGAGTACCACCATGTGCTGTAGGCTGAATTTCAGAAGACAACGAGAAACTACCTTTGAGTGCAGTGTGCCCTCTTGTGGTTCAACTTTGGCATACACAAATCCATGGTTGCATGAAACTTTCATATCTTTTATAATCTATGGATGCAACAGGCACGTGCCCATGCTGCTATAGGCATGCACACATTGCATCCATTGTAGATAATGGGATGTGAGCATTCACTTTTTGTTGTTGCTGTTTTACAAGAAGGTTCCTGGGACAGAACCCCCACACACATATACGGATAGTGCACTGTGCTACATTCTCTGCCTAAGAAAACCTTATGAAATTCACGGGGGCACCATAAATCACAGGTGACTTGAAGCCACATATGTCCTTTACTTTTGCTTTACCAAGGGTCTAAACCAGTGATTCTTCACCTTTTCTTTCCCAAGAACCCCTTGTAAATATAATTTGTTGCCTGAGTCCCCAAGATTTAACTCAAGATTTAAATATTTAAATTTAGATTTAAATATTAAAATATTCATTTACATACTCAATTACGTATTTATTTATGGCTTCAGAAGACTAGGATTCAAATCCCCGCTCAGCGACTGGGTGACCTTAGGCAAATCACATTCTCTCAGCCTCAGAGAAAGGCAAAGGCAAACCCCCTCTGAACAAATATTGTCAGATCCTGAAATGACTTGAAGGCACACAACAACAAAATGCTGCTGACAGGAGGAGGTTTTTTCTAGCCATCATGTCTTTCCCCTTTGAAAACTAATATGGAGACCATAAGGTGAACTTATCATGAGGGGTTTCTTGGCAAGATTTGCTGCCTTTGCCTTTCTCTGAGGCTGAGAGACTGTGACTTCCCTGAGGTCAACCAGCAGGTTTCCACAGCCAAGTGGGGATTCAAACCCTGGTCTCCACAGTAATAGTTTGGGTGCATGCACACATCTGCTACCATGTCCCTTTTGTCAGGGACATGATAGTGAGAGTAGTATGAGAGCTGAGGGAGCAGTTTGGACATGCACACATGCCTGCTTCTGTGTCCCTTTTGTCAGGGATGCAGCAGTGGGGGTGTAGGTGCTGAAACTATCCCATGTTTGCAGCAGTGTCAGGGCTTTGCAGACCCCCTGTGAGGGCTCTGCAGACCCACAGAGGACCCTAGCACCCAGGTTAAGAGCCACTGACCTAAACTACAGTAAATCCCCAAAACAAGTTCAGCATCTTAGACAGCACTATTAAAGTCTAGCTGAAGCCCTGAACAAACTCACTGCCCAAACAACAAGGAAGCAACTTCTTATTCCTAAACATTGTTTGAGGTGATCATATTTTGGGGCTTTGGATTATTTGGGGACCTTTTCTATTTTTAAACATTTTAGAACAAAATAATTAAAACTGATCTAAAAGTTACCAATTAGCAACTGGCTGCAACTTAGCAACTTGATAGTAACGTTTAGCTCACCAAATAACCCATATCAGCTAATAGTGTTATTTTTTCAAAACCAATGCAAATACAAAATAAAGTTCTTCAGTCTGTAAAGAAAAAGGCAGTGAGTGGGTGGTGTAGCTTTCAGAGGCTGTGGGCATGAGAGAGTAAAAGACATACAGATATACAGAAGCAGTGAAACAGCCAAACCTTATAGTGAGAAGTGCAGATGGACACTACTTTACCAAAGCTTAGTAATATGAGGTTTTACAGTTTAGATACACTTATAAGTCAGTGCTGGGTGTAAGAGAGCTGTTAGCAGTGCCCTTTGAAATCGCCACATAGAGGTAACTGTGTGAGAGAGTTCATGCAGGTGTTGGCAGGGCACTGCTCCAAATGTGCCCACGTTGTTGGTATACAGGATGCAGCATTAGTCTGCAAAGCCTGTGCCCTTTTTCCATTCCAAGCAGAACCTTCCAAGTTTATGACATTCAAATGCATCACACTTTGGAAAAGGTCACTTGGGCCATCCATGAAAACTCCAAAGGTCTGAGAGAGGGGAGGAGTGGGTTTTGGAAGGGCTGGCTGCAGGGAGAGGCAGGTAGGGGAACAAACTAGATAGTTGCTAATGCCAAAGTTTGGGAATTTTACTTTTTTAGACTCCAGGTCCCAGAATCCCACAACCAACATGGCATGTAGTCAAAATAGTAACGTTTCCAAGCTTTGCTTGATGTTTCTCAAGACAGAAAAAAACACAAGTTTCCAGAGTCACTGTGATAATGGGTGTTCATTAACATTTGGAAGTACAACCACGTCCATTAATTCAAGTGAAAAATGTGAACAGATTATTACTGTCACTGCTGGATCTGCTGTTGCTGTTGCCACAGCTACTAATACTAGTAGTATCACCACTCCTACTTACTTTGATATTCCACCTTCCATCCATTGTGGATTCAGGACATCGATATTTTAGACCTATCTTTAGACCAGACCTAAACCTGTTTAGTTTCAGCGAGATTGGTACATCTGTACCCACATATAAGTCTGAATTACATCAGTATATATTTATGATGTAAATATAGCTATACATCATATACATCATCTGAATGTATATATGCCCATGCAATTCAACTGTAGTCCATATATATAGCCTCATATGAATTCAGTATGAAGGTGTGATAAGGAACTCCACCTCAGGAATCAAACTGGCTTCGGTGATAACCTTTTAAAGGTTATCAAGACTGGCTTGAAACATTTTAATTCGTGAAGTAGAATAGCAAATGGTGACAGCCTACAGACAGATAGATACATACATACACACATACACGCGCACACATGCACACACAAACAGAAAGAAAAGGAGGGAGAGAGAGAGAGAGAGAGAGAGAGAGAGAGAGAGAGAGAGTCAAGGCACACAGTGGCCTAGGACTGCTAAATTATATTGACAGCTGTGGCAGAATAATTTCAGAATGATTTCCAGAATCAAACTCCATTCTCTTGCATCAAAAATGTAATCATAATAAACTAGCTGATTAACAATTTGTTGCCTCTTCATGATACTCCCCCCAAAATCTGATGTGTGAGGCAATTGCCCCATTCGGCTCAGTGATGGGGCCAGGCTTGAAGGTAACAATTGTCACATGACTGTTTCAAAACAGAAACAGACCCAGCTTTACAGTTCAGTATACACTTATAACAAGGAGCCACTGCCAATTCTGCAGTCCTTGTAAGTGTATCTGACTGTAGGATTCACATGATTGGGGATGCTGCATTCACATTCTGTGTCTTTGCATCTAAAGCAAGTTAGATGTACTTCTGCAAATATATAAAGCAGCCCTTGCCAAAGATGCTTCCACTCAGTGATTTCCTAGCACTACCCATTGTTACAGCTATTCTACCTTTTCCTCTCTAATAGATGTTCTGTGCTAAGGGGGCTGGAAATGATAGAAGCAGTGAGAAAACAAGTGAGTTTACAAATGGAAGTTAATGTCACCTGGACTGGAGACAGGAACAGTTACTCATTGAACTGTAATTCTCAGAATCTCCCAACAATGATTATGCTGGTCAGGAGATTCATTCTGTAGAGAGGTAGGTGAGGCGGGGGAGGAATTTCTCCAAGTTCCAGCCTGAGAACCCTTACAACTCCATAAAACTCCCTAAATGAATCAGGACAATATTGCCTGATAAAAGCCAAATGGGGAAATACTCAGGAGGGATCCCAAGCAAAGTGTGTTTCAAAAAACGTAGAGGCCACCTCTGCTTTACCACATGCCCACATAAACTGGCATCATGCACACAGTGGAATCTCTCACTGTGAATCCCTCATTGGCAGCACTTCATAGACACTGAGTGGAAGTCTACCTCGGGGTTGTGTTGCATAAATCTCTGCATGTGGCATTGCTCATTGATTGTGTTACATGATCTTTGGTTTTGAATGGCAACGTCATGCCATGAAATGCACAACTGAATGTGCAACAAAATGCACAAATGAAGGAGTACAGCTTCCATTTTAAGCAGGAGTGGATGGGGGCACCTTGACCATCCACATGCTCAACTGCATTGCAGGCACAATTCTGCTTCTGTGACCTTGAACCAAGTGTGGAAATTGCACATTGGACAACTGGGCTTCGTTTCATTGGAGAATGTACGCGTGCGTAAAACAACAACAGGGTTCTGGTGGGTGTCTCCCATTCTGCTTGCCCATAAAACCATGTTATGGCACTGAGGTCAGTGCTTTGCAAAGCACACTTCCTGTGATGTGCTGGAGACCCCGAAGAAGGCTCCTGTCACAGTTAGGTGTGTTCTAAATGCTGAGATAAGATGAGATGAGACAGGAAAAGCAGGAGGTGTTCAGAACAAGCTCCAGCAAACCCAGCAAGGAAACAAGCTGTGACTGTTTCTGTCAGTCAAATCACCAGCTTGCATCTTGTTTGCACACAAACCAGGGCAACCATTGCAAACGGAGCTGGTGAAAAACACCAATCACATACCCTCTGAGGAAATTTAAGGAAGAACATTTATTAAATAAATGAAAGCGATGGGCATTTGGTATATAAAGGTAATGGTGTGGAACAATCCTACTGGCTCAAAAATTATCAGTTCCAAATGGCAGGTAATCCCGCCAAGAGCCTCCAGCCCGCAGGCCCGTTTCTCTGAACGATGGTAAGAGGGGTCTGTATGTGACACATAACCCTAGCCAAGCCCAGTCCCAGCCTCTCCGCCCCATATGCTTTGTGCACGAATCCCTTCCCTGTCTCCCGAAAACCTCTCTGCATTACAAACAGTTTCAATTACAGCAGCGTAAATAGGTTCATGGCAAGAAGGATAATGTAGTTATAGAAACTGTCACATCAAACACGTCGTGCAAGTAGAGAATTGGGCTGCAGTGCCCAGCACCATCCAAACCCCAATCTGCCTCCTTGCCAGCAATGGGATGCTTTGGGGTAGACAAAAGCCAATCAGCACGAATTATATCGGGGGAGTGAGGAGAGAGAAAAGAAATTAAGAGGACTGCTGCATCACCAAATTATTGGGGAGGGCAGGGGAATGAGCTGCCTGCCTGTGAGGAGGGGAAAAGCAAGAAGGAGTCTCTCATGATAGTACTTGCTGATCAAAGGAAAGCCACTCTGTGTCTGTGTGTTTATGTGTGTGTGTAAATACCTCTCCTTCCTTCCCTTGTCAGGACATAGTGAATCAATTGTCACATTGTATCTTGAGTTTTTTCCTCAGTAGATTGCAACAAGCACACTGCTTGGCTCCGTTTTTTATCATCAAACCTCCCCCACCGCCACCACTGCTGATCGTTTTATTCTAGATCCTAATCTAATTCTCTCTCTCTCTGAAACTCAAAGCCATTTTGCATGTATTTGGCTTAGGTGAGAATAATAGCCAATAAAAGAAAACCGAGCAGACTCCTCGCTAAACAAAGGAAGAGGCCATCGTTCAGCATTAGAGCTCTTGCTTTGCCCGTAGAAGGTTCCTGTCTCAATCTCCCTGGCCCTCTTCCACTGAACGGGACTTTGGTAGTGGTAAAGACCAGAGCATTCCCAGAACATTGCAGACCCGGCCCAAATTTATTGTAGTGGGCCAAATGTAAAGCATATGTCACAAAGGAAGGAAGGAAGGAAGGAAGGAAGGAAGGAAGGAAGGAAGGACGGGTGGAAGGATGGAAAGTAGGTGAATGCCATTGTACTGGAAGGCATTTGGGGGTGTTTCTCAAACCCCCTCTGAACAATTATTGCCAAGAAAATCCTCTGATAGATTGGCCTTAGGGTTGCCATAGGTCAGAAGTGACATGAAGACACAAAATAACAGCAGCACTCATGAGTTTGTGGGAAAAACAAAGTCATATGGGGCCCCTGACAAAGACAGAGCCATCTCTGTGTGTGTCTGTACACACTGACTACACGCCTTCAGGCTTCCTGTTGACCTATGGTGACCCCATGAATTTCATAGGGGTTTCTTAGGCAAGGAGTACTCAGAGGTAGTTTTGCTAGTTCCTTCTTCTGAAATACAGTGGGCCCTCCTTACCCTCAGTCTCCAGATGTGTGTGTTTGAGCATCCGTGACCACTTTCTATCCTATACACACTGAAGTGTCTGCATGCACATCACTGCCATTGAATGTAGTGGGATGCGAGCATTCACAAATTTCGCTATTCACAGAAGTTCCTGGTATGGAACTTTGCATATACAGAGGGCGGACTGTATAGCCTACAGTACCTGGTATATGTTGGAGGTCTTCCATCCAAGTACTAACAAGGGCTGACCCTGCTTAGCTTCCAATATTATACATGATCTGGTATCTTTAGGACATTTATGTCTAGAAAGAAAGAGATTTTCTCTGAGGAGAAATACAGAAAAACATGTACGTGGTCAGTATGTGTGAGTATCACATAGGTATCTATTTCACAGTGCATATACTACACATTTAGAAACCATCTTGGCTCTGGGCCTTCCTGCCCTCTCCTATTCATTCCATTAGTTCCCCTTTCTTTCCATGAATTATTTCCCAGGTCTGTCCATTTACCTGCAGGGGTTGGTGGCACTTTCCTTTGGTTCAGCAGGGATAGGGTACTGACAGGGTATTCCTCACAAGTGCTGTGTTCTCTATGGCAGGGCTAGCCTGTGACATTTTGCTGCTTGAGGCAAAGCAGCAAATGGCACTTCTCCTTCCCCACAAGTCAAGTTTCATAATAACCAACATCCGCCAGTTTCTTTTGCCACATGAGGCAGAAAACCCTACAAGCACCCTCCCTGCCTTGGCCTTTAAAAATTCAATAATCACAAAGCAAACAACTAACAATTTGCTGCCCTTTCATGGTAGGGACAGCACTGCCCCTTGTAATTTCCCATAATTCTAGTGCTGCTGAGTTCTCTGGGAACATCCTTGGAGGAAGCAAATTCTTCCAATTTACACAAAAAGACAGGGGTTATCCAGGGCTCCTTGTTGACTCCCTGAAGGATCCCTTCACAGAAGCTTCTCCTCACGTCTGCCTGAAAGTGCTCTTTGCTGTCAGTGGTAAGTGCCCTCTCTTCTTCCAGGCTTGCTGGTACTCAGGATCTGCCTTGGTAGGCCCCAAAGGCTTGTAGCCATCTTCCTTCCAGAATCACACGCCCTATCAACAACAGTTTTGCTTTCCTTGCTGTGACATCTCATCTCCCCAAACTGTGCTTCATCTCCTAACCCATTCCTGGAACCATAAAGCAGAGGATGGAAAAGCTGCTATTGTAAACTACAGCCAGCATGTCACAAGGGAGCTGTAGTTTAAAAAAATAATAATTTCCAAGTTCTGCTAAAAGGAGAGAACCCATGTGGTACATTGTGCTTATTACTGACCATTTCAGTGGAGACAGCTGCAGAGAGGCAGAGAGAGGGAATGAATGTATATCTCCCGGCATATATATTTTCCATAAGCACATTTACCTTCTCACATCACACATCCTGCGTGCCACTTACTTCTAGCCTCAAGCCCAGATTTACTATGAGCTATGAAGCTTTGTGGAATTAATTTCCCTTCACAGCATGTGGATTGACTCTGATGTCAGGGCAAAACATGGCCCCACAGTCTTCTGTAGATCTCTTTCTCCTTCTCCCTATCTCCCATCCCTATCTCCCATCCTCCCATATACACAGGACAATGCTGCAGTGGCACCTCTTGCTAATGTTTCAGGTCATAGCTAAGAGGCAGCGGTGATGACGCTCAATATATCTGACAGGTGGGCAGTTCCTAGAGGGCTAGCAAAGAAGGTGCCAAACACACACTCTCTTTCAGCCATTCTGTGTTCAGCCCATGTGGGCACCAAGAGTATCAAAGGCTCTTTATGCAACAATAGCCGTTGCTCCACTTGCCAGATTCGTGCAGTCACTGAAGTTTTGCCAGGCAGGCAGAAGAGCTTGCTTGCATGTGCCTTCCAAAAGGCCTTCAGACCACATGGCATTGTTGCTGCTGCTGCTGCCACAAAGCAGGATTGTATTGTTGGTTGCATGTGTATTCCATTCCTTGTCCAAAGAGCTCAGAGCACTCTACTCAGGTTGCTTCTACTTTATCCCCAGAACAATCCTGTGAGATCATAGTGAAGACAATGCTAATGTAAGAAGGGATGACACAGCACATCCCTTAGTCACAGGGGAGCCTCTGGTTTTATCCTGTCTTTGCAGTTTGAATGATGAGATGACGTACGACTTAATCAAGTGCAGTTGAGCTCTGTGTCTTGCTTCTTCCCTGCAAATTGCCAGATGGTCTGCTCGTTTTTCTACAAAAAAATAAAAATAAAGTACCAAATATACCTTTACCAGTTCATTCATTGCCTTAGTAATTAAACACTATCACCCTGAAACTGCATCAAGATTTCTTGATCGCATCACTAGGCACCAGCCAGCCCTCACTTCTTAAGGTTGCTTCAGTCAGGCATTTTTCTAGGATCCTGGGATACAAAAGGCCCATGGCCCCAATGCAGTTGCATTCTCATTATGGACAGAACAGCCAAAATCAGGCTGCATGGTAAAATTCTAGGTTTGCTGACAGCCCATATCTTCTAGATTATGTCATCCCAGTATGCATGCCTTGGCTAAAGAGCAATATAGACACACACGTACACACCAGTCCTAGAGCCAGTGCTGAGAACTCACCACAACTAGCTTTAGGTGCAAACAGAACCATCCTTTTCCCCCTCCCCATATCAAGCTCAGCCTAGAGAGGGAAAGAAATATTTAGATTCATTGTTCTGGTGATGTTTCTAAATCAGGCTTATGCCCATTAAAACTCTCTCTCTCTCTCTCTCTCTCTCTCTCTCTCTCTCTCTCTCTCGTTTGCCTTTTATCCTGGGCAATGGAATGGTGGAACCAAGGCTCATGGGGTCTGAATGCTGGGAGTTTTTCATTGTTGTTATTGTTGTGTACCTGCAAGTTGTTTCCAACTTATGGTGACCATAAGGTGAACCTACCATGGGGTTTTCTGGAGCTAAGAGTGTGTGATGCACCCAGAGTTACCCAGTGGGTTTCCATGACCAAGCAGGGAATCAAACCCTGATCTCCAGAGTCATAGTCCAACACTCAGATCACTACATCACACCAGCCATTTCTGCACTACACTTTTATAGTGCTATTATTTCACTTTCAACCTACTGTGGAATTCTCAGGTTTGTAGTTTACTGAGGCCAAAGAGCTCTCTAGCTGGGAATTCTAAAGGCCCCTCCCTAAACTGCAAACCCCAGGATTCCATAGGATATTGAAAGTGGAATAATAGCACTATAACAGTGTAGTGCAGAAATGGCCACTGGTGGATATCATCTGTCACTTCCTTCTGTCTTCTGTTTTCTCACTGACTTCAGCAGCAATCCTCACAGTAGCTAGGGGCAGGAATTTTCAGAGCAATGTCATATTATTGTGAGCTATCCTTGTTGTTATTTTTATTTATATCCTGCTTTTTTTTCCCCAGCATGGGACTCGAGGGCATTTACATCAATAAAAATGAACATAATTAAAAATTCACAGAATACATAAGTTAAAAAGCAACAAACTATCAGAGAGTTAAAATCAGTTTAAAAAAATGGGGGGGGAACCAGCAAATAGAAATCCAGTACATTATATGAGGTTTGTTTCTCCCTTTTTAAAAGAATCAGTTCTCAAAGGCCTGCCAAAATAAAAAGGATTTACTTGCTTGTTGAAAGATGATGGAAATGATACCAGTCAAGGTTCTCTGGGACAGGAATTCCAGAGCCTAGGGGCTGCCACTGAGAAGGCCCTCTCCCATGTTCCTACCAGAGTACCTCTAAGAGTGATAGGACAGAAGGAAGGGCCTCCCCAGAAGATCTCAAAGCAGAGGCAGGTTCATAAGATATAATATGGTCCTTCAAATAGACTGGACCTGAACCACATAGAGTAATATAGGTCAAAACTATCACTTTGAATTATGATCATAAACACACTGGCAACCGGTGGAGCTGTTGCAACAAGTGAGTTGTATGGCCAGTTTAACAATCTGGCTGCAGCTCTTTGGATGAGTTAAGGTTTCTAAACACTCTTCAAAGGCGGCCCCATGTATACCATGTTATAGTAATCTAAACATGGTGTAACTAAGGCTTGTATCACTGTAGCCAGTGTTGAAATCCCAAGGAATGAGCATCGCTGGTACACTGTGCAAATGTCACTACTGAAAATCTGAGCTTCCAGGCTCAGGGTTGAATCTAAAAGCACACTCAAGTTGCCGACTTGTGTTTTTAGGAAGAGTGTAACCCCATCAGCAGAAGCTGAATCTTCAGTGTCCCTTTCAATGAACCAAAAGCACCTCTATCTTGTCTAGATTAAGCTTCAATTTCTTAATCCTCACCCAGTCCATTACCAATGACAATGACTGGTTTAGGACCAAAGTAGCTTTCCTGGATTGTGGTAGAAAGGAGTAATAGAGTTGGATATGATCCACATACTGATGTCACAAGATCCCAAAACTCTGGAAACCACATTCAGTAGCTTCATTCACATGTTCATAGCATGTCCAGAGGGACCCCACAGGCCAACAACCAGGGGGTCAGAGTTCTGCAGCATCACTTTCTGGGTTTGCACTACCAAGAAGGACCAAAGCCACTGTAAAACAATGCCTTCCAGTTCCATCCAAGCAAGGTGGACCAGAAGGATACCATGATCAATGGTATCAAAAGCCATTGAGAGGTCCAGCAGAACCAACAGCAACACACTCCTTCTTTCTAATTCCCTGCAGAGGTCATCCACCAAGGTGACCAAAGCCATAGCCAGGCCTGAAACCAGATTGAAGTGGATCAAAATAGTCCGACTCATCCAGAATGCTGTTGTAATGCAAAGTATTTCAAGCATAGGGTGCCTTAGTTCTGAATGAACAACTAAGACCTATTAGCTTTACAAAAGACCCTTGGTGGAGATGAAAACTGCTACAACAGATTGGTTGATACGGAGCTTGAATGTTTAGGTTCTCCTTGTGGGCATGGCTATGGAGGCTGTAATGATGGGTCCCTGGACTGCAAAATTTACTGTTTAAATTTTTAAGTGAAAGCTGAGTTACAGTGGCTGGCCCAGGATGTTGTGTCCTTTGTTTGATCCTGGTTCCTAGGATCCACATTTAACTGGTTGCTACATTTAGTAACCCTATTGGCTTTTATGCTGGTTTAAAGGTCCCTATTGACTTCCTGCTGCAGTTGACACAGTGCTATTGGTAGTCTCTGGAAGAGGACCAGTAGTCATCTCCCAGCCTCCATCTTTCCTCTTGACAGGCTATAGCTCAGTGGAGACAGAGCCTGTGAGACCCCCACACATTACTAGGCAACAGTTTTCATAATCCCTCAGCCTTGGCTATGCTGGCTAGGGCTCCTGGGAGTTTGTCCAGCAACAACTACAAGTCCCAGGCTAGGAACTGCTCAACCAAAGCACTAGCCAGCCTGCAGCACTATTTCTCTGACCCAATCTATTTTCCCCAGTCTATTTGCAGCGCTGCGTGCTACTCAGCATCACTAAAGAACTGCAGAAAATACACACGAACAGGGCAGGACATGAGAGGTGGATTAGCAACATGCAGCTAAGCACGCCAGAAGGACCCACAAGAAGAATGGGTCTGTTTCTAGCAACTGTCACAGCTTTATTTTGGTAGCAGCCTTATATAAGCATTGTGAAAACAGGGAGAATCTGGTTTTTATTCTGTCAGATTTGCATCCTATCATTCGTCCAAGGCACTCTATTATTTGTAGTTATTTCCAGCTTTTATATTCCATCCTTCTCTGGCCAAGCAGCATGACCTAGGCAGCTCATAGCTGTATACATGGGATCTATTACATTTTAACCGCACAACCAGGCTCAGAAATGTAACATTTTAAACTACAGTTCCCAGGTCTCCCAGCCAGTATGTCCAGCTATGCTTGATTGGGATATTCTGGACATTTTCAATGAACAGTAATGTTGCCACACTCTGTGTATAACTGCCCTGCAAGGCAGGTTATGCTGGGTGATATAGGGACTGATCCACAAGTCTACTAGTGAGTGTCATGGCTGAACAGAAATTTAAATTTTGTAATGTTGTGACATAGATGTTCTCTTTCCACCATGCCACACCATCTTGGCTTTTCTGATTGTGCCAGTCATAGATCTGCTCCAGGGAGAAAGCTCATCTCACTCTCTGCACCATAAGAAAAGACAGACATTATTTCTGAGCACTAGATTCCCTTCACAATTGCTTTCTTGTTTGCCAGATCTGGTGCTAAGGGGGTTCTAGTCTGTTCATCCAAATGCCTGCTGCCTCAAGTTCCTCTTGCACAGCTATTTATTATTTCCTGACACCAGCAGGATTCTCATTGAATATTGCAGGGAATTTGCTCTTGGGGAGTTTAACAAAGGCCCAGAGCAGTGAGTGATTTTTTAGCCTGAGAAGCTGCAAACGACAGATAACATGGTATTAGTGCTGCAGTGTCAATGCAACACAGGTTTGTCACAGTATCATTCTGTTCCCATGCTTTCCAGCATTCAGCACGAGGTTCCTCAGCATTGTCTCCAGGTTTCTTGCAGATTTTAGAAGAATTACACTTTTGGAATACAGTTCTCTCACACTGCACAATTCTGGGAGTTGTTGTCCCAAAAAGTACCTCTTCCAAACTCTGGGGTTTTTTGCCCCTTATTTGGATGGGCCCATCTAAAAGAGCCTATCCTGACTGGCAATCATCATTTGGTTTCAGGGGCTGAACAGGGACAGAACAGAGCTGAGACTGTATTGTATCTGGAATCCACATCCCTACTGTGGAATCATATGTTCTTTGTCAGAAACTTAAACTTAAATTTCAAGTCCCAATTTTTTAAAAAAAAGTCCTCCTGATTCCTGGTGAAAAGAATTCTGAAATCTCCAATCACAGTGGCTCAGGGGGAAATCTCTTGTGCTCTTCCCTATGGTCCTGGACTCAGTAGCTTTTACTTTACATAAAATTACTCCCAGACTTCTAATAGAAGTGCTCCCAGCTGGGTCTAATAGATCCTTTGCTAGCAAAGTTAATTAACTCTTGTTCTCACTTCTGTTTGCAAAAGGCAGGAATTAAGGCACTGAAACTGATGATGCACTGTCAATAGCACTTCCCTTCCCAAAACACAGCTGCCCTTCTGTATCGGGCATACTGGGCAATTCCATGTAGCTGCCATCTTGGAAGGTGCAGCAGCAGATGAAGTATTTCCACGCACTGAATTAGTGTGTCTCCTTCTGATGCTTTAGTATAAGGTAGTATATTCTCCAGCTCAGACCCTGTCTCTCAACTTAGGCCTTGCCCCTGTCCTCTTACTTTCCACCATACCAATCCAGAGCTATGGATAGAGTTCTGCAGCTGAGCATATGGAGATCATTGTATAAAGACACATGTGAAGATCAGTGGCTTATATATCTCACCAACTCAGGTCAGCCACAACTGCTCATTCTGGCTGCTGAAATCTGCCAGAGCTGGGCTGCCAGTGTAGACTTCAAGGGTAATCACTTCTTCCCTGGCAGAGAGGTACCGGCTGCCACTCTTACAAGGTAGTAAGAATCTGTTTAAAAAACCCAATCTTGAGCCTATTGTCAAAGACAATAACGTCCCAGCATCCAAACTTCTCAGCTGTTGGAGTGGTTGATGGCTTCTCAAATCGATGTAGTCTTGGAGAAAACTTATTGTCTTTTTCCATTCCAGTGTGGTTTCAGACATAGTTTTGAAACAGCCTTGGTCACTCTGGTAGATGACTTACACCAAGAAATGAAAGTGAGGAATGTACTGTATTAGACCTTCTAGCAACTTTTGATTGATCCATGGGAGCCTTCCAGAGTGGCAGACTAGGTAAGGAGGCAAAATATTTTGAGCAGACCAGTCTGTCCTGAAGAGCAGCCTCAGTAAAAGTTGCTGAAAAGTTACTGTTACCCTGTTTACTGGGGGTCCCGGGAGGGACACCTAAATAACCTTACAATTAAACAAGATGGGGGAAATTAGTCAAGAGCACTGGTTGGCACTACAAGAGGCAGGGTAACGCAGCAGGATCTTGTAACCCAATGTTTACGGGGTCAGGCCAAGTCAAGAAGCAAACCGTGTTGGAAATAATGAATGATCTTTATTAAATACAGGCACACAATGTAAGCAACACATGCACAGAGATAACTAAAGAAAATAAAGGTTTGAGTTTGATAGTGGGATTTTCAGAGGGATAGTTGATTCGGGTGATACGAAACCTGTTCCTGGAGCCTGGAAAGAAGCTAGAGAGCGATGCTGGGGTTCAATGTATCTCAGCACGTGGAGCTGAGGGGAAGCTCGCCAAGCAAAGTAGCAGCAAGGTGGTCTGGAACTGGGGAGCGATCCAAGGATGGTCTCGGAATCAGGGGTTTTTATAGAGAGAAATGTGACTACAGGCTATGCCATACTTGGGGAAAACAATGCGTTTTAGGAGCAGGACAAAGCTTTGGAAAGGTCAGAATTTAGCATGATTAAGTTAAGTCCAAATTGACAAAGAGTTAGCCAGTATGCAAATGCAGAGTGTTTGGCAGTTGAGTATTCAGCTTGCCAGTGTGCCTGCTCGGGGCAGGGAGTTCTTTGTAAACAGCGTACATACATAATGGGGGGGGTTGCAGAGAGGTCTCCTAAAGCAAGGATCTGGCTATTTCTGGCCTGCCTGGGTGGAGAATGGAATGTTCAGCAATTAGTGGCCGAGCCTAGTTCTGTGCTTGCCTGGGGGCCTCACAAACACGTGGAGAGGTGTGGTAGAAGAGAGCCAAATTATTGATATCAAAATGATATCTGGGGGTATCTCCAAGGAGGCCTATCCTGCAGTAACATTACTCAAAAATCTTTAGTATATGGAGAGACTGAAGATCTTCCCACTCCCCACCTTTTAGTATGTATATGAAATGCACTGCAGGAAGTGCTTTGGAGATTGAACTACAGTGCTAGCAACGTGTACATGATACGCAGTTCTACCTGTATTATCCTGTAGAAGTCTTGAACAGATATCTGGATACAGTTTAGGAATGGATGAGGGAGTACATTCTGAAACTTAACCCAGTAAAATGGAGATGCTTTGAGTAAGGAAACCAGCTGATTTGCACAGAGGTTCTGGATAGAATTGCACTTCCACAAAAGTACCAGGTTCATAGTTAAGGTATGGTATTCTTCTGGACTTGGCGTTATTTGGGAAAGCACAAGTGGTGAGATGGCCAGAAATAATGCCTTTTACTAGCTTAGGTTTATCTAGATAGTTAGGATGAAGCCTTGCTCATGAATGCACTGGTTACATCCAGCCTAGACTACTTTAATGCACTCTGTGCAGGGCTGACTTTGAAGAAAACCTGGGAACTTCAGCTGGTGAGGAATGTGGCTGCTTATGTACTTGTTGAAGCTAGTCAATGAAAATGCATTATCTCAATTGTGTGCCAGCTGCACTGGTTACCTGTGTGTTTCCAGGCCCAGTTCTCACTGCAGGTATTGGCTTTTAAAGCCCTCAACCAGAGGTGGAGAATTTTTGTTTGGCCAAGGAAATGTTGTTTGAAGCAAAGAATTTTATCCATCACCTCACAGCATCCCATCATGATAAAAGATATACCTCACTGGCAATTGATTCAGATTCCAACACATTCAGTTGAACTACTGTCCAATATCACCAGCACCACATCAAAAGCCAGTTTATAGGGTGCTAGATGAACCCTGTGACACACAGAACTCGATCTTCCAACATTGGGGAATGGAAGGGAACTCAGGAGAAAAAGTTGAGGGTTGGAAGGAGGGCCACCACTGCTACCCACCAGTTTCTGCCCTGTGAGGTTATGGCCTCATTCTATCTAATGACAGGGCCAGACGTGAGTTAATCTTATCTCACCCATTTATCACTGTTATGAGAAAAGTTTTCCCAATTAAAGGCTGTTAAAGGCAAAGAGCCAGTAATTAAAGCAGCCACCCATATATGAGCAATGGTGGACTTCATGTCTAGTCCCTACCCGGCAGGTCTCTGCACCTGTTATTAAGGCCAAGTTCAGTGATGACCAAGTTCAATGGCCATCACCTGGTCAGACAGGATGGAGTTCTAAATTTGTCTGAGGAGGCAGTGGAACAAAGGAAGGAGGTACGGTGGTGGTGATTGTTTTCTCTCAAGAATTCACTGGAGGTGCCAAAGTGCCTTGGGCTTCCCCAACAGCAAGAAAGATTGGAAGAGAGTAAATGAAACATTGCTGTTCCTCTTCCAGTGCAATCAGGAATTCCAATTGATACTCCTTTCTTGGCAGTGGTGGTAGGGAGGAGTCACCTTCTTTTTTCTTTCTCTCCACTGCACCACAAAAGGGAAATACAAAGAGAAGCCTAGACAGGAGAGGGCACTGAGCCTGGTCAGAGCTGTTGGGGGAAAGGAGTGGCTGCTGGGAGTATTTGAAAAGATGAATGGGCCTTAAGTGGAAGCCTTTCGAGGGAAGATAAGGCTGCTTTGAGATGAAATAATCTAGAACAATAGGCAGGCATGTATCTCATAATGAAGTCCATTTGGCATTTTAATGGGCTTTTTATTAAAGTCTGTAGCAATGGATGGCAGATGCTGGGCCAATAAACCCAACCAAGGCTAAGCTGTAGCCCTGTTAAAGGTGCTTTGTCTCTCAGATGCAGACTGACTAAGCTAGCAACCCCCCAGGAGCGCTTCAATTTCTCTCCTTCTGGGGCCTGCAAATGAGATCCCAGATCAAAGCAAGACCCCACATTGTAGCCATAGCAGTTGAATTATATGCTCCCAGGGCCAAATGAATCCTTATGCTAAGTACCATAGAGACCATATGTAACTGCATGCTTGTGTATGTGATAGACAATATTGGATTGCCTGTGCCCAGGAAATCCAAATGTTGGTCAGAAAGGCAGAATTCTGCAAAAGTAAATTATGCATATTGGGGCTTTTTCACAATTTGTCTTAGGTTGCATGTTTTTTATTGTTTTTTGTAACATTATTACTACTACTACTACTATTGAATTATTTGTGAGAGGCAGAGTTTCTTCCTTCCACCCAGGAAGTGTCATTCTGCCTCCTGCGCGCTGCTGAGATTTCATCCAGCATCAGTCATTCACTTCCACGAGTGTATCTTTGGCTGAAGGTTTTAGAAACTCTTGTCTAAAGGAAAGGAAAGGAAAAGAAACCAATAATCTGAGATTTGTAGGATAGTGAATTTAACACATTTTACCGTTTTTCTTGTTGCTACAGAATCATTTTTTAAGTTGTGTTATTGGTTTTGTTCATTACGGGACATATGCAAGGAAGATTAATAATAGTATATAACAATAGACATGCAGACCACTATTTTTAACCAGTACTGTATGATTTATAGAGAGCAACAGCTAGAGTGTTTGCACTTCAAAAAGTGGCTTCACAGAGGAACAGCTGAGTTTTGAGGAAAGTTGAAGAAAGAGAAACGTGGCGCCACCTAGGGGTTGGGAGAGGAACTTCCTCTCAAATGAGCAGCAAGTTAAGAAAGAACAGAGACATTTTAGCACAACTTTTGAGCAGTTGGTGGCAGTAAAATGTGAAGAGTACAACAAAAAACAAGAGCAGATAAGACAAGAATATGACAAAGTCAAGGGTGGCCTTAAAAGTAAGGACTTATCTACTGTCAGCGCAAATAATTCTGCCTTCATACTTCGTACATTTCTTCCTCCCTTTGTAGTCGCAAACTTCCAATCAATAATTGGTCAATAATACATGGATCATAACAAAAGGTTCTTTATTTCATTTGCACAAGCGGGGAGTAGTTGTGCTCATGCACCCAAGACAAACCACTCCAAAGAAATGGCTGCATGTGGGCAGCTATATACCCTGCTAAGCATGACTACAGAAGCAAAAAATGCTAATTAATTGGCTAATCCAAATACAAACATAAAGGAACTATGTTATGAATACATTATTATGTCAGCATTCAAGCATTGCATATGTCCATATAGGTGGTCCCAAGTTATAATACCAGATCCTACCGTAGGGATGTGAAAGTTAATATTATAATGAATCTTAATGAAGCTGTAGGTAACTAGAGTTCCTGGCTAGTTGCTTCACCTCCCCGCAGTCTGGTTTAAGCTGCCTCTCTTAACTACTAAGTTACAAGGCTGTCTATTTTAAGACAGCTTTTACATTTCCTTATCTTACTTAGAAACGAAGAAAACTTGTTTTTAATGTGCAAAGATTTTCACATCTGTCTTTACTCATTGTGTTCCAGTTTCAAGATGAGATGACTGGAAGATTATAGCAGCTGGAGTCCAAAGAAAGCTGCTAATGAATATAATGTGGTTGGCCCTTTAAAGGCTGCATGTATTAAAGTTAGCGTCAGGTTTAGAAGAAGTTATTTGTATTTGCTTCTCCTTTTAGAAAATGTAATAGTCTTGATGGAAAAGCTGGGCGAGTGGGTGAGAAGGAGACCAATGAAGCCAGCTAGGGACAGGGAAGAATTGTTACAGTATGATGGTGTAGTGGCAATGGCCACACTAGAAGAGCAAGCATCCAAGAACCTTACTGGATCCCTGGCAGGTGTAACCCCTGTTTTTGGTGCTGACCTTATTAAAATGTTCCAGTGTCATGGAAGAGTGCAGAGGATCAGCCAGGCATGAAAGGCAGAGAGCAACACTACGGGGGAAGGAGTTTAGAGGAGGTGAGAATGAGGAAGAAACAGGGAAGAGGAGAAAGAAGCTGATCCCTATGTTCATGGGACAGAGCTGTGCTTTTCCTTGCAAGCCAGCATCTCAGAAGGAGAATCCAGGCAGCTCTCGCAGACAGGCCCTTAACCCAGCCAGGGCAGGTTCTACTGTGGCTAGAGCAAGCCAATTGCCTCAGGCAGCACTGAGGCCATTTCTGCACAACATTGTTGTAGTGCTCTTATTCCACTTTCAACATCCTGTGGAATCCTGGGGTTTGCAGTTTAGGGAGGGGCCTTTAGAATTCTCAGCCAGAGAGTTCTTTGACCTCAGTAAACTACAAACCCCAGAATTCCACAGGATGTTGAAAGTGGAATAAGAGCACTATAACAGTCTAGTGCGGAAATGGCCTAAGTTTCTTCCAGAGCTTCTACTCACCGTTGTTCCTCTCTGTTAAAGGGAAATGCTCTGTGTTCCCCGAACTCTGCAAAGCAGATTGTTGCCTTCAGGAGTAGTAGAGGATGCTGTTCCTTAGCCTGCATTGAAGTAAAGAGTCTATCTACACGTATTGTGTGTGTGTGTGTGTGTGTGTGTAAGGGCCTTCAATTTGACTGTCAGCTTGTGGTGGCCCCATGAATTTTGTAGGGTTTTCTTAGGCAAGGAATACTCAGAGATGGTTTTCACCTGGTATTTAGGCCCCTATCTATACTACACTTTGTAACACTTTGATTCCACTTTAACTGACGTGGCTCCATCTTATGAATCCTGGGATTTGTAGTTTGGCGAGGGTTAACTTGGAATTCTGTGCTGGAGAGCTCTGCTACCATAGTTCATGAGCACTGAATCCAAACTATTTGCTCCATTGCCAAACTAAATATCTCACAGTTCTGTAGGATGTAGCCATGGCAGTTAAAGGGGTACTAAAATTCTGTAATCATGTGATGGAGAGGTACTCAAAAGGTTGGCTTCTGTACATGGAGCTTTTGGAGGGAGAGAAGAGCTTATCTTTCACCACCAGCAGCAAAATATGTTCAGCAATCCTGAACCTGCAGCCTTGCTTAGATCCCTCCCTGTGCTCCCTGGACCAGTCTGTGCACAACTCAGGAAGACTTTCTTAACTGAGCAGTTACACTACCTACCCTAACCCCTGCTGGGAAGAGAAACACAAATCTCTTGGAGCATATTAACAAGTTCAAGTGATTGCTGTTCCTGTGCAGAGTGATGCCTTCTTCCATTTATGTAATAATAGGAGCAAGGGTACCAGGAAAGCACAAAGGCTTAATTGATGGAAATGGAAGCCGCCTGACCTGCCTCCCTTCTATTGGCCAAGGCTGTCTCAAGACCTTTTGCCACCTGAAGTTGAGCAATAAACAATACCCCACCAGCAGATACAAACACATGCATACACACAAGTCAAGATGCATAGTGGTCAAGTTCAGTATAACTAAATGGACACTGGAGGCAAAAAGAGTCTCATCAAACACCACTGCCTCCAATTTGCAGTGGTGTTTGATGAAAACAAGAAGACAAGAATAATGTTAAAAATCAACAGTTTGCTGCCATTTGATAACACCTCAAATCACGTCTACTGCATAGCGATAGGGCAGGCTCTTTTGCTGACTCAGGGTTACACACACAGCCTGCTGAGGGTATGTTTTTATAGACCCTAAAGGGCACATAAGGCAGGTCTGGGACTTGGTGACCTGGTTACAGAGGTTAGTGCTGGTTGTCTGCTTTGCCATTCACTTCATTGAAGCCCCAGTTGGAAATCTGTCAGCCCCACCTAGTGAGGAAGCCAGGCAACAACCTTCCATATAAATCTCTGTATGCACTTACTTTCTACCAGTTTTCATAGGCCTTAAATGGTTTTCTACACCCATTTCAAACTGGCTTGAGAGCAGAATACAGAATTGAGAGTGCTGTGGTTGCCTTAGTGGGTGATCTTCGTCTGAGCATCAATAGGGAGAGCACATCCCTGCTGGGTGCTTTTGGATCTCTCAGTGGTGTTTAATACCACCGACCATGGCTTCCTTCTGGGATACCTGAGGGGTTTGAGACCAAGGTCACTGTGCTTCAGTGGTTTCAGTCCTATCTCTTGGGTAGGTTCCAGATAGTGAGGTTGGACTCAGTGGGCCTCATGGTCTCTTCTAACTCTATGATTCTATGCCTTTATGATTGGTGACTGGGGATAGCTGCTCCTCAGAAAAGGAGCTGCTATATGGCATAGCACCAAGAGCCATTTTATCCCCAGTTCACTTGGGGAGATCATCCAGAGGCATGGGGCAGGGTGCTATCAGTACACTGATGACATCCAAATATATTTCTCCACACAAAAACAGCTTCATCTAAGGATAATGTGTCTCCTCTGGATGAATGCCGGAAGGAGGTAATGGGCTGGATGAGGAAAAACAAACTGAAACTGAATCCAGACAAGACAGAGGTGCTTAGTGTTAAGGCTCCTAAGCTAGAGTTGGAGGCATGTCAACCAGTCCCAGATCGGGTTACACTCCCCCTGAAAGACTGTGTTTGTATTTTGGGGGTGTTTCTGGACCCATCACTCTAAATGACAGCCCAGATAGGCACAACACCAGGAATGCTTACTATCAGGTTTAGCTGATCCTCCAGCTGCACCCCTTCCTTGAGCTGGAGGACCTAAAGATGGTAGTGCGTGCACTAGTAACCTCAAGGGTGGACTTCTGCAACGCGCTGTACACTGGGTTCCCTCTGTACCAAGTTAAGAAACATCAATTAGTGAGAACGAGGCAACCAGATTGGTTACTAGTACATCTAAGAGTGATCATATTTCACCTATATTAAAATCACTCCACTGGCTGCCAATTAGTTTCTGAGCAAGGTACAAAGTGTTGGCGGTCACCTTGAAAGCCCTATTTGGTTAGGGTCCAAGTTGCCTACAGGATGACCTTGTCCTGTATCATCCACCCTATACACCCCTGTGTTCTGGGGGACGTTTACTTCAGTCATCCCACTAGACTGGCAACTGTTAGCTGAAGGACTTTTTCATTAGCCGCCCACAAGTTATGGAATGACCTGCTGGAAGAGATCCAACAACTGGGTATGCTGTTTGCATTTAAAACAGCACTATAGACCAATCTCTTCTGGCAGGCCTGCCCAGATGGTTTTTAAATTATGAGTTTTTAACGTATGAATTGATTGTTTTTAATATGTATGCTGTTTTAATTGATAACTTGCAGGCGGTACTCTTCTAACTGATTATGTATTTTTAATTGGTGTTCATGTTTTTAACTGTGTTATATATCTGTTGCTGTATTTCTGTTGTTTCTTGCTTTGATCATAGGGAGAGGTGGGTAAGAAATTACAGTGGTGATGATGATGATGACAAGTACTACTAAAAAAAAAAAGTGGGAAAAGAGGGGATAGGGGACCTTCATAAGTCCCAGGTTTTTATGAGATACTTTTTCTGGTTGTCCAAAGGTGACCAAAAGACAGCATTTGGGCAAGGGGCCTGTATTAAGAAAAGGACAGGTAATCCAGAACTTTCTTACCTCCCTGAATGCCTGACTGTTTAAGCATAAAAAAAAGGATGAAAGGTCAATCCAGTCCCCCCAACACCCCTCACCCCATCCCACCCCAGTCTCTGGCTGTCTCCTTGGCAGGTTGTACTCAATGGCACACTGTCCCTGAATCTGTAGATGTTACGAGGCCGAAGGGGCTAGAGCATTCACAGTAGGAAACCAGACCAGTCTGAAATTCCAAATCAGGCCAGTTTGGTCTGGGCCCTAATCAAATCAGTTAATCTCAATTTGAATCCAGTGGCGGCTTGGTTGCCAAACTGGGCTCTTGAAGGAATATGGATGGAGGCTTTGCACAGGCCTAATTTATAGCTTTTATCCAGAGAAAAGAAAGGTAATAGAAAGGGTTAGTGTATTTTCTTAATTGTTAATGAGCTAACAAATGTAATTCAGTTGCATTTACATTAGAAGGGAGAAAATTAACTATTTAAATTTAAATAGTTAAATTTAGATTTAATTATTATTTTATGTTCAATTGCTATTTAAATTTAAGTTAAATGCCTGCACTAAAAGCCCTACTAGAATAAATGAGACCCAGACTGGGGGAAAGGCAGGATATAATTAAATAAAACAATTTTAGAAATAAAGAATAAAGCTGAGAAATGCAACCATGAATTTATTCCTGTGCCCACACCTGTTTGTCCTTATTTTAACTTTGGATGAGAAAGAAATACCTGGATGATTTTTTTCATTTAATATTTAATAATTGTAACAGAAGATACAAACAAATCAATCCATAACCATAGAAAAAGTGGGGGAAAAAACCAAGAGAAACAAACCACGCACAAACAAACATTACATGTATGTAATTAGAACTGAAATTAAATTAATTCAGACTAAACCAAAACTAAGGTCCCTATCATACTACACTGATATAGCACTATTATTCCACTTTAACTGTCCTGGCTGCACTCTGGAATTCTGGGGTTTGTAGTTTGGTGAGGCATTGGAGCTCTCTGGCTGAGGGATCTAAATGCCTCTCCCTAAACTGCAAATCCCATGATTCCATGCAATATTGCCATGGCAATTAAAGTGGAATAATAGTGCTATAACAGTGTAGTGTGATAAGGCCCTAAAACCTAATGACATAAAGGACTAATCTCTAACAGCAAACACATCCTAACTACGCTACACTATACTACACTACACTATACTATACTAACTAGCATAGGAAAGAACTCTGACCACCAGTACAAATTGTAATGAAAAGGAAAAGTCAATTATTATCCCATGTCTTATTCTACCATTACAGATCTAAGTACATTCCATTTACTGAAATTACTAATAATTATAACCACAAATTATTACATCCAGCGGCTTCTAGTCTTTTAAAAAAGAAATCTTCAATTGACTTATCTTTTGCAGTCCACATCAAGTTTGCAACTTGGGCAAGATCCGTGACTTTAATCACTCATTCTGCTGTTGTCGGTGGATCAGTGCACTTCCACGTTTGGGCAAACAACATTCTTGCAGCTGTTATCATGTATCAAAGAAGTAATCCATATTTCCTGTCCAGTTCTTTATCAATAACTCCCAACAAAGGCATCCCTGGTAAAATTGCAAAATCTGTGTTTGGAATGTTATGAATTAACCTATAAATCTCAGACCAATAACTCTTCACTTTCTTGCAAGTCCACCACATATGGAAAAAAAATCCTTCCTTGTCATGACAACCTCAGCATTGATTTGAAACATTCTTAGATATTTATGACCACTTTTCTGGAATTGAGTACCCATTGTACATCATGTTGTACATGTTTTCTTTTAAATTACTGCACAGAGTAAATGTTAGGTGTTTCGTCTATATTTTTTCCTATACCTCCATTTGCCCCCATGCCCAAAATTATGGGCCCACGTTATCATAAACTCTTCTTTATTATCATCTTCCATGATTTCAAAAAACATTAGTACACCTTTTAAAGTATATGATCTTTGTTGTTGTTGTGTGCCTTCAAGTCATTTTTGACTTATGGTGACCCTAAGGCAAACCTGTCATGGAATTTTCTGGGGCTGAGAGTGTGTGACGCACCCAAAGTCACACCCAGTGAGTTTCTGTAGTAAAGCAGGAAATGAACTCTGGTCTCCAGAGTCATAATCCAAGGCTCAAACCACCACACCACACTGGCTCTCAATCATCATAATCTTTACACAACTCTCAGTAAGAATCATTTTCTCAAGCCTCTTTAGCTAGATGTACCTTATCTTGCTTAAATCTCTCTTTAAGTTGTAGATAGGCAAACCAACTAAGGTCTATGTCCTCTTAGTTTAAGTTCCCAACTTCCTTTCTCCATATACAAAAGATCATTGTAATGCAATCATTTTTTTAAAAAAAAATTTTGACTCATTCTTTCTTAACAAAAGATTCCTGGGGCAAGGTAATTAGAGATATCTTAGGGGGGAAAATTGCTTATATATGTACTAAACTTGCAGAACAGTTTTTCTAATACAATGATTTTTAAAACTAGAGTATGCCTTAACTTTATGATACCAAAGATAACCATGCCAACCAAATTAAATCATGACCCTCATACCTGCATTAATTTTTGAAAATGCCATTTCTCATCTACCTGACCTCATCTCCTCTCTCTTTACATCCCAATCCTTAACCTCCTTTCACTTTCTTTTGTTTACTAATTCCAACATGGATCCTAGCAAATGTTCCAGAGTTAGGAGCTTCAGAATTCAGTCTCTTGGGTCAGATGAGGAGCCTCTGTGCTGTGTATGTGTTATAAAACATGTAAAGACTATCTAAATGCAAAGCAGATCCTCCCCTTTCAAGATGCCCTTGCTACTTCTTGATTTCAAATCTTTTAATAATAAATCTAACAAAACTAACCTACTCTAATCATGAACTAAATAAACTATTTGGCGCTTGTGACATAGATATGGTAATGATGGCTTAACAAAAAACAAAAAAACAAAAATTAGGTTTGCAAAAAACCGAAAGATCTAGGTTTGAGTAAACAACTAGCTAAGAACTGTAGAAATTAGCACTATTTCCATGTAGTTAATTAATTACTTAATTAATAATTTAATTTTGGAATTAAATTAATGTTGAAATTCCAGCTTAAGCCAGTCCACTAAATTAAAATATAAATTTAATTACATTGCCCTTTAGCATTGCAAAATTCCCAGATGATTGATCTCTCAATTGTGTTTAGCTTCTTAGTTCTTGTCTCTTTCTTTGTTGTTGCTGTGTGCCTTCAAGTCATTTCTGACTTATGGTGACCCTAAAACAAACCTATCACAGGGTTTTCTGCGGCTGAGACAATGCGACTCACCCAAGGTCACCCAGTGGGTTTCCATGGCTGAGCAGGGAATCAAACCCTGGTCTCTGCGGTTGTAGTTCAACATTCAAACCATTACGCCAAGCTGGCTCTCCACGCTACACTGGCTCTCTTTTACTCTTCATGAAGCTGTCTGCTTCTCCTCCTGCTCTCCTTGTCTTCCCTGCATCCTTGTGGCAGGGAATTCCATAGATGAAGGCCAGGCTGTCTGATATCCCTCCTTTTCTTTCACTCTTTCTTTCACTCACTGTTTTGGACTTCAGTCCCAGAAGCCCCAGCCAGCTTAGCCAATCATCCAGGATTCTGGGAGTTGCATTCACAAACATCTAGGGGACCAAAATTTGAGAACCACTGATATATGGTACTTCATTTACCTCTACCTAGTTTCATTTAGCCACTGCAGACAATGTTCTCAGATACACTGAAGTCACAGTGGGACAAGTCCCTGGACTTTATAATAGGTGCAGCAGGGGAGGCTACAAAATCTTTCTGTTGAGAACACAGAGACATCTTCAGGTCCCTCTCCCTCTCTCCTGTGCTCTACCCCTCCCCGCCCCCCCCACACATTTCAAAAATATGATGGAACGGAGCCTATGTTTATCCTGGTTGTCAGAATCTTTTTTCATGTTCTCGCTTTAAAACCAGCACTCCGACCCACCTTCCCAGCTGCTGTCCTTATTCCAAAGTCCCTTGCCTTTTACACCACCATCTAATTATGCCTCCAGTTTGGTTAGCTGAATCCTGCCTGGGTTGCAATGCTCAGATTATTGTCTCCAATTTCCAGAGGGTTTTTTTTTTCCTGTGCCGCTGCTCAAGGGATCCCTCTCAGGGCTGGCTGGAAAGAGGGTAGCAAAAGCAATGGATTCACTGTTCTTTTCATCAGCCATCCTTTTGCATTAGAATGAAAAAAGGCACTAATCCGCCAGCAAGCGCTTAATCTGGGGGATAAAGGGCTGGATAACACTAGGCACACTCCGCAGCACCCGCCGGCTCAGGGAGGAGTCACAAGGTGGCAACATCTGATAAAGGGGCACTGGCAGATTAGTCCCTAAGCTGGAGGATGGGGAGAGGGAGGCAGGAGCAAGGGGTATTGCAGGAACCAGGGATGATGGAGTGCTGAAGGGGCTGACAGAATGGATAGGCCACATGCTGGACATTTCAGTGACATCCAGAGCCTGCTTTTCCTAATCCTTGTTCCTTACATGTGGATCTCTGCTACTGAACTTTGTTTAGGATGCTTCTCCACCAATAGCACCCAGCTCCACCTGCTGTGCTGCAGTGAGTGGGGAACGGTGTGTGATGGGTCAGCATCCATATTGACCGACTGTTCTCTCCTGAGTCTGTGCTGTGCCCGTTCTGAAGCTTGAACACAAACCCTTTTCACTAACTTGCTAATCCAGGAATCACTTGTTTGCTGTTTCCTTGAGTCAAAGATATAGCTATGGGGAAGGGAAAAATGAAGACTTTGCCCCCGACTAAGAATTCTGCCCCCCCAAAAAAATTATCCTTCAGTCTCCAAGTTTCTAGCATTGCAGGGAATGAGACACTGGAAATCATTCACACTTAGAAAGCTTATATTTGCTGTCATTATTATTATTATTATTATTATTATTATTATTATTATTATTATTACTACTACTACTACTACTACTACTACTACTATTTGTATTTGTATATTTAGTTTTGCCTGCCCTTTTCTTTGGATGTCTAAACTCTGTTTCTAAATGCTCAAGTGAAGTTTTAAGTTACTGCAATGCTAGAATCTGGGGACTGAAGGAAAATTTCGTGTGGGACTGAATTTTTATTTGGAGGCTACCACTCCCATTCCCCTGTAGATATAGCCCTGCCTAGAGTAGGTGTAAGGGTCAAGCTCCTCTCCAGATGACGTTGGACTTTGAATCCCAGAAGCCTCAGCTGGCATAATGGATGATGGGAATACTGAGAGTTGTAGTCCAGAAGCAGCTGAGAGCTGCATGCCTCCCACCTCTCCCCTAGAGCAAACATGGACACCTTAGGTCTGGCCTTCTCATTAGGCAGAGTGAAGCTGCTGCCTCAGGCAGCAAATATAGTGGAAGTGGGAAAAAGCATAGAAACATTAATTTTTTGCACTATAACTCCCAGAATCCTCCATCCACCATAGCCAGAATTTATCCTGGAAGTAAATGGAGACTGCACAAGATCAGCATACACTTGAGCACCAACTATATCTTTCCTATCAGACCTTCTGCTGCAGAATGCTCCGTGGGCTGTGCCCTATGTATTAGTCAGTGGGGAGCAGGAAGTACATGTTAGTTTTCTATCACAGGCGTTTCTGTTTCCAAAATGCCTCAGTACAGCCCTGTTTATTGTAACCAAGATCCTCCAAATACTGTTTTCTGTTAGCTTTAATCAAACTATTGAAACACAAGATTAAATAACGTCAATCAGATTAAATGCCATGCTTATGTAGATAGCTCTTTATTTTGATTGAAAATGTGCTTGCATGGGAAAATTAGAAGCACACCTTATTAAAAAGGAAAAATCAATGCCGTGGTTTCTGGGGGGGGAGAATTCCATCTAGGCATTTTGCTTCTTATGGCAGCAGCAGAAGCCAGGAAAACAACAGCTACCTGTCAGTTTCCTGAAGGATCAGGTTTCAAGAGGCCAAGAGGAGCTAGATCAGAGGCCAGGCGCAGGTCTTGAATTGACTGGCCTACCTCTGCTTAGAGCTTTCTTTACCCTTTCTTTTCTTAGTGTGAGGGGGAAGAGTCTTGGTTGCCTTCCACATTGGCTTCTTCCTTCTGGAATTGTTATCCTTTGCTTATAGAAAACGAGAAAACTTTGTTGCATGCCAGTGTCCTCCCATGTTTTCCCTCCAAAAAGAGAGGAAAGGGAGAGGGGAATTGAGATTATCATGATCTAATGAAGAACAATTGCAGGTCCAGTCTATCCATTGAGAACCCAAGGCACTGCTGAGATTTTTTAGGGGCTATTGTGTCTTTAATTATAGTCTTCTCACGAGTTCTATTATTCTTATTGCTTCTTTTTTGTGTGGGGAGTAATAAATGGAGCTTAATAACTTTTTTTCCTTTTCTTTCTTCCATAGTAATATGGTACTATAGTACTATTACGGTATAAATCATGGGAAGGGAAAACACCCTGACTAGTTAAGGGGCAATTCATCACTAACCTTCTATTGCAACAAACAGGAAGCAATAAAAACAGAAGAGCCTATGAGGAGGAAGCTACTAATTAACATTGCAAGGGGACATTACAGAATGTTATTAACTGGTAAATAAATATTATAAAAGAATCTTGACCATGGAAAGAATTGTTGATGAAATAACACACTGTATTAAATGCTGAGTGGAAATTCTGTTTTAATTCTGCTGCAGTATAGAAACAATTTTGGTTACTTACAATGCTGTTCAGTAAATTGAATATTGGTTTATCAAAGCCTTGGCAGCCATGCAGAATGAACACTAGAGCCAGTGAAGTAATACCTTGTATTAGGGCCAATTTATGTGAACAAAATTACACAAAATTGTTCCTCAAAGTGAATGTTCCAGAGAAGATGAGGCAAAAAATGATTCTCAGGTGGAACAATGTGTTACAGCCAGATTTTTCGAGTCTTAAAAGGGAAAGAAAGCAACATCTGCAAATGCAGAACACTGTCTACCACAAAAACTCTCCAAGATTTTGGTGCACTACAACTCCTATCAGTTCCAGCTATGATAAACATCAATGAGAGATTATGAAAGTTGCAGTCCAACAACATCTGGACTGTTACAGGTTTCCCACAAATGTGGGTACCAGTAATATGGCCGATAAAACTTTAGAGCAACTCACCTCTGACTATGAAGCTTTGAGCAGGAAGCTGAAGTGATTTGAAGCACAGGTGGTATTCTTGTCAATTCTGCCAGTGAAGGATGGGGGACCAGAGAGACAGGAAGGTACTAAAAGTAAATCACTTGCTATGTAGATGGTGTAGACAAGAGCCATTTGGCTCTGGGATCGTGTTTTTCTCTTCTTAGATAGAAGACAACTGGCTCCAGATGGGCTGTTCCTCATGAAAAGAATTTAAGGACAGCATGGCAAGTTTGATCAAGAGGACTTTAAATGAAATCCTTGAGGAGATGGAGATGATAGCTCAGATATCAGTCCAAAAGCAAGCTTCTAAACACAAGGATGTGAATTGTAGAAGAGATGCTGAGGGACAGAGAGGGCTCCACAGGAAATCTGACCATAAATTAATAGGTGAGAACAAACAAAGCTTCAAAGGTCTATACACCAGCACAGATTGCTTGGGAAACAAACAAGATGAGCTTGAAGTCCTAGCACCGGAAAGTAAATATGACTGTATAGGTATAGTGAAGAGCTGATGAGATGACTCCAGTGATTGGAATGTCACAATCGAAAAGTATAACCTATTCAAAAAAGAATAGATGTTGCAGAAAAGGAGGAGGAGTACCAACATATGTAAAAAACAAATTCAGTTGTACAGAAATCCTTGAGAGTGATCAGAGTGGACCAGTTGAGAGCATTTGAGTAAAAATAAATGAAGATATAAATAAATACAATAATGTGGTAGGACTTTACTACTGGCCACCAAACAAAGAAGAAGTGGTGGATGATGCTTCTCAGAAACAAATCTCAGAAATCTCAAAGACTGAAGAATTATTACTTATAGGGGACTTTAATTCTCTGACAGCTTCTAGAAGACTAACTGCTAAGCATAGGCTCTCAGACAAATTCCTCATGTGACTTGCAAATAATTTCCTATTTCAAAAGGTAGAGAAAGGAACAAGGGGATCAACAATCCTGGGCTTAATCCTAACCAAGAGGGAGGAGATGGTCATGGAAACAAAAATAGTACTTTAGGAGAAGTGACCATGTGATCCTAGAATTCACAATTGTGGGACAGAGGAAGGACAAGTATAGTCAAAAACAGACCTTGGATTTCAGGAGAGATGATTTCAACTCTCTTTTTAAAAAAGCAAAAAAGAAGATCCAAGAAACTACAGACCAGTCAGCCTGACCTCAATACAAGGAAATATATTAGAACGGATAATACAGGAGTCTATCTGCAACTACAGTAGTGGTTCTCCCTTACCTATGCATGCACGAATGTGAGATTGTGGGAAGTATTGCATCTCATTATAATGGATGCTGCAAGGGTTAATAAATCAATTGTATTCACATAATACATCTGTAGTGATGGTAAATGATGGATTTACAGAACAGATTCAAATAACAAGGGGAACGAGACAAGGATGTCCATTATCTCCAGTTTTATTTGCAATAGTTATAGAAATGTTAGCGAATGTGATAAGAAATGATGAGAATTTGGAAGGAATTGGAGTTAAGGAAAAAAATAAAATAAGCTTATTTGCAGATGACACATTGTTGACAATTAAGGATCCAATTGAAAAGATAGATAGGATAGATAAACATTTAATAGAGTTTGGGGAGAAGACGGGATTAGAAATAAATTGGGCCAAATCAGAAATAATGTTATTTAATTATACTAAAGAAGAAGTACAAAAATTTATAAGTAGAAAAAGAGGATTACTTAAAATAAAAGAATCAATTAAATATTTAGGAATAGAGATTACAAAAAATTTACAAGAATTACAGGAAAAAAATTTCAAGAAATTAAGATTAGAAACAAAAAGGAAATTAGAGGACTACAAAAATATAAAGCTATCGTGGTTTGGTAGAATAGCAGTGGTAAAAATGAAAATTTTACCTAAAATTAACTTTTTGTTTAGAATGTTACCAATAAAAATATCAGAGGAAGAATTAAAGGAGTGGCAAAAGATATTAAATAATTTTTGTAATGGAAATAAAAAATCGAGGATTAACAAGAAATATTGGTATAAAAGTCAAAAAGAAGGTGGCCTGGGACTTCCAAATTTAAAATGCTATTATTATGCAAATCAATTGAGATATATCATAGAGGGGGTTTCAGGAAAGGGTGATTTAGATTGGTTAGAGATAGAAGATATGAATATTGAGACAAAATTAGAAAATATATTTTTTAGGAATTTTTCAAAGAAAGAAATGGAGAAGATAGAAAATCCTTTTATAAAAAATATAATAGAAATATGGAAAAAAAATAAAAGAAAATTATTACCGAATATATCAATATTAACTCCGATAGTGATGATGGAAAAATTTCCAATAAATTTAAGAGAAATAATAGAGAAAGAAATAAAAAAGCAAAAAATTTATAGATTAAAAGAATGGATGAAAATAATGATAAATAAAGATAGAATGAAAGAGAGATTGCAGGAAACTAAAATATCCTGGTTAAATTATATACAATTAGAGCAATGGACAAAGAGTATGAAAAGATATGTTAAGGATTTTAAAGAATATACTAAATTTGAACAAATTATTATTCAAAGAGAAAATATGCAAGAAAATGAAATACTAAAAGGTATTACAAGTGAAATATATAAAATATTAGCAAAAGAACAAGAAGAGGATTTTCTTAGAAAAATGTGGGAGGAAGAGATAGTATAAAATATAGATATACAAGAATGGAGAAAAATTTGGAAACAACGTCATTTAAAAAAATTATCAATAAGAATAAAAGAGAATTATTATAAATTAGTGTGGAAATGGTACTTGACTCCAGTGAAATTAAATCAAATAGATGAGAAATATTCAAGATTATGTTGGAGAGGATGTCAAGAAATTGGTACATATATGCATATGTGGTGGAATTGTAATAAGATAATGGAGTTTTGGCAAAAGGTTTTTAAAGAGATAAAAGAGATTATAGGAGCAGATATACCAGTATGTCCAAATATTGCATTGTTGTCTATATATGATAAGGTTGAGTGTACTCAAGTAAAGAAAGAATTAATAACAAATTTGTTAACTGCAGCGAGATTAATAATAGCAAAAAAATGGAAAGCAAATGAAAAATTTCAAATAGAGGAATGGTATAACGAAGTGTGGAAAATTGCAATTAATGATAAACTAACATGTAGAATTAGGTTTATGAAAGGTTTGGTTAAAGGGAATGATTTTGAAGAAATTTGGAAAATATTTTTGGATAAAGTTCTGAAAAGAGATAGTAATACTACCCTGTCAAAAGAAGAATGGCAATTTTGGAAAGTGGATTAAATAAAAAGTTGGCTCTGGGGGGTGGGTATTTTTTAGTTTTAGTTTTGTTTTTCTTTTATGTTGTATATTTTGTAATTCTTAGTAGGTGTGTGTGTTAAACTTGTGATTTATAGATTTAAATGAATAAGTGATGTCAATGTTTTTTTAAAAAAAAAAGTTAAAAGAATTAACAATAGAAATAGATTAAAGGGGATGTGAAAAATATTGAATTAAATGTGAAATTATAACAGTTGAACAGATTTATAAATTTAAGGGTAAAGGTGCAAAATAACAATGAAAGTTAGTATTGCTTAAGAGAAGAGAAAAAAAGAAAAAGAAAAAAAAATTTTTTTAATTCACTATTATGTATATCACATGGTGTTTAATTTTTTTTTCTTGTTTTGTATTTGTGATTTAGTTATATAATTAATAAAAAATAAAAATAAAAAAAAATAATGGATGCTGCAGGAATGCTCCCGCACTGTCACAGGCATATCCATTGGGACACAATGCTTCACAGTTTTTGTTTTACACAGGGGTTCCTGGAATGGAACCCACATATATATGCAGGGCACACTGTATCTTGATGACAGTGGAATGATCAGTAGGAGACAGCATGAGTTTAGCAATAACAAATCCTGCCAAGCTAATCTTACATCGTTTTTTCCCAATCCGGTTCAGTAGATGGTGGAAATGCTGTGGATTTCAGCAAAGCAGTTGATGAGGTCCCCCCTAATATTTTGATTAGCAAACTGATTAAATGTAGAATAGATGAGAATACTGTCAGATGGATCCATAATTGGTTGGAAAGCTGTGCTCAAAGAGTCACCATCAGTGGCTGAGCTTCAGATTGGAAGGAGGTCTCGAGTGGAGTGCCCCAGGACAGTATCCTAGGGCCGTTACCTCTCCACATTTTTATCAGTGACTTAGATGACAGGATGGAGGGAATCCTTATCAAGTTTGCAAATGACACAAAACTAGGAGATGGCTAATATATTGGAAGATAGGAACAGAATTCAAAAGAACCTAGATAAACGAGGGCAGACGTTAATAAAATAAAATTCAATAGAGACAAATGAAAAGTTCTACTTAGGGCACAAAAACCAGGCATAGTTGGGAGATACTTGGCTCAGCAGTTGCTGTTGCGTGCCTTCAAGTCATTTCTGACTTATGGAGAACCTATGGCAAACCTATCATGGGGTTTTCTGGGGCTAAGAGTGTATGATGTACCTAAGGTCACCCAGTGGGTTTCTGTGGCCAAGCAGAGAATTGAACCCTGGTCTGCAGGGTTGTAGTCCGATGTCCATACTCCTATGCCACACTGGCTCTCTAAAAGGACCTAGGGATTATTGTTGATCATAAATTGAACATGAGCCAGCAGTGTGATGCTGCAGTAAAAAAGGTGAATGCTATTTTAACTTGCATTAATGGAAACATAGTTTCTAAGTTGGAAGTAATAGTTCCACTATAGTCTGTGTTGGTCCGACTTCATCTGGTGTACTGCATTCAGCTCTCGGCACCTCATTTTACGAAGGGTATAAACAAATTGGAGCAGGTATAGAGAAAGAAAACAAGGATGATGAGAGATATGGAGAAGAAAACACATGAGGCTGAGGGAGCTGGGCATGTTCAGTTTGGTGAAAACTGAGGAGGTGACATGATTGTATTCACAAGGTTTTAAGCTACAGATTGGTAGATTTTTATTGAATATTAGAAAGAACTTTTTGACAGTAAGAGCGGTTCAGCATTGAAACCAATTACATAAGTAGATGCTGGGGTTTCCTTCTCTGGATGTCTTCAAAAAGAAGGTGAACAGATACCTGCTGGGGATGCTCTAGCTGGAGATTCTCCACTGAGGAGGCACAGGAGTCCCTTGAGGTCTCTTCTGACTTTACAATTCTGTGACTCCATGGTTGTATCTGGAAACTGTAGAAGAAAACAAAAGTAAATGTTCCAGTAACAGCCTCTGTCAAAAAGTTGTCTTAGACTAGGACTAGGACTTAACTAGGACAGACTGTTTGTCCATATAGCCCGCATCATGCATGTATCCTACTCCAATATTAATGTCTACAGTACCCCCAAAAAGTGTTTTCAGCCACTGATTCAAAATGTCCCAGCTGCCAGAGAGCTGTTGGGATCTGAAGCAGCAGGGTTCAGCCTCAGTAGCTGTCATTGACTCATGACATGGCATTAGGTAATTCTTTCTCTCTTTTGTTCTCTCTCTCCTTTGCTTCTCCATCTGAAAATAGTCTATTTGAGAAGCACAATAAAACTCATTAGATTGCTCCCTCAAAAATTGAAAGTGCTTTATAAATAGCTGGTAATAGTCATAGTACTCAGTCCTGTTTTCTGGTGGCAAACCCAGAGACTGGGCAAGCATCCATTCCTCCAGGGTACATTCTGAAGTGGAGGGAGCCGTCACTGGCACTGATCAATTTTAGACTACGCACACGTGATGCCATAGAATTGGGGAGGTGGAGACGATCCAGTCCAAGCCCCTGCTCCATGCAGGAGCAACAGTGCCAAATAGAATGACAGCACCCCTGACAGATGGCTGCCCCATCTATCTTATAAATGTCTTCAGCAGGGAACCCTTGCACACCCACACCTGCTCAGGCAATGTGTTCCAGTGTTGAACAGCTTACTGTTAGTGAGCAGTCATGATTTCATCATCCAGCTGGCTGTTTATGAATCAAAATTATCACAGTAACAATCATGTGTTTCTTCTTGAGACCCTTAATATTGATTGTTGCATCCTAGCAGATGCAGCAGTATTTTTGCCATTGCCACATTTGTATATGTCTTGTTGAATATCTTATAGACACATTCAGAGTTCAAAGTACAGTATTCATTAACCTAATTTGCTTGTTGTGAGTAGAGGAGCCACATGCCTATGCATGGAAAATTTGCATTCATGTGAGATTTACTTAACAATACTAGAGCATGAGCAGGTATAAGATGACAAAATGGATGAGAATGCATGTGACTTTCTTTATGTGTTTGTATATGTGTGTTGTGTTGATCTAACTGCATGAATATATACATTTGGATGCATCATGTGCTGCCTTGAGTACCTGTGTGGAAAGGTATAGGGGAGCTGATGAAATGACAAGTGAGTCCAATGTCTTGCAGGTGACAGGGAGGCAGTGCCACCTTGTGGATGCTGGAAGAAAAGAGCCCCTCAAACAGGACATTAAGGGTGCTTCCAAACAATTTAGTGTGAAAGTGCACACTTTATTTACTCATTTTTTACAGGATGGGATTTGGAGATGGGGGGCACGCAATGCCATTTTGGAATCAAACACCTCCCATGTTTTCTCTTTTTTTCCCCCATGTTTCCACATACTGAAGAATGAGCAACTTGAGAGGAATACTACATCAGGTTCAGAAAGGTTGCCTTTTTGTACTGCAACTTCCAGGCTTTATGGAAAGTAAATGAAGGTGAATTGTCCCTTTCCTTCAAATACAGCTATGCCCACCTGTTAGTGTGGATAGATCCCAGGCATAATGGATATAAGAGACAGCAAAGTGTAGGGTTTGAGCATTGAATTTCAACTGTAATGGTACCACTCTATTCTGCATTGGTTAGACCTCATTTGGAGTATTGTGTCCTCTTCTGGGCACCTCAGTTCAAGAAGGATATCGACAAACTGGAGCATGTCCGGAGGAGGGTGACCAAAATGGTGAAGTGTCTGGAAGCCAATGCCCTATGAGGAGTGGCTTAGAGAGCTGAGTATGTTTAGTCTGCAGAAGAGAAAGTTAAGAGGGGACATGATAGCCATGTTTAAATATTTGAAGGGATGTCATGTCGAGGAGGGAGGGGCTTGTTTTCCACTGCTCTAGAGACTCAGACAAGGATCAATGGATTCAAGCTGCAGGAAAGGAGATTCCACCTGAACTTCAGGAAGAACTTCCTGATGGTCAGAGCTGTTTGACGGTGGAATATGCTGTTGCCTCAATGTAACATGGTGGAGACTTTTAAGCAGAGGCTGGATGGCCGTCTGTCAGGAGTGCTTTGATGTGTGTTCCTGGATGGCAGGGAGTTGGACTGGATAGCCCCTGTGATCTCTTCCAACTCTATGATTCTATGACTCCATAACTCTATGACCAGAGTTTGAATCCCTGCTCAGCAATGGAAACCCTTGGGTGACCTTGGGCAAGCACCACTCTCTCAACCTCAAAGGTAGGTAAACCCAAACCCCTTCTAAACAAATCTTGCCAAGAAAATCATATGATAGCTTTGCCATAGCGTTGCCATAAGTTAGAAATGACTTGAAGGCACACAACAACAATGGATACACTTAAAAACTGCAATATTCCCCCAAGGTTTGAAAATCCATTTTTATTCCACATGTTGTTAACAACAAAAGAGCAGCAATCTCATACCACTGCATGCACTCTGTAAAGAAGAACCCTAAGAACAGCCCTGTTGGGTCAGACCAGAGACCTAGCTGATCCAGCATACTCTTCCCACAGTGGCCAAATGGGCGCCCCAGTGGGAAGCTCACAGGCAGGAACAGTTTCCAATAGATAGCTGCCTCTTGTGTTTTTCAGCAGGGCCAGGTGGACCTCTGGGAAGGATCAGGCAGTTTCCTTAGGCACCTGATTTAGGGGAGGAAATTGTTAGTTCTTTACTTTGCTATCAATGTATTTTTAGTGCATGAAAAAGGAAAAGGTGCTTGTGAGATTTTCAGCCTCAGGTGCCAAGATAGTTCAATGCACCTTAACAATGGTGGGGGGTGCATTTATTTCTGTGCCTAAGGCAGCAAAATGTCTATGGCTAACCCTGTTCTCCAGCAAATGGTACTCAGAGATGCAGTGCTTCTGATTTTCCTGAAACAGACAACTGTACATGTGGTCTTTGACTGGCATGAGTAGTTCTGCTCCTAGAGGAAGAACCTTCTTTAATAGCTTTATGAACACTGTAAGACAGTGATTGCTGCTGAATGCCTTCTAACTCTGCTGCTTCTGCCTGGCTCTCAAGCCCAGTTGCCCTGCCTGGGCTCTCTCTTCATGGATCCATCCATTCCGTTTCTCCCTCTCTCTGTCCCATTGGTGCTATCAATCAGAACAGAGTCATGGCTTACTCCATCTGTATTCTGTTGGGGTCGTTCTGTTTATTGGCTGTATTTTGTTTTATTTTATATTGCTCTTGTTTTGCTGCTTCACTGTTGTTGTTCCCATTTATTGATTTGCAGCCTGGGTTTTTGTTGCGTGGTGTTTATGATTGTGATGTTCATTGCTGTGATTTGATATGGAGATAAACCAGGACATCAGGTGTTAAAATGAAATGCTGGCAAGTTGCTTAGGGAGCCTTTATTCGTGAAGAGAAACAGCTTGGTTACAGGTCACATATTTAGATCGACATCAGAAGTGGTCCTTGGGACTTCTCTTGCCTCTTTTGAAAGAGTCCATTTGAAATGGGCAAACATTCTTCCCAACTTCCTGCTTGGAGGCACAACTGCTTTTGCCTATCCGTTAATGAAGGATGATGGGACAACTGGCCCATCAGCAAACCAGAAAATCGTCAAGTTTCAAAGGGCTGTTTTTAGACAGTACTTCTCCAGGCCTTGGGTTTCTTTTTCCATCCCAAGACTGAGACCTAGAATGAGTGACATAGTAACCATGAGGCAGATAATTCCTCTGTGCAGAATTCTTTCCCTCCTCTGCTGTTAAACAGACACAGTCAACTCCCATATTGTAGAGCAGGGGCGTGAATCACATGGCCCTCCAGATGTTGTTGGACTGTACTTCCCAACAGCCCAAGCCAGCACAGCCCATTGTGAGGGATGATGTGAGCTGCAGTCTAACACATCTGGGGGTTGTACAGTTCTCATGTCAGGCTCTGTTTTCCAGAAGGGCTTGAGCCTCAGAAATACACTCCACTCTCCACATCTGCAGATTCTGTATTTAGGGACTGAACCAACTAGAGCTTGAAAATATTCCAAAAATACAAAATTCCAAAAAGCACACTTTGATTTTGTCATTTTATATAAGAGATGCCATTTTATTACATCACTGTACATACGGGACTTGGGCATCCATGAATGTTGGTATCCACAGGGGGTCCTGAAACCAAACTCTAGCTGATACTGAGGGCCCATTGTAGGTACTTTTCTGAAGGAAAAAGAAAGGTTAGCTCCCCCACTCCCATTACCCAGGAGGCTTCCAGCACAGGCTACTTGACCCTGTCGGCTGGGAGTGAGTCAGGGCAGAACAGCTCTGTGCTGCTCAGCAGAGCCTGGACATGTTAATCTGTGGTACTCTACCTTCCAGTATCCTCCCAGCCAGGATTCTGGAAGGTATAGTCCCAAAGGGTACAATTTGTCCAAGCTTTGCTGCCGAGGCGTCAGTGCCAGATCTGAGTCACGGCAGTGCCCTGTCAGATATCCATCACCAGATCAGACTTCTAATGACTCCAGGTTGTCGCTTGCTCACATCCGAATCGATCGAGGCTCCTGAGGGGAGGCAGGAGGGAAACTAGCTGCTCCTCGGTACAGATTAGAGCCCAGCCAGCTCTGAGCATGCTGTGGGGAAGCCAGGAAATTAATGCCTTTCTTGAGTTCAGGCTTCCCTGAGAAAACTGCCTCACATTTTCCATTTTCCCTTGTTCAAGGATCAAGAAAAAGGGCAGGAGAAGGAGAGGGACACACACACACACAATAATGACTGCAAAGTGTCTTTTTGCTTGTGACACACACCTGATTTATAGTGAGCAACAAACATATGCAGAAACAAGTGTGTTCTGTGTCTCTTGGCAGTTCTCTCATTTTCCATATCCATGGCTTCCATCCCTGAGACTAGTGAGAAGCACTCAAATGTGCTTCTAAAGCTCACAACAAATGCAGACTCCACTCCAGTCTTCCCCAACCTGGTTCCCTTCAGCAGGTTTGGCCTTCCACTCCCACCATCTCTTTCACTTTTGGCCATAAACATCTGTCCAGACTTAGGTTCAGTGGCACGACTAGAATTGGTGTTACCCAGTGAGGTGACTCATGGTGTGACCCGCATGGACCTCCTCCTGCGCCAGACCAAACCACACTACTGTAGCTAAAATACCTGAAAATTTGTTGAAATCAGCAACTATTAAGAAATCCAGCAACAGCAACAAAAACAATGAGGCATGATTGTATCATGGACAGACAAAACCACATGATCTGAAGTGTCATTGTAATGAGGTAATAATGACATGTGCTCTAACCAGAGCACATGCACATTAGAAGATTCAAAAAGTAAATGAGCATAGAACTTTAGCCTTGTAGGTTTATTGATATAGTACACGTATGCTGGGCTTTCAAAAATGTATTTGCAGTTATATTTAATTATGGGGATATTTTTATTTTTAAAAATAATAAATTTCTGCTGAAACACTGTGCAAAAATTTTATAGGCAGTCATTTTAATGTCACCTTCTCTGATGGTATCCCTTGGTGTGCTTCACACCTACCGCACACCCCTAGTGACACCACTGCTCAGGTTACGGTGGCTGATTTTCATCTAGTCAGGTTGCAAATCACTTCTTCTTGGGGAAAAAAAGACATCTCCTGGGCCTAAAATGGACCAGAGAGAGTCAAAATGAGGCACTGGGGGGCAAAAAATTTGGAGTGTGGAGGCAGGGCATTCCAAAATGCCCTGGGGAGCCAGTGTGAAGCAACCTAACCCTCAACAGTTGCTCATCCCTGAACTAGTAGATCACAAAATATAATACAGTTCTGCCCAGGTCTTCACTGGGTTAAGTCATTCCACCACCACTGCTGCCATCATTGCCTGTTCCTGTTTGTTTTAACAGCTCAGAGAAAGATGTGAAGAGCAAACAGGTGGGAAAAGGGAGAAAGGTATTAAGAAGGGGCATAAGGGAGATTGAGATAGAGCAAATATTTTGCCATAATTAAACTGCATCATGAACATTTCAAACACAAAGAGATCCTTAATCTGCTTCAGTTTTTTTCCTGAAAGCTGATAGAAAGATAAAAGGGTTGGCCACACCTAGAATGTCATCCCTTTCCATCTGAACCCATGCATCTGTTCTATTAGATTTAATAAATTCAATCAGTTCTACCAACTGAAATGCCAAATAATGTTTATCTAAATTAGAACTGCAAGCTCTCCCATTTTAACTTGATTATATTTCACCCCACTAACAAATCTTTATTTTTTTCCCCTCTCTCCTGACGTACTTTTCAATATTTGCCAGTTTTTCACATGTTTTGTCCCAGGGTTTAAGGGGATAGTTTAAAAAAGTAACATAAACTTAGGTAAAATATAAGCTTTTACCAATGCTGTTTTACCTGATACTGACAACATTATGACTCCCCTCTCATCACTGATCCACTTTTCTCCAAGCCTGCATTGATTTTGTTTTGGGGCTGCCAGTGGCTGATCTATCATATGCTGTAACAGTTCCTTCACTCTCCTGGATGCAACACAATCCATGTTGCAGACACACTGAGAAAATCATTGGAGTGCAGTGATAAGAACAGAACAGTAGGCAAAGGACTGGAAACAACATGATCTGAATTGAGGTCATGGGTGAATGTGCCACTTTCTGTGGTGTAAACCGGTGCTACTTCAAAGGCTTCCATCACAAAAACATTACCATTGTCAACCATTTTTTCTTGACCCTTTCACACTACACAGTTACAGCCCTATGATTCCACTTTAATTGCCTTGGAATCCTTTAATTGCCTGTGGAATCCTGGGACTGATAGTTTGGTCAGAGGCCCCAGAGGAGCTCCCTGGTTGAGGATTCGAAAGGCCCCTCCCTCAACTGCATATCCCAGAACTCCATAGGATGTTGCCATGGCAAATTAAGAGAGGTCATAGTGCTGTAATTATGTGGTGTGAAAGGACTCTGGGTCCCTCTGCCTGTAGGAACTGTGTAATTGTCAGAAGTTCAACCAATGAAATGGTTTCTCCATCTCTGGATCCCCAAACCAGGGGGAGCTTTTCCTGCTGAATATCTTCCTCTTGCGCATTTATTAAAAGGATAAGAGATCTGATAGAAAGGTGG
>CAOLHI010003531.1:0-171036 GCA_948474755.1 Ctenosaura bakeri | reverse complement strand
TTTTGCATGCCTAAGGGGACGTTGCTTTACAGTGATCACACAACCTAACATTTTGGCCTTCTCTGTGGCACAGAAGACTACACACATGCCCATTGATACCTGAAATTTTAGCTCCAAAAGAAGTGCACTTCTTAAAAGAACCAGAGGATATTTTAACAGTTGAGGGAAACAAAAACAAAGCTAAAACATAGCTGAAGAACAGTTTGAGCCAGAACAGTCTTACTCAGAAACCAGACAAAGTCCAAAGCCAAGACCAAATCAAAATCTGAAGAGAGAAACCAAAATGCAGTCCAATAATCAAGAAGATAGCAAATCCATAAAATAGGCGATACAGCTGACCAATAGTTCCTTCAATGCTGCTGCTGTGGCAGATGAAAAGGAACTGAGGGGTTAAGCAGGAATTGGGCTGGTCATGTGCTTCTGGAAGGAGGACCTTCCACCAAAATGCTCAACATAACAGCTCTAGAAGGTTCCAAATCCTGCACTGTGCAGGTATGGTTAGCTCCGATTTGTGTGAGTGACAGAGACCACAAAGAAGGACCTAGAAGACAAGTAACATGCCAATGAATCTTAATATAAGACAGAGGTAGCAAGAGCTTTCAAGAGCAGCTGCCAGACTCTCTTTCCGTCTCTCTCTGTCTCACACAACACTGCAGATAACAGAAGACCTCCCTCTTTTGCAGGATCACCTATTCAAAACCACACTCTACTGCTCTCAGGCTAATCTCTAAACTCCTTACACACACACGTGCATGAATACACTATTCATGGGAATATAATTGTATATACACACACATGCAAACAGGCGCGCACGCGCACACTCATCCACCCACCACAGAAGCACCCACGTATTGTTTTACCTCAGTCCTTGTCTCCCCTCCAGCTCCATCACCCTCCCAGGGTTCTTCCACAATATTCACAATTACCTTGCCAGTCTGCAGTCCACCCGCTACAGTCATCTAAGTTACCTCTCTCCCATCCATGCAGCTTTCTCTAGCCATCTCTAGCCACTCTCTCTTCCAGCCCCCAGGCAGGTTACCCTCGACCAATCCACTTCATGTTATAACTCTCCCTACCAGTCACTTGACCACAATTTCATCCCAAATCACCTTATATTCCTTCCCATGTTTACCAGATCAGAAATATCAGGGAACCTTCCAACCAGCCAACCCACCTCAAACACAAAATACACCATTCTTGCCTTCCCTTGGATGAGGGGACAGGATTTAGAAAGCAGCCAAGTAGGTATACTATAGAACAAAAGCCTGATCATTATAATAGATAGCCATCTATTATCCGGTCCTCATAAGTCCCAGGAAAGGAAAATGACAGAGGGCTAACAGCCAGGGATTTTCACTCTGCTGTGCTGATTGTTTTTGGGGGTTTGTTTTGTTTTAATTGGAAAGAAAGCAAGACATCCGTGAGTATCAAGGGTATATGGTATTATGAGAAAAGTCAGTGGATATGAGGTGTCCCTTCTTTGGATCTCAAACATAGGTGAAGGCACAGCATGACATCCAAGGGATGCTCAGATCCATGGGCCTACCTCAGATCTCCAAAGAGAAGTGGCTCTTCCAAAAGACCTTCTCTCTACAAGCTTGCAGAGCCCCCAGAATCAACTCTCTGTAGTCCTGCTCTCAAATGTTAAGCCTGAACAGGATACCTAAACATTTTTCAGGAGCACAGAGTGGTATGTGCTGGGCAACAAGGCCTGAAAAGGTGTTCATTTGTTCACTTAAATTATCTTTACATCTGTATCTGTTTTCATCTCGCAAACCATCTTTAACCTGAGAGGGAAAACCTTTCTCTCTTCCTTGCTGGTAGAACTCTGAGTGACTGGCCACTTTACAACTCAGAGAGCAGTCCACTTTAGCCCTTGCTGCTCAACACAGCAGGAGAGTAGTGGGGGCAATGTGTTCACAGACAAAGGGGTTGGGGTCCACCTGAACAGTCCCATGCCCTTTACTTGTATTTTTATAACCTACTCAGTTTTCTGTCTCATGCCAAAATGAGAAACTTGTCTTCTCTCTTCTCCCTAACTTATATCATCATAAGCTTCTACTGTCTTTTCTAATCTTGCCTCCTCTTCAGAATATCTAGGAATAATCTTGACAAAGAATCGATTGTCCAAAAATTATTACGATGGAGATGGATCACTTGAATATCCTTTTAGTTTCTGTAAGAAAAACAACTGCCTAGTAACTTTGCCACTAGCTACTAATGCTGCCTCCATCAATATTTCTTACTTCATTACTTCTGCTTGCTGTTTTACAATAGTATGCCGTCAGTCAGGGGCTCTGTTGACTTGGAGGTTCAATGTACGAGGGGGGGGGAACAGATGTTATCCTTATATCTCTGGAAACTTTTCAGGTATGAAAAAAACATGGAAAAAATTGTCATGCTGGACAAAATCATCATCCATCCCAAATACAACTGGAAGGAGAATCTGGACAGGGACATTGCATTATTACGCTTGAAGAAGCCAGTTGCTTTCAGTGACTATATACAGCCAGTGTGTTTGCCCACCAAGGAGATTGTTCAAAGGTGAGGATGTGGTGGTGGTGGTGGTGGTTTCTTTTTAAAGAACTTGCCCTGTTAAGTAAGTGCCTTGCAAACTTTGAGGGAGGGATTATCTTGATACTGCTACAATCAGAAATAATGTTGTAAAGGTTCCAGACTACCAACTTCCTAAATCCTGCTGCTAATGAAGAGTAGAGTAGCAGCAACTTTGGGAAAGGTCAGAATTCCCTTTTGGCTTTCCACTAGTTTCAGTAACAGGATTTGAGTTGCATAAAATTGGAGCTCTCATCATAGGCTCTTTAGCTGGTTCCTAATTAGAAAGCAAAAGTCAAACAGCAGTGTGAAGGAATACAATTCAGTGTCTTGGAAGAATTGCTACACCTCAGTGAAATAAGAGCTTGATGATAATCTTGATTTTGGGAATAAGTCCTATTTAGCCCAGTTACTTATAAACTGCTTTTTGTTCCAAAGCTGAGATCCAAGGCAGCCTGCACAATGTATTGAAACATCTCTATAAAGCACCATGTGCTAATATTAAACTGCACATTAATTTAAAAGATATCAATGAAAACACTTTAGCAACACCACATTAATAAAGGCATTAGAGGTCTGGCATCTCTGTTTAGATCCAGTCTGCTACTGATGACCTGCTGGCAGAAAGACAACAGGTCAGCCTGCTCATCCAGAGTCAACTTGAGGGCATTCATAACCAAGCCTGGCTGTGCTCAGAATTTGCATAATACTAGCAGCAAGCAAGATTCCCCATAGCTTGGTCTCTTTATTATGGCACCCTCCATGTCTTCCTTTTTTACTACAGATGATTGCCAACTCGTTTCCTAACAAGGTCACCCAATGCTTCCTATCACATCACATTCTCTGCCAAACAATTCAGGGAGTAGAAGAGACACTACTGGAGGTGGGAGGTATCATAAGAATCTATTGTGCAGATTGAATATAACTATTAGATCAAGTTCAATGGTTTATCAGAGGAAAAATTAGATGTTTTGTCTGCCCATATTTAATATTTCTCTACAGTATTCTCCATCTGGTTTTCATGTAAAGTTTATCTGTTCTTCAGTCTGTTGCTAGCTGGATACAAAGGGCGTGTGACTGGCTGGGGAAACCTATTTGAGACGTGGACCAGTAACCCTTCAGTTCTGCCCAGCGTGCTACAACAAGTGAACCTGCCCATTGTGAATCGGGAAACTTGTAAGGCATCCACCAAGATCAAAGTTACGGACAACATGTTTTGTGCAGGTAAGTTTAACCTTTTCCTAAGCGTTCATTGCTTTATTCCAGAAGATGAAGAAACTGCGGGAATTGGAATATTGAAAGATCAAACTTAGTAATGTCAAGAAAGTATATCAAGCCACATGTGCATGGAAAGAAGAGAATCAGCCAGTCTGATTTAGATCATGGATAGTCAAATTCTCAGCCATTGAGGGTGAGGTGGAACAACCTTGTCTAAAGGACTCTGGCAGCTGGAACCATTCCACTGTGTTAATACATCTTCTCACATGTACTTTGTCTGGGAAGGATCTGGTTCCTCAGACTGAAGAACATGATGGGTGCCCTACCTTCTGCAAATGGATCAATAGTTCAGAGTTCTTTTGGTGCATAGGAGAGGCATGTCAGAGCTGCTTTAAGACATTCTTTCTGCCTGAGGCAGAGGATGACAAGATGCCCATCCTATTCCATGTACAAAAACTGAGCTTCAATAAGACAAACTCTTAACTTCAATGCTGGCAGTTGGATAACATCCATCACAACACTGCTCATTACTGCTCCCTTCTCCCCAACATTTGCCACGTGAGGTGGCTGCCTCCTGCTTAGACTGGAAGTACTGTTCTGTGGGTGGAATCAGAAGACAGTTTCTTAACCAAGAAGTAACTTCTAATTCAAGGAATGATACAGGCCAAGTGAGAACCTTAGCTAAGCTAGCACCATTGCCTTGAACAACAGAAGCTTCCAGCTTGCACAGAGGAGTGAGAATGAGGTGGAGAAAGAATAATGTAGATCAAGTTCAGCTGAGAAGACACACAAGGCATGCTGAAGGTCAAGACTGCTTCCCAGTTCTTGTTTGAACTGATATGTTCTTCTGGCTTAGATACACATATGGGAAGAGAAATCCATCTCATGATAAAATCAGGCAGGAGAGGGTCCAATCTCTCTCTTGCATGGTATCATCTGCCTTCCTTCAGTTACAATAGAAACAGAAAGGTAACTTCATGGAAATATATCAGGTTTGGGACTTAACCATGCATCAAGACCTGCCATCAATTCAGGACATTTTGGCATTTCTTTTTAAATCAGAAGAGTATTGAATATAAGGACTGTCATGAAGCAGTTATTCCAATCAGGGTAGCTATGTAAACTGTTGTTAGTTGTAAAACCAATTAAAAACATACAACAAAAATTGTAACAGGAATAATTTCAAATTGATTATGATTGTTATCAGAAGTTATCAATAATAAGGAATAATAGTGAAGGGCCCAGGTAGCTTTTCAGAGTGGAAGATGGCTCCTACATTTAGTTGAGACATCATCACACTTGATATTAAGGGAAATAATATTCCATTTCTAAGAGATGAGGTTCCTTTGCAATCACTTGCAGATTTGGCCCACAGTTACTTTCTAGAGACCAATTAAAAACAAAACATGCTTTTGTAATATATACAAGTGGGAAAAAAATAATGAGCTATGACAAACAGATTTGAGACAGAAACTATAAAAGTCTGCTGAGCTTGACCCTAAGTGCTTGCACTTTCTGTGGCAAACTTTATTACCTTCCCCTGACAATTCTTACTATAAACTTGCAAGTTTAGAATTTGCAAAACTTGTAGCTACAGATATACAAAAGGGCAACCTGACTGGCTCAAGAGCTATTATTTCTTTTGTAGTTTTAATCAGCTAAATGGACTGTTACTGTCTTGTTTAAAAGTTGATTTGTTATTATGGGTGTTGTTTTTATTTAATACAACGTATCTTCAGAAAAACAATTTATCAGATATCTGGCAACACTACCACTCCAACGAATGTTTTAAACAAAAACAGATTATGTAATGGAAGCTCAAATTATGATGCATCAACAGATAAATTTTAGCAACTATATTACTATTACAGATTCCAATGGGTACTAAAGTAATGCCATTTATCAGCCACTCTTTAATAGTTCGTATACCAGTTCTGAGAAACAGCACAGTGTAGTGGTTTGAGTGTTGGATTACAACTCTGGAGACCAGAGTATGAATCCCTGCTTGGCCATAGAAACCTACTGGGTGACCTTGGACAAGTCACATTCTCTCAGCCTCAGAGGGAGGCAAAGGCAAACCTCCTCTAAACAAAGCTTTCCAATAAACCAGACTGGCTCATTCTCTTCTTTCCATGATAGGTTTGTCTTAGGGTCTCCATAAGTTGGAACTAACTTGAAGATACACAATAAATACCATTTCTACTATGAATATGACCTGTTAACCTCTCAATTTCTACATGTTCCAATAACCATTGGTGAACTGATGGAACTAGAGGATATTTCCAGTATTATACACAAATAGTTTTTTTTAAATATTGGGAATGTTAATCTATATTTTATTTAAAATACATTTATAAGGTTCTCTGTCTAGATGTACAGCTTCACATGTAGACCAAATGTGTCCCAGATTCCAGTCTGTAAATACTTTAAATCTTGTGACAGCAAACATTATACGAAAGTAGGTATCTCTTGTGCTCCATGAACTTAAGAGACTTAGCAAAGATAATGTAACAAAAACTTGTACATCAACCCACATCAACTGTATGAAGGATATGAAGCTGTAAGTTGCGGGATGGACCTTGCTAGTTTCTGGAAGTGAGAGGATAAGCACCGGCTTCCTAAATGAAAATTGGTCATATCAAGTTATTAAAGGTCGCAAAGAGAATCAGCTAAAGAAAACACAGGGAAGAATGTGAATCCTCCTCTATTCAGCAACAGCTAACTCTTCTTCTTTTTAGGGTACAGTCCTGAGGACTCCAAGAGAGGAGATGCCTGTGAGGGTGACAGTGGGGGCCCTTTTGTCATGAAGGTACGTACAATGGCCAGAGCACTGTAATATATACAGAAAAATTTTAAAGAGCAGCGATAACATATTATGTATTGTCAATTGTGCATTGAAATGGAGGCTGGGCTATATGACCTTCAGCTATACAGTAGTCATGATGTTCCTTAGGACCGTTGAGATCAATACTGGATGAGCTAAAGGGATTACCTCAATCTTATACAGAGTTAGCATACTCTAGGCCTATGTTCAGAGAACATAGTATTGATCACATAGAATCAAGCTTGTAAAACAGTTGGTTCTCTGTTAATAACTTAAATACCGGTACAACTTGTCTTTAGATTCAGTGTTGGGAACACTTAATAAATGCATTCATCAGCTTTGAACATGGCTTTGTTCCCACTTCTTTAAAAAACTGTAGAGTTTTGATACTATGAATTCTATAACATTTCATGCAAATTAAGAACATCTGCATGGACTTTTGTTTTCCATAATTCAACCTGCCAGTGGAATAGTCATACAAAGCACAGAAAACCTGAAAGCCCTTCTTCCTAAGCACTGATCTTATTCAGGCATTCTAGTTATTTCTAAGATTTAAACATGCATATCCCACAAAATTAAGAAACTCATGCTGTCAGAAGACTCCATTCTGCAGCCAGTATCATTCTCTTGATCTATTCTAACAGCGTTGTAGTTAAGACAGTCATGTTGCTATTTATACCATGAATATTTATGACTTATATACCTTTTGCTGTATGTTGACTCTTAGTATTCTTGCTCTTGCCTCCAACCCCTATCCTTTTCAGCATCCAACACATGAGCGATGGTATCAGGTGGGTATCGTCTCATGGGGAGAAGGCTGTGATCGTGACGGCAAATACGGATTCTACACCCATGTATTCCGCTTGAGGAAATGGTTGCAAAAGGTTACAGAGAGACATGGGCTTTAAAAGGATTTTAACTTCAGCACTTGCACCTTGGTTTATAGATACTGTACTAATTAATCATTATACTAACTAAAAACCTGTAAAAAGAAATGGTAACTGATCACAAACCCCAATAAAAGTTTTGGACCAAGTACTTATTCTCTGGTATCAACTGCAAGAGATACTTCCGTTCATTCTAGTGCAAAACACTACTGATATTGCCAAAGTGGATTCACATGTTAAATAAGTTCATAGATGTAAAGGTCAATTCTGTGCAACTCATTCAGATGCTAACCCACTGAATCCAATAGGACATTATGATGGCTATCTAGAATTACAACCTCACAAGGAGCTGCAAATTACATATCTTTACTTATGTGAAGAGCAGTGCAGGAGGTGGCTCACAAATAACCTAAGCTTAATTTTTCAATTTAAAAACAGGTAGGAAAGGTTATGTGTACATGTGAGAGAGATTATCTTACTTAGAATTTATCTCTTTGAAGACAACAAACAGGAAATAGCTACTGAAACCAGGGTTATAGAGTCCCTGTTTTCTTCAGTGACATAGGGCCATGGAGAAATGTCAGCATGAAAAATGCTTCTCATTAAATTTAAAGTGAAACTATAACCACCACCCCTCAGAACATTTACAGTAGTAAACCAAGGGTCAGCTTGTATATACTTTGTGATCTGTGGACTAGAAAAGGTTAGCTCTCATGTTACATACATAAAATATAGAAGGCCAGTGATGCAAGATGGGGATGTGGTGGTAAAATAGGGAATAACCATGTGATTAGTGCTTCCACACATCAGTGTCAGTGAGATGGGGAGGGGCGTCAGCTACAAGAGACAAGTTTGCAGCAGAATGCACATGCTGGCCAGGCCCAAGCTTAATTATCATGGCTCAAAGATCATTTTTCTTTTATTTTGGAAGATTATTGGCTCTGATCTTCACTCAACTCAGGAGGGGAAAAAAGCAGGCCATGCAATGTTGCCACTTTCACACTCAGTGACAGACTGCCTTATTGATGAGCAGAAGTGTGAGCAACAGTAGAACAGACGCATTGTGGAAGTATTTAAAGGGACGTAGGTTTATTCAGTTGATATTTTAAAAGTCACAGTAGCATTTCTGCAAGCAAAATGATATCCCACTACATCCAGAGTTGTTAAGTGAGCCTTTTCTACAGCAGCAAACATTCCTCCACTGAGTGAGTGAAGCTCTAGAAGACACAGAAGGGGGGAAATTGGTCAAATTCTATGACTGTTGACTAACTTATAATGTCCTTTGCTTCTTAAACATTCTCTGTACTGATACTGGTAAACCTCTAGTCTCCCAGATATTAGTAAAGAAAGTTCTGTTTCTTCTGGAGTATCTTCCCCAGCTACAATCACCAAGATTCAGGAACTAGAGAAATTTAGTAGTAAAATGTAATTTATTCAAATGTATGGTAGAAACATTTCCATTGGCTCTAGGTTAAGCTAAAAGTGGCTTAAATTGGGTATTTCTGAAATCAATATTGAAATGGCAAATATTTATCAAAACTAAAGCCACACATCAGGCTTGGGGTAGGGAAAGTATTTTTTTAGACAAAGCATCAAGTTTGCTACAAAGGCTTCGCTATATTTCCAAACCTCAGTCATACCACACATCTGTAAATGGTAATTCTATTACCATACAGCTCAGTGCATTATACCAATGTAGTGATTACGCAGCTGCAACAGCATTTATTTCAAAACATCTAAGGAGGGAGAAGCGGAAAGTACTATCCTAGAAGATGCTACAGAAACTCTGTATGCTGCAGCAGCTTTGGGAATCAGACCATAAGAGGCACACAAAAGCATAGCCCATATGCAAAAGACAGTATCGTCACTCAGACAATTCCTCATAATCACCTAGACTGGTGTCCTTCATCTGTGGCAATATTTGACCCACTTCAGTGCACAAGCATTTTGGAAGCAGAATCCCACAGGAACGTTCTCAGCTACCAGCAGCAATCACTGGTCATACATTTAGTACAAGCTTTCTAGCAGCTTTTGGGCTGACAACAGAACTGATTGGTGCACAGGTGAAATGACCACATCTAGATATTTTGGGTTTCAGCATGTATATTAATGACATGAAGAGAGAAAATCATTAGAAGAACCCAGCCCAACTTGCCCTGAATATGGGATGTGGGTCATCCACCTTGTTAAAGTTCCAGTACTCAAAAACAATTATTGAAATTAATTCCTCAAAAGGAATACCAAGTGTTACATACAACTTACTGGCTAACTAGTCTAGATACCATGAAAAAGGGCTTGGGAAGGCATTGTCTATAAAGAGTAAAGTGTTCTGCCTCTGCCCAAACTATTCTGGAAGCAATGGTAACAGCAACAAAATTACTGACAGATATCAAAAGCTTCCTTCATGTGGAGCATGTTCGCATTTCTAGCTTCTCAGCTTCTCCAGGTAGTCCCAATGAAAGTTAACCCCCTATAGGATTTTGACAATAGTTCACTAACATGTGGAAACAATGGGTCACTAGCAACCTGGAACATAAATGGACATTTCCCTTCAACAGTCACTGTTGTTCCCACAAAGAGTTAATGCAAACTTTATTTACAAAGAGACACTTAAATTAGTTACTTCATGCCATGCGTCCGTACAGAAACAGTTCAAGGATTATATGTAGAAATTCACAAAATTAAAAACAAATCCACTGAAAAGTTTCTAAGAGTTAAGGGAGCTAAAAAGAGATAAGACAACTCAACAAATAAAAAGTTATGAGGAACTGGACTGAGAAAGATGATGGTTGTTTACAGCTCTGTACACTAAAACTAATACACAGACAGTCTTCTACAGTAAAGAAATGCTTACAGAGAAGCAAAGTATGTACAATACTTGTGCCACAATGACTTGGATTCTCCTCCAAGATCTGCTGTATTATACACAGAAACCAGTTTGTTTACATAAGGCCTACATGAGGCCACTTAACTATGAAGACTTCTAGTTTAGTAAACTAAAGAAGGACAGCTCTGCAACAGCCACACTGTCTCACGCAATTTCACTTGCGACTGCTTTTTATTCTCTCCAGTCTTTTTTTCAAATCATCAATATTGGATGCTGTAGAGGAGGAAGTGGTTCCAATGCCAGAGGAGTGGGTCTGATTGGAGTCCAGATCGATGTGCTGGTATTGTTCCCGTGATTCACGGAGCTGAGAAAGCTTACTGTGGAGCATATCTGTGGAGGATGCAACTGTAGGAAGTGATGGTTTGGACAGCTGGGAGGTCAGTGGGGCTCTGTCTTCCTGCTGCAGATAGAGAGAATGTTGAAAACCACTTACTTAAGCACAGAGATTATAAGCTACCAGTATAAGCTACCAGAGTATTTTCTTCACTATATAAGAAAACATTTAAAAAGCAAAACTGTGTCTTCAGAAATAATTAGTGGATTCAAACTTCTGTCTTATATTACAATACAGATGATATTACTGATACCTCTATTACATCTTGGTTTACTTCAAAAATAATCTTTATACACAGAGTATCCGTCATCTGGCGAGAGGTCTGCTCACATAAGCTTAACATATGACAAAGTAGTACATAGTTGAATATCTGAATCCACATAAGGGCTGAAGCTTTGATACATACCAACCTACTACTACATTCTAAAAGAGAAAATAATAATTTCAGCTAACAAAGTAAAAGAGTAATTTCAGCTAGTAATACCTATGTGTCTGGACAATTCAAAGCCTGTGAGAAAAAAAAAAGTTACAACCTAATAATTTCCTAAAGGTATCCTTTCCCCTACATTAACTTAAAAGGGTTCAACAAATGCTTGCAGAATCTCAATCATAAACCTGAACTAAGGGAACACTGACTCCTAGCTGCTAGAACTGTAGTACTAGTAAATCTACATCTTCAGTAATTTGCCTGGTTTTAATACTACTGATTATAAACAATATATAGTTTTAAGAATGTATCCACTGCCCTAGCTGTGAAAGCACTCATATGTTTGAAAAAAAAAAAAAAAGGACAGAGGTAATAAAATTCATACCCTCTTGCTACAGAACTCAGTATTTCATTATGGATTACATGCAATTCTGTCCACATTTCTTACCTTTAAGACTCTACTCCTCCCACTGGGAACAATCAACAGTAATACAAGAGTCTATCATTTCAAGCAGGGTTGGGAAACACAAGGCCCTCCAGATGTTCCCAGACAACAATGCCCATCATCCCTCACCTGTCATGAAGCTAGTTAAGGCTGATAGGAGTTCCAGCCTAACCATACCTGGAAGGCCATTTGTTTCCCATCCCTGTGTTAAGAGTTTTAGCGTGATGGTCACTTTTTGCAGGCAATCTCCATAGTCATGGCAACAACTACAACAGCAACAAAGAAATCCTGTTTTTTCCCCTCCAATAGCCAGTTTGTGAGCCACAGAGAAGCAGAAGTAGTATCTGCTGCTGAGAAATCTGAGGAGGGGATGGATTTCATGGTAGGTGGTATTGGTAAGCTTCATCTTTCTATTATGATAAAAATAGGAAAAGAGTGCCATCTAAGCCATATCACTCATGATTGGCCTATCTTCATTTTTATTTAACTTCAGAAGCTGCCTTGAGATCCAATTGCATATCCCAAGAAAATCTGAGCAAAAGCAAATAGTTTGTAAGCAAAACACACAGAGACTTCCACTGCAAAAGCAAGCATGCCATAACAAAAAGAGATTCGGCATAAAGGCCTGGAGTACGTTTTCTCAACCTGGAACCGTAGCGTTCTGCAAGAGGTCACCAAGGCTTCCACAAGTTTATGATTTTAAAAAAAGTTTACATTTTTTCAAACTTGGTGTGGCACACAATATTAGCACCTGCAGTAGGGGCAGTGGACCAAGTAGTCCCATTAGCAATTTCATTTTGAGGTCTTTCAGCCCCATATGGCACAGGGCACTAGGACCAGGCTCGTTTGATTGAATCCATTCTCTGCTTTTGATACTAGATGTGGAAACCACATATAATCAGTGAATGCTATAATGATTATATCAGCCTCTTCCTCTCAAATTACCTCCCACAATCTCTTCTTAAGCACTGAAGTTACTGAAGTTTCCTGTACCTACACTACTGACTTGCATTCGAGCTGATATCTTTTATGGAAAAGGGGAACCCCACAAAAAGGGTGGGCTAGTAAGTTGGCCAAAATACAAAAATCTGCAGAAAAATATCATTCTATACTCAAAAGGGCACTGACCATTCTTATTGGATTATTTTATTTACAATTTACACACTAAGGTACCATGAGCTGTAGATACAATAATTTTAAGCAGGAGTTTCCTAAGATCTGAAAACTATTTCAAAGCATCCTACCAGAAGACAAAAATCAGTGCACATGCAAATCTGTTTTAATACCTTTGCATTGTCAAGACCACATCGCTGCCTGAGAATTTTTAGCCTTTCCAAGTAAACAGAAGGCCCCACCTCTTCCCCATTTGAATTTCCTATGGTTGAGGAGACTGTATTGGTGGGAGTGGGGACACATGATACCTCCATCTGTGGAGAAACCCCTGGAAAATGAAAACAAAAGCAAAACAAAAAAACACAACACACAAAATGAGTCTAAGCAGACACCAACAGAAACAGTGATATTTTGCAGGTCAGAATTAGTGTGGTGTAATAGCTGCTGAGGTACTGCTTTTTCCAACAATTATGGGAAAACCTCAGAAGCCGTGGATTGAACCCCCAATGCTTTTTTTTTCCTATGTAAATGTTGCCTTTCCTGAGCTACGGTATATGGGGAAAAGATATATCATGATTTCCTTCCAGTATGTCCTCTCAGTGTGTACAAAAAAGAGCCATGCTGTGATGACTTCTGTGCTGTTCACATGTCAGAATGGCTCCTTCTGGTTCCAGAGATCTTTACACATCTTTGCATTTGGTAATGCAAGAGCTGCAATATATATAATATTTTTAAGTTCAACAGCTATTTTTGCAGACTACTTGCTTTTGCTAGAATTTCCTTGAGTTGGGAAGGTTGAGTCCAAGACTCTTTATATGTTACACTGAAACAGGGCAAAACAAATTGCAAGTGACCTATGTCACTTTGTGCAATTGCTTTCCGTTGCTTTCCTTGTTTACATTGAAGCATGGAAGGTAAGTCTTGCTGATCTGAAGCTCATGTAGCTTAACCTCCAGTGATACTGTTTTACTTTCTTCTACAGCACCCAATGATAGTAACTGTATGGCTTTCTGATGTTGCTGAATGGCAACGTCCAAAGTTCTCCATCTTTCACTATGCTGGCTAGGGCTGCCTAGTATCTGCCATTGAAAAACAGTGAGAAGGCTGCACAAATCTCACTCCAACATAACTCATGAACTAGTTTTGTTTTTAATGATCATTCAAACAAACATGACTTTGAAAGAACAGGTTGCTTACCTGTAACTGTGGTTCTTCGAGTGGTCATCTGTGCCATCATACACTAGGAGCTTTAGCGCCTGCGCGGTAGCGTTCGGAAACTTCTAGAGCTTGTTCGCTTGGCGGGAACCCCTCCCCCACGCCGGTACTGCGCATGCTCCTCCCGCCGAGCAACGGTCTCTCCTCAGTTCTGTCGTCCGCCGTAGAACCTACAGGGACCTGAGAAAGAGGGGAGGAAGGGCGGGTGTGTATGATGGCACAGATGACCACTCGAAGAACCACAGTTACAGGTAAGCAACCTGTTCTTCTTCTTCGTGGTCTCTGTGCCTTCATACACTAGGAGACTGTGTAGCTTACCGGTCGGACGGCGGGTCAGGTCCTACAGCACGGAAGCCAACACCTCACGTCCAAACCGGGCATCTCTGCGCGACCGGCAGTCGAGCCTGTAGTGGCGCACGAAGGTCGATGGTTGGGACCAGGTCGCCACACGGCAGAGTTCATGCAGGTCAACTCCTCGCAGGAGGGCCGCAGAAGTAGCCACAGCTCTGGTGGAGTGGGCTCGAAGCAGGACTGGCGGAGGCTTCCTCGCGAGCTCATACGCCAGTTCAATAGTCCTCACCACCCACTTGGAGAAGCGCTGGGTGGACACTTTTAGGCCCCTCCGACGTCGCCCATAGCAAACAAAGAGATGCGGCGTCTGTCGGAAGGAAGCAGTCCTGTCCTTGTAGAAAGCCAATGCCCGACGCACGTCCAGGGAGTGGAGGGACCGCTCCAACGGTGTCGTCGGGTTCGGGAAGAAGGCAGGCAGGATGATATCCTGGTTGAGATGGAAACTGGACACCACCTTTGGCAGGAACGAGATGTCAGGTCTCAGGACCACCTTGTCCCTGTGGAAGACCGTGAAGGGCTCATCGGAACGAAGAGCTGTGATCTCACCCGCTCGCCTCGCTGAGGTCACCGCTACCAGGAAGGCAGTTTTCATTGTCAGGAGCCTGTCATCCGAGGTCGCCATCGGCTCGAAGGGCGGCTTCGTCAGCTGCGAGAGCACCAGCGAGAGGGACCACGGCGGTAGCGGCGGCGATACCGGCGGGTAGAGATGATGAAGTCCTTTCAGGAACCGCTTAACGGTATCGTTCCTGAAGAAGGCCGAGGCAGCAGATCGTGGCGGTTGGTATGCCACGATCGCGGAGAGATACACCTTCAGGGATGGAAACGCCAGGCCCTGTTGCCGGAGGTGCAGGAGGAAGTGCAGGACGGTCGAGAGCCCCGCGGGCGATACCGGCTCACTCCTCTCGTTAGCGAAGGTCAGGAAGCGTCGCCACTTGTATTGATAGTTGCGACGGGTGGATTCCTTCCTGGCCGCGACGAGGACGGTACCGAGCACGGGATCGTCTAGTGCGATATCCTCCAGGCATGGAGGGCCAGGCGTGGCAGGTCCGGATGGAGGACTCGGCCGCCGGAGTGGGAGAGCAGGTCCGGTGTCGGTGGCAACCGGAGCAGGTCGTCTCGCGCGGCTTGTAGCAGGGGTGCGAACCAATGTTGCCTCGGCCAGTACGGGGCTACCAGGATCGCGTCGGCTCGGTCGGCGAGGATCTTCGATATCGTCCGGCCGAGCAGCGGGAACGGCGGGAACGCGTAGAGGAGTTCCCCGGTCCACGGAAACTGGAAAGCGTCCCCGATGGAGGCACGATCGTGGCCCGCTCTGGAACAGAATCGGCGACACTTCGCGTTTTCCCTGGTCGCGAAGAGGTCGATCGATGGTTCGCCCCAGCGGTCCCGAATCAGTCTGAACGCCTCTCCGGAGAGAGACCATTCGTGATGGGATGAGGTGTCCCTGCTGAGGGCGTCTGCCGTGGTGTTCTCCTGCCCGGCCAGGTGAACCGCCACGGGATGCGTGTGCAGGCGAATGCACCATTCCCACAGGCCGAGCGCGATGTCGAGCAGGGTCGTGGAATGAGTCCCACCTTGTCTGTTGATGTAGCAGACGGCGGTGGTGTTGTCCGTCAGAATCAGGACCGTGCGCCCCGCCACGGCATGGCGGAACGCCCGTAGGGCTTTCCAGACGGCAAGCAGCTCCAGCGCGTTGATATGGAGAGCGGTCTCGTCGTCGGTCCATCTGTCGCGGACTCTGAGATCGCCGCAGTGGGCACCCCATCCATACAGGGAGGCGTCGGTCGTTACCGTCACCTTCGGTGTCGGCTGTTGGAAAGGCATCCCCGACATGAGATTGCGTCGCGACTGCCACCATCGGAGGGATGAGCGGACGTCTCCCGGCAGCTGCAGTCGGAGTGTCTGTTCGTCTCGCAGGGGGTCGAATATGCGGACGAACCAGTGTTGAAGAGGTCTTGCTCTCAGCCTGGCGAGATATGTCACAGCGGTCGTCGCAGCCATGTAGCCCAAGAGCTGCTGGACGCTTCTCGCAGATAACGTCGGGGCCGTACGAGCGTGAGCGGCGGCCCGGATCAAAGTTTGTGCTCGAGACTCTGGTAGGTACGCCCTGGCGGAGGTCGAGTCGAGCGTCGCCCCAATGAAGTCCAAGATCCTCGCCGGCTCGAGGTGGGACTTCTTCGGATTCACTCGTAGACCAAGGCGGGTCAGGAGTGACAACGTCATGTGGACGTCGTGGTAAAGTCTCTGTTTGCAGGACGCCACCAACAGCCAATCGTCGAGGTAGGGGAAGACGGAAGCGCCCTTCGTCCGCAGGTAGGATACCACCGGGGCCATGCACTTGGTGAAGACCCTTGGGGCAGTCGAGAGTCCGAACGGCAGCACCTTGTACTGGTAACAGGTGTCGTCGACTGCGAAGCGGAGGTACCGTCTGTGCTGCGGGCGAATGGCGATATGGAAGTATGCGTCTCGGAGATCGATGGAGGCGAACCAGTCCCCTCGATGTAGGAAGGGTAGGATCGACGGTATCGTGACCATCTTGAACCTTTTGGGGCGGATGTAGTAGTTCACCCCTCTGAGGTCTAGGATCGGCCGGAGGGTACCGTCGGCTTTCGGTACCGTGAAGTACCTGGAGAAGAAGCCGGTGGTCTTGGCCTCTTGCGGGAGCCGCTCGATCGCCCCTTTCTGGAGGAGGGATTGGATCTCTTCCAGGAGGGCCGGACTCGACGGCGTGGAGTAATAAACGCCGCGAGGAGGAATATCGAGAAACTCGATGGCGTAGCCAAGACGGACGATGGAAAGCACCCAAGAGTCCGTAGTGACATACTGCCACTCCGCTAGGTGTCGAGCGAGGGTCGGTCGGTCTCCGAGCGCTGATGGCAGGCTGAAGAGTGGGTATTGGCGGGTCCTGCCAGGCACGTCAAAACCGAGACTTTGTCTCGGAGGAGGACTTCTTCGACGAAGGCGGGCGCCGCCTAAACGTGCGTCTGGCCGATGAGCCGGAGGACGGTCTCGACTGTCCAGACTGGGCCGAACGCTGGAACGACGAGGTGGAAGATCGTCGCCAGGATGGTCGGAAGGTGGAGGCCCTGCGGGTCTGCGTGGCCGGCTGCAGCCCGATCTTTTTTGCGGTCAGTCTCGCCTTGACGAGATTGTCCAAAGCTTCGTCTGTGGACGAATTGAATAGGCCTTCACCGTCGAAGGGGAGATCTTCAATCCTCCTTCTGGTGTCCTCCTGGATGTCGGCCGGTCGAAGCCAAGCATGGCGGCGGAGGCCGACGGATCCGCCATGACCCGGGAGGCGATCTCCACTGCGTGCCGGGAGGAGGCCATCTGGTGCCGAGCGATGGAGATAGCCTCATTGAAGATCACGGAGGAGGCTTGGCGGATGTCCTCCGGTACCGCTTCCATCGCTGGTTGCAGGCGATCGAGCACCTTCTTCAGGTATGCCGCGAGGCAAGCCTGAGTGTTGGACAGCCTGATCTGCAAGGAGGCAGCCGAATAGAACCTCCTTGCGTAGGCGTCCAACTTCCTGCCCTCTTTGTCCGGCGGGGTGGTGTGTTGCCTGCCGGAGCCTTTCGTCTGCGCGGACTCGACGACCACAGAGTTCGGTGCAGGGTGATTAAATAGATAACCGGCGTTATCCTTCTGCACCCTGTAGAGGTGTTCTAACCGCTGCGGTATCGGCTGAGCCGAGGCCGGTCTATCCCAGGCGGCCTTCACCAGTCTGGATACCCGGGGCAGGAGAGGCAGCGGGGCCGTGGAAGGTCGCTTCTCCTCGAAAACGGAGAAGGCTGGATCGTCATCCTCCGGCTCCGCATCGGCGATCTTAAGGCCGAGGGTAGTGGCCATGCGGAGCAGCATCGCAGAGAACTGGTGGACGTCCTCTGGAGCAGAATCTGGGATCGGGTCCCCGAATCCCAACGGAGGAGACTCCTGGGAGGTCGCCTCAGACACCTCAGACTCCGCACTCGAGTCGTACGACTCCGAGCTCGGTGAGTCCTCTCGCCGCTCGCTCTCCGGCTCCTTCGTAGTCGCCGCAGGTGTTGCCTTCCTAGGCTTCTCCGCAGCCGGGGCGGTGGTAGCAGCAGCGTCCCGCTTGGGATGGCTGACCACGGACTTCACCCTCTTGGTGGTGACCGGGGTAGTCTGGCAGGCTGACGTCGTCGTAGCCCGCTCAGTCACCACCGACTCCGTAGGGCGCGTCGCCGTTGCCGTGACCCTAGGAGGTGGCGATATCGCCCGATACCGTGGTGAAGGCTCCCTCGCCCTATGATATCGAGGGGAGGGAGAGCGGCTGAAGGAGCGGCGGTCCGACGGAGATCGGCTTCGGCGTCGACGGTACCGAGCCTCGTCCCCTCTAGGCGAGCGCGATTCGCGCTGTCGACGAGGTGACCGGGACCTCCGGAAGGTCTCCCAGCGACTCGGGCCACGATGGTACCGATCCCGGTACGATGGTGAATGGGACCGATAGGAGGCCGGGCGCTCTCTCCACTCAGATTCCCTCGCGTACCTGGCCACGTAGGACGCCGAGGTGTATCTGGAGGCAGACGAGCGAGGTTGTTCCTCTCTTGTCTCCCTCGGAGGCGGCGAGGCCACCGGACGCTCGGAAGAGCGGGACCGGGACCTGAAGGAGGTCGAACGCCGCTCTGGAGAAGCAGAGGGCTCTCTCTGCTGCAGGTCAGCCGACCTGCGACGGCTAAGAGGGCGGTGGCGCTCCTCCACCAGGGTTGGAGGGTCTGCCACAGGCGAGTCCGGGCGCTGTTGGGGAACGTCCTCGATCTCATCCTCCGAGAGGTCGACGGACTCGCCTCGCCCTTTGGAAGGCTGCTGAGTAGGAGGAGGAGTAGGAGGTTGAGCGTCCCCAGTCGGGGAGCGCTTCTTTTCCTTCTTCTTCTTCTTCTTCTCCTTCTCCTTGCCCTTGCCTCCATCCGGAGCAGGGCGCTTTTTTGCAGGCGTCTCCGTAAGGGGAGCCTCAGCCTTCCTAGCCGTCGAGGATCCTTTAGCTGACTTGGCAGCCGCCGACAGCTTCGGGATCCTCGGTAATGCCGAGATCGGCGTTTTCGCCGGTACCGAGCCCGATACCGACGAGGTGGACGGAACGGCAGCCGCCGATACCGTCGATGGCGTGGTCGTCTTCTTGTCGGCCATCTTGGAGGTGGAGGTCTCGTCTATCGCCCGCAGAGACTGCTCCCAACAAAAAGATTTGAGTCTCGCTGAGCGGTTGCGAAGAGTTTGAGGAGTAAAATCCCTGCAAATTGGGCAAGTCCGGATGTTGTGGGACTCGCCCAAACAGAAGAGACACTCCTTATGGCCGTCGTTGAGGGCAACCTTGCGGCCGCAGGACACGCACTTCTTAAAGAGCGCGGACATAAGACGAAGAAACGCCAAACTCCGAAATCCAAAAAGACGAAAACCGAAGGGGGAGTCCGAAAGAGAGGTCAAAGACAGTCCGAAAGTCCGTAAAACCGTGAAAAAACAGCAAGCCAAGCACGACGTGAGAGGAACAAACTAAAGAACCTTCCGTACGCGGCGGCGGACGAGAAAGAACTGAGGAGAGACCGTTGCTCGGCGGGAGGAGCATGCGCAGTACCGGCGTGGGGGAGGGGTTCCCGCCAAGCGAACAAGCTCTAGAAGTTTCCGAACGCTACCGCGCAGGCGCTAAAGCTCCTAGTGTATGAAGGCACAGAGACCACGAAGAAGAACCACCAGTTCAGCCTCTTAGAAAAAGAACCGACATCCATAATACTTCTCAAGTCCTCTGCAGATACTACTAAATCTGAGCAAGTCCACCAGCTGCAACAAAGCAACAACAACTGGGTGTCTCTCAAATCCATTCTATCACAGTACTGGCGAGTTACCTGTGGAAGACGGAATGCGCCCTTTGCCCTCTCTTTCCATTTCAATCAGCCGGAGACCTCGTTCCACATAGTTCTGGAAGAACTGTGAGGAATTTTTTAGGAAGGGTTCAATGTCTGCATCAGAATACTTCTTTTTATATTCATACAGCTCTGCTAGACCCTGGAGAAATGAAAAAAGCAATCACTCAAATGTTACAAATATACAACTCAGGTCTAGGATCGCAGGATACTGCTAAATCAGCTCTGTGCAGGTAGAGACTCATATGTACATAGGAAGATGCCTCACCCCACATCAGACCACTGGTCCATCTAATTCACTGCTGTCTACAAGTGCCGTGGACAATTTGCACCCAGGTTGTAGAGAACAATGGGGACCATTTGCACCCTTCTCCTGGATCTTAGTGGGTCACATCCATACCCCCCTGCCCCCAGGGCTTCTGGGAGGCACAACTGCCCATTTAGAGATTATTTCAGGCCCCATTAGGTCTTTTAAATCCCAAAATGGATGTTAGAAAAGCCTATTTGGGACTTCAAAATACCCTCCATAGCACTTAAATGGCCCATCATCCAACTGTGACTTCCACAGTGTGACCGGCCATTTTTAAAATTCTCAGGGGGAGGGTGTAACTGTGGAGAACATGAGGTGAACTTTTCCAATCCCTGGTCTGCTCTGACTGGTAGTGGCTCACCATGGTGTCAGGCAACAACCTTTCCCAGCATTAACTGGAGATGTCAGGGAAGGAATCTGAACCTTCTGCAAGTGAACAAAGCACCTGCTTTTCAGATGACCAGTCAAGGAATGGCACACAGAGAAGTGTAGGACTGCACACATACAAAAAAAAACAAACATAATTACCAATTTCCCAGTCTCTCCATTGTGATAAAGCCCTTACCTCTTTAGTGTTTTCTTTAGAGCCAATTTTCTTAAATATCTCTGCTAAAATATCATTCACTTTGGCCTTCGGTGACTTCTCATCCTACAAAGAGAAATTGAGACACATTTTTAAAAAAACTCAAGAGGAGTGAAAGCTAAAGCAGCTGAAACATTTCCATAAGCACTGGAGACCCATAAACACATAGTTTGTTTTTTTCTTCCCCCAGTAATGAAAGAAATCAGCTAAGACTACTATTTTGTTGGTACTATATCAGCTACAGTGAACTTCATCTTGTCAGCAGTAGATTCTGTATATTCTGCACAAGTTAGAATTGACATGGGCTAGAACTGTGCAAGCACTAGGTACAGTACCACAGGCTGCATGTCTCAGGTGTACACAGTGGCACAGTATAAGGGAAGAACTTGCCAGCAACATAACATTGCCATCATGCAATGGGCAAGCTTGTGATCTATGGTTAACTGGTGTGGGAATCCAGTCCCAAACAGGATGTAAGACTCACTGTGGGAGCAAAAACAGGATATGATTTACATCTAGTGAACATTCTAGGAAGTATTTTATTATTCTGTACAGGATGTTCCTTCTCTACAATATGTAATTTCATCTCTTTGGTCCTTTAAAACAATAGTGCCATCAAAAAACACTCATCTGTTTGCATATTATGATCTGGGAAGAGCAGTCTAAACAGTCAACATTTTACACTCCAAGAAAGAGTAACTCTGCAATCCAACTAACCAAGGAACCAGTTAAAATAACAAGCACTCAATGGATGTTAGCAAAGTAATATTCTCCGTTCTATGAGCACACACCATTTTGTAACTTACGGCAATTCCAAATAGAACAAAGGTAAATAAAAAATCACTTATATTTGTACTAAATTTATATAAATCTGATGAAAATATTACTACCCCTTCTGACAATCACTTTTTGAAGTGAACATGCCCCTGCTTGCCTTCTTCTTAGTAAGAACCCTGTCAGGACATGGGGAGACTGCAGACCGTGGCCATCTACCCCCTTTATATAGGAAAATTGTCTGAAATATTATCAGGTGAGGCAGAGACCTTCAGTGGACAATGAAATGCTTTACAAATTGAGCCCCCTGTGTTACTGACCAAGTGCTATCTTGAAGCCATTATACTAGAGAACTTACTCAGCTTTCAAATGATTTACATTAAAGACATGGCACAGTATCATTCACAATTCAGAATGACTCCAATTGTGTTTAGCAAATTAACCAACTTTACATTTGAGAGCCATTTTTCTTTCAGTTTTAAAAATGGAATACTTACTATGCGAGAAGCTCCTTTTTCTGTGCCTTTATCTGATTTACTTCCAGTTTGGTCCAAGGAGTGTTTCATTACTCTGCATAGGTGAGCTTCCAATTCAGATTCATTCCTGTTATCTATCATTGTTAGATGATCTAAGATCTAAGAAAGAGTGATTGTTTTCAGAGAGAAATCTTCTAAAAGTCTAGAGAGCAATACAAAAGTTGGACTGAAGTAATTTGCTCTTACCTTCGGTCCCTTAAGCTTGCATAAGGTATGAATCAAAGTCTTCAGAGTCCGTATTGGGAACTCACTCTTACATTGCTTCAATTTCTCCTTTGGAAACACCTTCATAAAGATGTGAATATCCAACATAATTCGGTCCAGATTGATGGTGTTGATAGTTTCAGGGAGAAGTCTTACCATTCTCCATAAACACTAGGAGGGAGGAAAGAGAGAATTTATAGTAGAAAAACTAACCACCAAGATGAATGAAATCTTTCCAAAAACCCAGGACTGCCAATGCTAAACATGGATTTTTTTAAAAAGCAAAAGTAAAATGAAAAGTCTCAGAACAAATTTATATATAGCAGTCATCCTCTTACATCAGAGCCTTCCAAACTCTTCATGTTGGTGATACACTTTTTAGACATGAATCATTTCGCAACACAGTAATTCAGTTTTACTAGCAAAATGGAGGTTTAACCCCTTATAACACCCCCCCTCAACAAACTAACCCCTTATAAGAGCAGGTTATAAGAGATACAATTACATACATAAATTGTAATAACAAAATGTATGGGAACACAATGTATCTCATGAAAACCTTTCATGTATTTTTAAAAATATATGATTTATAAATAACATACCTTTCCAAGATTATAGGTGACACATCTACACACTTTGGGCAACACACTAACATGTTGCGACATGCTATTTGGAAAGCCCTGTTTTACAGCATCCTGTGTCTATCAAATGCCTATTAGTTACTGAGAAGAAGAAGAGTTCTACAGATACCATGGACAAAGATAAAGACAAAGGAATGTCTGTAGAAGCCAAGATGACTAAACTGAGGCTGTCATACTTTGGCCATATCATAAGAAGACCTGACTCCCTAGAAAAGACAATACTGCTGTATAAGGTGGAAGGCAGCAGGAAAAGAGGGAGACCGCAATATAGATGGATATTCAATCAAAGAAGACATGTCATCGAATCTGGGCCTAAGCTGGGAGGGTGAGGTTGCAGCAGCAGCCTTTAATGACTAGAAACAGAGATTGTTTCCCTTTTTTAAGCAAAACACTTCTGTGCTTAACAGGATTACACAGTAAGTTGCAATCCTACTGATTTCTTCTCTAGTGTACCCAGAAGAATGTAGAAAGGCCTTTGGCTATACCTGTTACAATGTGTTGTCTCCTCTGCTAATGTATTATGCAGAAAGAAACTTATTTAAAGAACACTATTATGCATGCTTACCTTCATTACTAGTTCTGAGAACTTGGGAGAGCTTGCAGTTGCCAACAGGCTGTCCTGGAGTAGAACAAGCAAGGCACTAGGGAGAATACAAGCAGTAGTAGCATTATCCATACAGAAGATTAACACAGAACTACTCTTACAAGGCTAATTTTGCTTCTATAACAGTGCTATGTAATTTCTTGCATTTTTTAAATAGGATGTCAAGAGAAGGCAAGCTTAGTAAGCCAGTGCTTTAGAGAGAAGGTTCCCTAGACAGCTTTGATGACCAAGTTCAAGGCCCTGTGCACCTGAGGCAGACCAGAAAATAACTGCCTCCACACTAACATAATTGGGCCTATTGCTCTCTTTCATTTATGTGTGCATGCTCCTTCCCTCATATGAAAAGGTTGTTTACCTGTAACTGTGGTTCTTCGAGTAGTCATCTGTGCCCTCACACAATGGGAATCTTTGTGCATGTGCAGTAGCTTTTTGGAAAGTTCCAGAGCTGAGCAGCACTCCTCCCCCATCCGGTACTGAACATGGTCAGTTCGCCAAGCTAATAGTCTCTCCTCAGTTTTGAAGTCCGCCAAAGCAAGACCTAAAAGAAGGGAGGCTGGGTGAGTGTGCGTGAGGGCACAGATGACCACTTGAAGAACTACAGTTACAGGTAAGCAACCTGTTCTTCTTCGTGGTCTCTGTACCTCATACAATGGGAGACTGTGTAGCTTACCGATGGGCAGTGGGTCAGGTCCTGGAAGATAGAAGACAGCACTGCACAGCCGAAGCGAGTGTCACACGGGGCCCTACAGTCAAGGCAGTAGTGGCAGACGAAGGTTGAAGGCCACGACCATGTAGCCAAATGGCAAAGCTCCTGTAGGTCAACTCCTCCGAGAAGGACTGCTGAGGAGGCTATTGCCCTGGTAGAATGGGTCTGAAGCAAAGCCAGGGAGGTTGCCTGGTAAGTTCATAGGCAAGGTGAATTGTCTGGGCAACCAATTTGGTAAACCGTTGAGAAGAGACTTTATGATCTTTCTGACACCCACCATAGTATACAAAAAGGTGGGGAGTCTGATGGAAGGTGCAGGTCTGTTGAAGTTAAAAGGCAAGCACACGGCGTACATTGAGCAAGTGAAAAGAGTGCTTGAGGGGCGATGCAGAGTCTTGATAGAAAGTAGGTAGAATCGAGTCTTGATTTATATGGAAATCGGAGACTACTTTAGGAAGAGACTACTTTAGGAGACTACTTTAGGAAGAAAAGAAAGATCGGGACGGAGGACCACTTTGTCCTGGTGGAACACCAGGAACGGCTCATTGCAAGGCAACGCAGTTAGTTCTCTGGACCACCTGACTGAAGTGACGTGACCAAGAACGCTGCTTTCATAGTGAGGAGGCGGTCATTAGACACAGCCATCCATTCAAGTGGATGGCACATGAGTTGGGACAGGACTAGCGACAGTGACCATGGAGGAAGCGGTGGAGTGACAGGATACAGGTGTTGCAAGCCTTTGAGGAACTGCTTTACTGTAGTGTTCTGGAAAAGGGCAGAAGAAGGAGAACCCCGTGGCTGATAGGCCATGATTGCGGAGAGATAAAATTTCAGGGAGGAGAAGGCGAGGCCCTGATCCTGTAGTGCCAGGAGGAAGTGAAGTACTGTGGACGGGGAGGTAGGAGAAGCAGGCTCATCATGGGAGACGGCAAAAGCCACAAATTTCTTCCATTTGAACTTGCAGGGCGTACGAGTCAATTCTCTCCTCGCAGCTGTGAGAACAGCTTGGATTGCAGGAGAGTCTAGAACATTATCCTCCAAGCGTGTAGGTGGAGAAGAGGGAGGTCCAGGTGCAGTACCCGACCCCCCAAATGAGAGAGGAGGTCCAGCACATTCCGGAGCCTCGTGGTGTGGCCCTGTGCCATGGCAAGGAGAGGGCTGAACCAGTGCTGCCTCAGCCAGAAGGGAGCGACGAGGATGGTGTCTGCCTTGTCTGTTGCAATCTTCACCACCACTTGACCTAGGAGAGGAAATGGTGGAAAGATGTAAAGGAACTCTCTGTTCCAAGGAAACTGGAATGCATCGCCAAGTGAGCCAGGGCCCAGGCTGGCTCTCAAGCAACAACGGGGACACTTCCTGTTGCGATTGGTCATGAAGAGATTGACAGTTGGAGTGCCCCATTGGGACACTATCCGCCGGAAGACGGCATTGGACAGGGACCATTCATGACGACATGGTGTCCCTGCTCAGCGTGTCCGCTGTCATATTGTCCCACCCCACGAGGTGGACCGCAACAGGGTGTATCCGTAGTGGAATACACCAGTTCCAGATGCGTAGAGCCAGATGGAGCAGAGTGGAAGAGTGAGTGCCTCCCTGCCGATTCACGTAACAGACAGCTGTCGTATAGTCTGATAGGATCTGGACAGTCTGTCTGAAAACGAGGTTTCAAAAAGTCTGAAGCGCTTTGAAAATTATCAGTAGCTCCAACGCGTTGATATGACGATGCAACTCCAGGCCAGCCCAGTGGCCTTGGACTGCACAACCATGACAGTGAGCTCCTCAGCCCAGGAGAGACATGCTGGTCATGATAGTGATAGTCAGAGGCTCCCAAAACGGCATCCCTGATAAGAGATGGCTTGGGGACAGTCACCAACCAAGTGAGTCCCGCACCAGACAAGGCACCCAAAGAACACGACGTTGATCTTCAAGGAGAAGGTTGAAAACATCAGAGAAACCAGTGCTAGAGAGGGCGAGCGCAAAGGCGGGAGGAATAGGTGACCGCTATCATCACAGCCAAGTAGCCTAGGAGCTGTTGAATGTTGCAAGCAGAAATGGACAGATTGCACAGGACGGCGGCTGCAGCCTGTCACAGAATCCGTGCGCGCCTCAGAAGTAAGAAGGCTCTGGCTCGAGTGGAGCTGAGGGTGGCTCCGATGAAATCTAGGATGCGTGAGGACTTCTTGGGGTTCACTCTGAGTCCGAGATCGGAAAGGAGGGAGAGGGCAATAAGGATGTCTTCGTATAGCTTTTGTTTGCAAGACGCCACCAGGAGCCAGTCATCCAAATAGGGGTAGACCAGAACATTCTTCATGCAGAGGTAAGACATCATAGGGACTAGGCACTTTGTGAAGTCCCCAGTGGTGGTGGAGAGGCTGAAGGGAAGAACCTTGTATTAGTAGCAGATGCTGTCAATTGCAAAGCGGAGGTACCTCCTGTGCTGGGGGCAAATAGAAATGTGGAAGCAGGCGTCCTGTAGATCAATGGACGTGAACCAGTCCCAGTGCCTCAGAAAAGGTAGAACCGAGGACAGGGTGACCATCTTGAACTTCCAGGGGGCAATGGAGTTCACCCCCCCTTAGGTACAGATTGGGTCAGAGTGTGCCATCCGATTTGGGTACTGCGAAGTACCTGAAGAAGAAGCCCGTGGATTTTGTTGCGGGTGGAAGTTGCTCTATGGGCCCTTTGAGAAGGTGGGTCTCTACCTCTTTGAGGAGGGACGGGCTGGCAGGAGTAGAATAGAAGACGCCGAGAGGAGGAGTACTTCGAAACTCAATGGCGTAACCAAGACAAACAATGGTCAAAACCCATCAGTCCGAAGTGATGTTGCGCTAGATGTTGAGGTGGTGGGCCAGTCCTGTGGTTCTGGCGAGGCGGTTGGGCAAGTGGAAGAGGGGCAGAGGCGGCGACCCGCAACGGAAGTCAAAAACGAGATTTCACAGTCAAGGAGGATTTCTTGGAAGATGGTTGGCGATGTCTAAAGGAATGGCGGGAAGAGGCCGGTAAGGAAGATTGCAGAGATGAGCAGCGAGGAGAACATGACCTGTAAGAGTAGGAAAGGCACCTCCAGGAAGAATGTGACGAAGGTGGCCTTCTAGGCTGGGCCAAGGGGTGAAGGCCCATCTTTTTAGCTGTCAGATGAGCTTTCACAAGTTGGTCCATCACCTTGCCGGTAGTGGCATGGGACAGCCCTTGGCCATCAAAGGGCAGGTCCTCAATATGCTTTCAGCTATCCTCGGTTAAACCGGCGGACCAGAGCCAAGTGAAACAGCAGAGAGCAATTGCACTGATCATCACGCGCGCCACACCCTCAACAGCATGTCGAGAGGACAAAATCAGTTGATTCGAAAGGGCCACAGACTCGTTAAAATATTGAACAGCAGGGCCCTGTGATCGTCTGGCAGGTGGGAGAGGAGGAGAAAGAACCTATCCCAAATGCTGCATTGATAGGCCGCCAGGCAAGCTTGACTATTGGAGATCCTGGCAACCAACGAAGAAGCAGAATAGAAGCGACGGCCAAAGACATACAAATGGCAGCCCTCGTGATCAGGTGAGGTGGTATGAGCCCTTTTGCCCCCTTTAGTTTGGGACGACTCAACAACAATCAAATTTAGAGTCAGATGATTGAAGAGGAAATCAAATGTCTTTCTTCTGGGTGCAGTAGAGATGCTCCAGGTGATGAGGGATTGGTTGAAATGAAGCCAGCTGGGCCCAAGGGTGCTTCAAAACCTCCTGCAGGACAGGTAGAAACGGAATCGGAACAGCTGACAGGGGGCGAGTATAGACATAGTGGAAGACTGAGTCCTGTACAGTAGGAGCAGGTCCAGAGATGTCAAGGCCCAAGGCAGCAGCCATGCGGACTAAGATGTCCGAGAACGGCTTGACATCCGCAGGAGCGGAATCAGGAGGCGGGTCTCCAAATGCTAGAGGCAGTGAGGTGTGAGATTGTGGTGTGAATTCTGTAGAATCACTGTTGGAATCATAAGAATCAGAAGGAGGAGACGATGAACGAATGGATTGAGAACGATGATGTCGAGCTGGTCCCATTGCAGAAAGAACAGCAGATGGAGTAGAAGCCAGTAGAACAGTCGGGGCCAGTAGCAAGACTGGAATCTGCACCAGTACCGAGGCCGGGGTGCAAACTGGTACCGAAATCAATGCTGACGAAATGGTTGTACGGTCAGGATCGGTGCAATGACAGACTGTGCTGACAAGGAAGCCGACAGAGATGTTAACAGAGTGGACGCAGGTTGAGTATCCGGCGGAGGCTGTGACACCATGGCTGTCACCCGAGGAGGAGGTGAAACAGCCTGACGATGAGGTGATGGGTCTCGTGACCGGTGGCGAGACCAAGAGCAGCAGTAGTAGGCTGATCAGGACCAAGAACGGGATCTGGAGTGGTGATACCAAGGAGAACGCTGCCAATGAGATCCTGAAGGGGAGCGCGATGGACAGCATGAATGTCGAGGGCGGTAAGGAGACCAACAACAAACATCAGAATGGTACTGATTGCGGTAGGCTGGCGAGTAAGAGTGGTAGGAGCCGGGCTGCTCTCTCCAAAGATGTTCACGGCCGTACCTGGTGATATAGGAGGCCGAGGAAAAGGGCGAATCCACCCTCGCCAGCAAAGGCTCATAAGCGATGCGATGTCGGTAGTCCCGACGACATGGGGACCTACCCCGTTCACTATGTCCCAGAGAGTGAGTCACACTGTGGTTGGTCTCAGGAAACAGCCTGAGGAGCGTCCGAAGCAGTCAGACGGTTGAATTCGGGATGGCCAGAAGAGAGAGTCAGAGCCATCAGACTTTACAAGCAGCCATCTCCGGATTGGCCAGAGGTCACAGGCAAGGAAGCCACCAGCGAGGATCGACGGTCCAAGTCGGAAACCAGAGTCACAGTAGCTGGGACTGACAGTACTGGGAGCTGAGTAGTGTCCCGTACCGGCAAAAAGGCAGGAGCATCCTCCTCCTCGACGGTGGATGTCACAGGCTGCGTTGGTGAAGGAGTTGGTAAGGGACCGAGAGAGGTAGATCGAATAGCCAATGGATGGGTAGCAGGAGAAGGAGAGCAGTGCTTCTCCTTTCTCTTTTCTTCTTTTCCTTGTTGGGGGAAACAGAAGGATGGTGCGATGAGGTGCGTTTACGCTCTGCCAAGGTAGGGACCTTGTGAACTTGTTGCGAGGTTGAAGTGGCATCTCCAGCGGCTTGAACAGTAGGCATCTTGGAGAGCTTCAGAATCTTAGGCAGAGAAGAAATTAGCGGCAAGGTCGACGAGGCTGCTGTCGGTACCAGTACCGAAGCTGTCGATACCAAAGGAGTGGACGCTACCGATAACTTCAGAGCCAAAATAGAGGACACTGTGGAAGGCACTGATACCAACATGGTGGACAGAGTGGTATTCGAAGAAGCCTGCTCCTTAATGTGAAGGGCCTGTTCCCATCAATAAGATTTCAACCAAGAATCTCTATTCTTAAGAGTCTGTGAGGGGAAGTCCTTACAAACAGAGCAGGCCTTAACGTTATGGCCCTTCCCAAGGTAGAACAAACACTTGGGGTGGACATCTGAAAGAGAGACCTTACGGCCGCAAGACATGCACAACTTAAACAAAGACAACATAAAAAGGGGGAAAGAGTTCTTACAGTTTTTGTTGTAAAAGATGAGAAAAAAAAAGAAAGAAAAAAGGCCAAGAATCGAGGAACTGCTCAGCAAGGAAGCGTTCTGAGCTGCTAACAGGTCGGCGGTTGAAAAGAAACTGAGGAGAGACCGTTAGCTTGGCGGGACTGAGCATGCTCAGTACCGGATGGGGGAGGGGTTCCCGCCAAGCTGCTCAGCTCTGGAACCTTCCGAGAAGCTACTGCACATGTGCGAAGATTCCCATTGTGTGAGGCACAGAGACCATGAAGAAGAATAGCTGAATATATTAAAAGGTAGTTGGACATATCAACCTCCATCCACATTCAAAACACAAATGCCAGTGTTAACTTTGTATATATTACAATAGATATAACTAAACTTCTGGATCTCAAAAATTCAAATGGGGTTTTTAGACTTAAGGGATGAAACAATGCTTCAAATCTACATTTCCTATACTTAAATGCTTCATTTTATTTGACACTTTTATTTGGCAAAATAAAACTCATGCTGAGACAAAATGGAAAGGAATTGGGGGGGGGAGGCTCGTGTGAGTTCTCAGCGCCGGGGCAAAATGAATAGGAATGGCAGGGGGAGCTTCCTCAATTCCATTCTCTTCCATGTTGCGTGGGAAGGGGAAAGGAGGAGCTCTCAAGGGGGAAGGGAATGTTTGTGTGAGCCATCCCCCACCCCACCCCACCCCATTCCGTTCCATTTTGCGTAGGAAGAAGTAATAAGTAATAAACAAGTAATAAAATAAGTAATAAATTCAAGAGTGGCAAAATGAAATAATCAAGATTAAAAGTACTAAAATAAGGGAGCAACTGTTAAAATTAACTGGGGCCATTAACTGCACCAGACTGTTACAGTGCTATTATTCCACTTGCAACATCCTATGGAATCCTGGGGTTTGCAGTTTCCGGCCCCTCCCAAAACTGCAAACCCCATGATTCCATAAGATGTTGCAAGCGGAGTAACAACGCTATAACAGGGTAGTGCAGAAATGGCCTGGAAGATGGTACAGAACACAACAGAAATTCTCATATGTAATAAAATATATGCCATTTAATTGTTGGCATGGATGTGGAAATGAAAGTAAAGGCACATATACATATGTGGTGGGAGTGTTGTAAGGTGAAGAGATTTTGGCAAGAAGTAATTAGTGAAATAAATGGAATAATAGGGGGAAAGTTGGAATCAAATAAAGAAAAATGTATGACTCTAAGTGTAAAGTATTTGGGATTGGATATAAATGAGGAGTATTTGCTAAAACAAATGTTATGGGCAGCTCAGGTGGCTACTGCATTCAGATGGAAAGATGAACAAAAATGGAAGATGGATAGATGGCAATTATTATATTTTGGAATATATAATGTTTGATTTTATATGAGAAGGAAAAATTAGGTATATGGGTCAGTCGAAAGGAGGTGATTGGCTAAGAAAGTGGAATAACCTAAGAGAAACACTTAAAGAAAGGAAAGGGTACAAAATTATAAAAGATACAACTAATATGATTCTTCATACCAAAGGAAAGGGGTTTTAAATAAAAATTAACTTTGTTCCCTAGGAGGATAGGGAAGAGAGGGATGGAAGGGTTATAGCATATATATATACACATACATACATACATACATACATACATAGAGAGAGAGAGAGAGAGTGTTTTCATTTTTCAGTTTTAGGTGAAGCACTAACAATTTTATTGTACTTGGTGGAATAATTATTTTTGTATGTATATTAGTTTGTTAATCACTCCAATAAATAAATAAAAAACAAAAAACATCAGATTTCTTCATGATAAAAGGAAATCTACAAATCCAATATTCTCCATTTTTATACTTGTGTCTTACAAAGAAGAGATCTCTTGATTTCAACACAGTCATTTTATTCTGCTACCTGATTTACATACATCACTGTTTACAATGAGGTCTGAAATCCTCATCCGCTAAGGCCTGCACCTCTTTGTAAGAGGAAACAAAAAACTGTAGACTTTTTTAAATTAAGAAATGAGAATTTATACCTGAGAAAACAAGTGAAAACATTTATCTTTATCCTACTTGCCTCCTATACAAACTACACAGAGTGATCTGAAGATAGATTCTTGCTGTTGCTCCACCATTTAATATCTGTCTGAGGTGTTCTGTATTGGCTGGAAATGATCAGAGATGTATGTACCTAAGGGAGTTTGACTCCTACTGATCTGGACTTTGTTGTTTGCTTAATTACCTTTCTTTCAGGCCAGCCTAGCAAGGGGACTTGTCACAAGCAGGTACCAGCTGAGGGAGGGGAATACATTCATTTCAGCACTCTCCCACTGGGTCTGGTCTGCTGCCTGAAGCAAGAGATTCACAATGCCTAACTGTAGGAATATCTCCTGTTCCTTAAAGCCTAAAGAAACTATTCAATCTAATTTGTCTTGCTCAACAACTGTAGGGATCAATAAAACATTTATCCTGAGGAAGACAAAGTGAGGCAGTGAAGCATTTAAAGAAATACCAATCATGTGCTGAAATTGTAGCAAGCACTCAGTGACGCAATGAAGAACTTCTTGGGTCTTTGATTGTTAGCACAAACTTACCTCAAAATGTTGGTTTGGTCAGATTTCTCCAAAACTTTTACCACCAAGAGATTAACAGATCTGATAACCTGTTGACCTTCTTCCAAGTCTTCAACTCTGGAATCCAGCATTAAGGTAATGAGGCCATGCATCAAGTCCTTCAGCACTCCTGCAGATGCCTCTCTTGCCAAACTTTCGATCTGGAATAGCTGTCAATTGAATCAAAAGGTTAGATATCAGACTTCTAGACAAAACACTGCAGTTAGGCTATCCTCTGCACAACTCCAGTTCTTGTTGCCGCCTAAACTTTAAGGCAGGGATTGTCTCCCAAATGTTTGGGACCAAATTCCCACATTTCCCATTATAGACTATGCTAGTTAGGGTTTTGGGGAATTCAAGTAAAACATTTGGGCCTGAATTCTATTGTTAGTCCTTGCTAGAGAAGATTCAATGAATCACTTAGACCTCCCTCCATGTTAGACTCAACATTCAACAATTATTTGATGGGTCTACTCTAGCTGGGTGTAACTAACTGGATTCCAGCCCTTAAGGATAAGGCTACTCCACTCCAATCTAAGGAGAAGGAGAAGTTATTGGGGAAAATGTATACTCCTTATTGATTTTGGCAATATACATGTTTTTCACTGTACCTTTATTATCATTAAACATTATCAGAAAATACTCTAATAAATGGCCAAGATCTTTCTGTAATTCTCTCCTACTTATCATCAGGTGCTTGAGTAAAGGGCTTATGTTTATCTCAAAAGAAAAAAAAAAACACCCTAAGGATTTCTTACATTTTAAACAAGATTCTTGAATTTAAGTAATTTTTGTACTTAGCCCACTAAATTAGGGTTGCCAGCCTGAAAACAGGAAAGGACTCCTATACTTCTAATAGGCACACATGAACAGGAATTTCAGCAAGTGCACGTCACACCATTGTGGCTATAATTATTCCAAAGACACTTAAACATTTAGTATGAATATGACTGCCGACATATTTGTTAAGATATGGTACAACACAACAAATTAACTACAGACGTGACAAATTCATCCTCTTTCCAGTGACTGAAATTTTCCTTTCCCTTTCCAAATAGTAAAAGCCTTACCGAAATCATGTTTCCAATAATGCAGCTGTACAATTTGACTATCTCATCCTTGTCCAGTTTCTCGTCAGCCATGTGAGTATTGTAAATGAGCCGGAGCTGCATGAATGTAGCTATTAGGAACTGGTCAATGTGGCCAGACATAGCTTCTGCTTTGTCTTCTTGCCTCAGAACCTCATCAATCTGCAAGAACAACCAATAATTGTTTCTCTTCATATAGTGCATTGCTTATCATATTGGCATCAACATATTTCAAATGTATGGCAGGGTTCTCCTCTCTTTTAATTTCATTATTTCTTAGAGAATCCACAACTTTGGACATCACAGCCAATGCACAACAGAAGCATTAGATACAACATTTGGCCATGTGTAGTGACAGCAGGAGTGGCACACAGTCTATTAGTGATTATTCTATTGTTTCCATTTCATTTTCTTCAGTCATGAACATTACTACGTAACTTAAATGCACAGGATATAACTATCCCAACAGAAGCTTCCATAGTTAACAAAGCAAGACAGTAAATCGTGTAACACAATCAACTGGTAAGAGCTACATCAAAGTCAAAAGTGACTGGATGAAAATGAATCCTAGAAGACTAGTCAAAGGGGAAGGAATTTAACAACCTTCCTAGTTCCACTCATTTCTACAAATGTGGTAAGTGCTACAAAAACACTACTATACCCAACGTTCTCTACAGGAACTCATATTGAATGTTTCAAGAGATGGTGAAATAATGTCTTGCATCAGATGTTTTGATCTATTTGATGCTTACCTTGCTATTGATTGTAGCGAGTCAGATGGCCCCTGTGCACTTGGCTTTGTCATCAGGGGGGTTCTGAGTGGTGCTTGTGTCACCTGACAACCAGCTCCACTAAACGTGCAACTCATCACTCTCGCAAGTTACCTCTTGACTCCTAGCAATGACAGCCAACTGCTAACGAACAACTGCACAACTTACCTGTGCTAGAGCTTGGATACTAGTATTTATATCGCCACTGGCTACTTGGGAAATAACAAAGTTGATGGTGGAAGCTGTATTACTATGCATATCATCAAAGTGTGGGGAGACAGCACGAATCCTGGGTGGAGAAAGAATGCAATGATTTAAGGTGGTAACATACTTAATAGTCACAACATGCTTAAAATAACATGGCAGCCATAACTATTTCTGCCACTTCAGATCAAAACTTCATCCTTAGTTTGTAGGGATAAAGCACCAAACTGATCCACCACAGACTTTCTGTGGCAATGTGCATTATACTATTTATGAGATGCAGCATCCCAATTTACATACCAAAGACATGTTAATAAGGGAAAATCTTATTGTTCTCAATTAATTATCTGCAAAAGCATTATTCCCCTCTTTTATCTGGTGTAGTATTTGCTAAAGAAAATCTCAAAACAGCTACCTTCTGTAACTATGCAGAACAGATTTTGACATCCTTGATTATTTTCAAAATTTATTCTACTTCCAAAAAAGATTTTAATTATTTTTGCAAGGACTAAGTGAATGCGAAGAGCATGTAGAGATTGTTAAAAAATGGGATGGATGCTCGTTCAAAATCTTCTGATCAGCCTTTACAGACTTTAACAGGTTAAAAAAATCTCTTAAGCAATCCTACCCTACCTCATCTTCTCTTTACCCTAGCCATTAAAGGGTAAAAATATGTCCTCTCCAGTTCTGTACTTGCATAGCAACACCATCTTTAACATATATAATTCTAAATACTTATTCATAATACAAAGGAAGGGTATAAGGAGATGCACATGGTGATATTTAAGGGGATGAGGACACCCTTCAATAGAGATAGAAAAGTATATGAAAGTCCAGCAACTTTAAAAGCCTTTCTTATCTGAAATATAGCATATAATGCTCCCTTTCAAAAAAAATCTCTACCTACATGTAAAGCTGGTAGAAATGTGACTTAATCTTATATAAACAGAACCTATATGTAGGACAAAGGGGAAACATGACATCCACCCATTTATGCAACCCCTTGTTATTTTTGTGCACCTTCAAGTCATTTCTGACTTATGATGACCCTAAGGCAAACCTATCGCAGAGTTTTCTGGCGCTCAGAATGTGTGACATCCCCAAGATCACCCAGTGAGTTTCCATGGTCAAGCAATGAAATGAACCATGGTTGCCAAGGTCGTAGTCCAATGCTCAACGCACTAAATCATGCTGGCAGGCCCTACCACCACCAAATTCTGCCATGGAATAGATGCAAACTGAATGTTAAGTTGAAATATTAATTAATTAATTAATTATATTTTTGTACCGCCTTTCTTCCAAAGTGGGACGCGAGGTTGCTTCCAACAATAAATTAAACACATTAAAAAATATTTGAAACAATTAAAAACATTGAAAATAAGACCCCCAACTATTTTAATCCCAAAAATGCCTTTTTTTGCTACCCCAGACTGTTCTTTTTCCACTCCCACAACCAAATGGGGGATGGGGAATAGATATGTTGAAGTTTCTTACTCATTACGTAAGAGAAAGAAGCGGAGATTGTCGGTGGGAGAAGAGATGTTCATAACATTCTCAAAGATTTTAGTGCTTAGTAAACATCCATCTGCACTTACTTGGGTTCAGGGATCAAGACTGGTTCAAAGATGTCATCCAGTTTGTGCTGGACAAGTGCTGGCATTTCACATCTCACTGTGCCATTATCATTTTCTATCTCATCTAGATCCAGCTGAAACTCCCGGGGAACAGCGTGAGTTGTCTCTGGGTGGCCACTCATGTTACGGGCTTGGCTACAGAAACCAATAAAAGCATTTTTAAAATACAAGAGTTCCAAAATCCTACTCATTATGTCAGTAGTATTGTTTGCCCTGCCCTATCCACCCTGAGTTCTCCATGAGCTGCACATAACTTGGGAAAGGGTGCATTTTGTTCCTTCTGAGATTCTGCAGAAGCTGCAAAGTGCTGGAATTTTGTAGATAGTACAACTTCATTATCTCACAGAAACTATACCTACTTTCACTAAGTTCTCTACAATTCAGAGAGAAATCAGGAGAGAGAAGGGAAGATTTCTCCTTTTCCCTCTGAACTCTGATAGAATTGGAAGAGATGAAGAGTGGGATCAAAGAAGTTGGCAGTGATGTTATCTGGTTATTAAACCAAGCCAATCCTACCTACTACTGTCATTAAATGTAATAATCCAGAACACTAAAATCCACTGTCAATGCAGCTAAGGAATTTTATTCAATGCCCTTAGCAATTTTCCCAGCAGCTGGTAACCTGCTAGTAAGTCTGTCAAGGAGATGTTGATTTCTACCTACAACAACAGGTTTCAGAAATACCAAGCAATATAAGCACTATTGTATTATGTTAACCTCATATGTAAAACATAATGCTGAGGAGTTAGTGACTTGAATCTTTTTTTTTTATTAAGGTAAAGGGCAGCACAGTAAATATGCCCCCTTCAAGCCCAAATTTCCCAAGACTCCAAGAAGATTTAGCTGGAGGAATTTACTTTTTTCCAATTCACCACACCTATTTTACTAGGTACTGATTATGACAGTCATTCTAGAACAGCTGAATAGCATATAGGATTAGGTACAACAGGAAGCAACCTGTTTCCAGAAAAAATTATGTTTACATCTTAATATCATGTACCACCCAGCATGTGCAAGCAGACTTCCAACCATACAGTGGAACCTTGATTTTCCCTTCCCTTGTCCCTGCTCCCACCACCCTCTGAAGTAGGTTTAGAGGAATTAAAGGAGTACAAAGTTGGGGAAAGATCTATTCTTCTAGCAGGTCCCATTCTACTGACAGAGAGATACACCTGAATACAGCCCTCTGTGAGTTATCTAAAGAATGGTACTTGATCAACAAATGCAATGCTACAGGCAAGTTTCCCAAATATTTTACTAGGAACTCTCACTGCAGTGCCTTACGCAATTTGCATTTACAGTTCATTTCAGTTTTGGAGATACTTCAAAGCTCAGCTGAATTAAAATAATCTCTTGGTTATTACTGAAATGTAGGTAGATTTAGAGACATGCAGGAGACTGACAGCATCAGACAGCTCCAAATATTCTGATTACAGCATGTTTAGTTCAAGAGGAGTCCTATACAGCCTTGATTTTAACCTTCACACCAAAGGCAGGCCATTATCATTGTTTTAATAATAGAGCTATGACTGAGACATAGCAACTTGCCTGATGCCACATAATTACAGCAGAAATGGAATCTGAACCCAGGCTTCTCAGAAACCAGGCTTCAAGTCCAACTTTTTGCCCCCTGAAACCTTTACAACCCTATACATATTTATTGTTGCATTCAAATCAACTTATTTTCAAGTATGTTTCAGATTAGGGCATGGGAAAATGAGGACAATGCCTTTCTACCAAGGATTTAGTGGTCAGTACTTACATCCTATAAGTGCGATACATAATTCTGTCCATGGAGAAGCAGTGAAAAAAGGCACAATACCATTTAGAAAGCATTCAAGACATGACAAAACAAATGAAGAAAGGTTCAAACATTTTGCGTTACATTTTTTTCTTTGCAGTTTATGACACATGCAGACATTGATGATTTAAAACAAAAGACAAACATGAGGCAACAACAAGTTATGTTTTTAGCACATACTGTGAAAACATCAGAGAATTTTTGCATTTGCCCGCATTACATACTTGAGTTTGGAAGACATGTCTTCAGCAGGTCCCTTACGAAGTATGTTTGCATTGGCATTGGTGCTCTGAATACGTTGTGGTTTTTCTTCCACCTGCCTTGCTAAAGCAGCATTTGGCCTCTTAGCAGACCTCTTTATTCGTTCCTCCAGCATACTCATGTCTTTTTCAGAAAGCTGCACAAGAAGAGCAAATTTTCAAGTTTGTCAAGAAGAACACACCAATGTACTGTCCTTTCTGTAAAGTCTTACTGTATAGCTCAACCCAAAGGAGAGTTACTAAATTCTGAAATTTTTCCTTTATCCTGGTGTTTTGTGGGTGGGTGGTTTTTTTTAGTATACAGTACAAAGAAACTCGTCTAAGCAAGAAGCAGGAAGAAAAGGTTGCGTATCTGTAACTGTGGTTCGTCAAGCAGTCATTTGTGAATTCACACAAATAAGTATACCGGCCCTGCGCAGTGGATCATTCTAAACCTTCTAGAGCAGTTATGCCCTGGTCCATGTGATCAGCCTGACTGCCGCTCGAATAGTTCCCTGGATGCTGACCATGACATGTTGAGGGGAGGATGGATGGGTATCACGTGAGAACAGGCACAGCATTTAATGAAATGAAATGCCAATATCACCCTGCACAATGTCAGAAAGAGTGCATAGTTTGGTCTGGAAAATAGTTTAGAGGATTTTGGACTGGCTGTGATGTTTCAAAACATCACTTTTGAAGGGACGCCATGTAGAGGAGGGAGTGGGCTTGTTTTCTGCTGCTCCAGAGACCAGGACAAGGAACAATGGATTCAAGCTGCAGGAAAGGAGATTCCACCTGAACCTCAGGAAGAGGCTGTCCAGCAGTGGAATACGCTGCCTTGGAGTATAGTGGAGTCTCCTTCTTTGGAGGTTTTTAAGCAGGGGCTGGACAGCCATCTGTCGGGAGTGCTTTGAGGGTGTTCCTGCATGGCAGGGGGTTGGACTGGATGGCCCCTGTGGTCTCTTCCAACTCTAAATTTCTATGATTCTGTGTTTCTATGAAAAACTACTTAGATTCCAAGGAAGACTACTGAAGTATTAAACAGTTTGAATTAATGAAATAGCAAGATCCACTGAACACATCCTTTAGTATGTTTGTGCAATTACGTTTTCAAAATATATTTAATAGGATTTCCCACTCTTGCCTGCTTTCGTTGTGGTTTTAAAGAAAGTCAAAATATATTCTTTTGCTAGACTTTATAATTACTCACATCCTCCCTTCTTAGTCTATATAGCTGATAGACCAAGCACTCAGGCTAAGATCATAGGCTTAAATTGTTTTGTGAAGTGCTTAATTATATGCAACGTATAAACTACAATCTAATTCTCTTCTTAGCTCACTGGCCTTTCACAAGGAACAGTGGATATCTCACTGGTTCAATTCACGTTTTTACTGCAGGCACGTGAAGTGGCAACATACTTTATTATAGTACAACCTTTAAAGTCACAGCATTTCAAAGTACTATTTTCTGTGTATTCAGAAAAAATTACTCCAAGCTGTCCTATCTAAAGAAGGCAGTATTAGTCTAGCTAGCTGTGTAGAAGAGCTCACGCTATATTTGCTTCAGTTCCTCTCAATTCCCCATACAGATGACAAAATAACCCTGTCCCACTAAAGTTTTTGAGCATTTTTCAGTTAACTTCCCTACATTCAAAATACTGAACTTGTCCACTAAGTTGGCAAGCCCTGCAGGACCTCCAGTATGCTTTTGGGCTCTGCTGTTATGTTCATTTCCTAAATTCCCATAACATAGTTTTGAATGTTAGGTCTGTAAAGGCACTACTACTGGCCCACCCCTCTTGTGGCTAGAAAGCAAACCTCTACATAGTACTTGAACTCACAGTGCAAAACACATTCCGATAAACATGTACACCTATGAATCTGTATCTCAGGTTAATTGTCCTAATCTTCACACAGGCAATATGACCAGGATTACTTCCCTAAAACCTGGAGAAAAAGATCTTCTCTCATTAATATTAAGACTTATGTTTTACTGTATTTGCTGGCAAATAAGAAAAAAATTAAAAAATTAAAATGGGGTGCATCTTATATACCAGCAAATATCAATCCCTTTCCTATGCATTTTACCACCACGCAAGTTCTCAGCGCAGAGGGAAAATGCATAGAAAAGGGAAGGAGAGCTCTGGAGAAAGAAAGGAACCCTTGTGCAAGGCTTCCTCTACCCACTCCCTTTCCCTTCCATTTTGCATTGGAAGGGAAAGGAGGTAGCTCTGGAGGAGGGGGCAAGAAAGTTTGTGCAGCTTTCTTTTTTGCCCTTCCACAGTTCCTTCCTTTCACTTCTCCTGCAAAGCAGAAGCGAAAGGGAGTAGGGACAAAGCTCCTAGGAACTTTCTTTTCCATTCTCCAGAGCTTCCTCCTTTCCCTTCCCCCACAAAACATAAGGGAAGGGGAAAGCCATGCTATTTTTTTAAAACTGTTTTCCCCCAAAAAATAACGTTTAAAAATGAGGGGTGTCTTATACATTGGTAAATATGCATAAACAGAAGTCACATCAAGCATTTTAAATACCTTACACCAGGGCTCAAGAAAGTGCAATCAGCAGGCCATATGGAGCTCCTGAAAACTGTATTTGAAGCCTCCCGAGCACCCCAACAATAACTTTGTTAACCCCAAATGTCCTACCCAAAGATGTGGAGGTAATTTTGCCATGTTTTGGGCCCAACTTAAGCTGTCTTAGACACAAAAGGGGCCATTTTTCCAATCATTCCATGTCATGATTTCCATGTCATTTCCTGCTGGAAAAAAGGCTTCTCCCAGACCTAAAACAGCTTGGGGGAGGGAGGCCAAAACATGGGGACCTCTACCTTCAGTTTCATCCAGACAACACTGCAGCATAATCAAGCAAGTAATCAAGCATGTATAGTAATACATACTATTTGTAAGTTGTTCGCCGCCTTGATCCATATGGAGAGGCGGGATACAAAGAAAGAAAGAAAGAAAAAGAAAGAAAGAAAGAAAGAAAGAAAGAAAGAAAGAAAGAAAGAAAGAAAGAAGAAATAGCAGCAGCAGCAGGAGTCATGCTGCTTGAAGGCCTGTTCAGAAAAAATTCCACTCTCCCTGAGCCAGTGTACCAGATAATCAGTCAACATCTGACCCTTCTTTCTTGAGTATACATCATACTGAGTCACAAGTGAGCTTCTATTCAGGTGATGATTTTAATTTCCCTGAAACTAACATCACACATAAAGTCCATTTATATAAAAATCAGGATGGTGTCAATACAAGGATGCATTCATTTTCTGAACTCTCTGTTGAACTCGGACTTCAAAGCTAAGTAGGTCTCTTGAATTAAATCATCAGATTCTCAGTAATAGCTATAGCCCACTTGGCATCCTGTAAGAGTGTTGTACCTAATCCCTAACTAACTTGCAATACAGTCTAGAGGTGATGAGAATCACAGCTGAACACATCTTGAAGGCAGTGCAGTGTACAACAAAAACTTCACCTGAAAGCACGTTTAACCATTGTCTCATGCACGTACTGTAACAATGGTTGGTTATTAATATTATAACAGGGTGAGTCCCCCTCCATTTCTGGGTGCAAGGGGCTTGGGGAAGTGACTCTAAAAATTGGGGGACTGAGCCACTAGTACATAGTAAGGACTCCCCCCCCAAAAAAAAACCTTCCCTCCAAAGCACATCTAGAATCATTTCTGGGTTTACTGACAGCCTTGTGGGAGGTCAGTTTTTGGGCAGGTATGGCCTACTGCTGGAGGTGGGGTTAGGAACCAAAAATCAGCCCCTACATTCTCTATAGCTGCCTACCCCATAATACAACTTTATAAGCTTTTCAATTTAAAAGAAGCTGCCTAAGAAAGAATATTATCATTATTACTGCAGTAATTCATCATGAAATTTGTATGAATTTATACAAATTTGGCATATACAAGACAAACTTATAGGTTCTTTGAAAGAAACCACAGTTCTAAAAGCAAACATGACACTACTATATCCTCAAAATTCCTTGGAAACCAATCTATTTTCTAGATACAGCATGAGCACCCACAGTTCACATTCTGAATGCTCCCATCATTCCCAACAGACACCTCCAAATACAGAAGTGAGTCATGGAAAATTATGTACCTGTTAGATATCTGAAACCGGATTATCGTTGGCACTGATCATCCAGTACTATAAAACATTCCACAGGGGAAAAGAAAGTCCTGGATTTAGTTATTTTTCTCTTAAGATCACTCACGACTCCTTATTTCCGAGCAAGGATGGAGATCTAATAGTGAAGAACTGAAATCTGCTGGATTCCTCACCAGAAAATTTTCTATTCCTTTTATTTCTGAAGATGAAGACATCTAGCATTGCTGACCAATTGATATACTGAGGAACAACCATTTCAATTTGGACCAGCATGAGCTAGTATGAACTGCATGATGAACTTGGAAGGGATTTCCTTGTAACTCCCTTTGTGGAAATATTATGGAGTGACAGGACAAATTGAGAAGAGGATGGGGTGGGGGAAGGAAATATTTCCTCCCTTTAACTGTAGTCAGATCTGTGCTTTTCCAGGACTGTACTTCAGGTATGCCAGGCTTTTCTATCAGGAATACTTGTTAAATCCACTGACAGAACTTAGCATGAAGGATGTCATTCAAAAATGGAACAGGTGAGCCCTGAATGCTCTCTTCAGTTCAGATTCCATCAAAAAGTTAACACATATGTGAGCTCAAATAGTGTCCATGCTCCAGCTGGGGTGGGATGAGATGTTGTCAGTGGATAAAACAGCTCGCTAGAATGGCCAAGATTAGCAGACTGGTGGAGGAGGGGTTGCATCTGCATGGCTGGACTTTACCCCTAATGTGATTGTTTTCTTGTTTCTCTCGCATGACACATGACAATCCTGGAATGTCCTTTGATTAGGAGCCATACATAACAGTTTTAGCCATATAATCCTCGAGTGTTGTCATTTTCTCCTTAGAAGGAGTAACTACCACCAATCTACCTTGAAGCTTGGCAAGATCAAAACTAGAAGGAGACTGGTTGCTCCTTGTGATGTTATGAACCTTTTTGAGGGAAACTGATGTTGCATTTATTTGATAAATTAAGATAACATTGTTGTGTATGCAAGGTATAGCAGATGTAGTGAGATAAAGATCCATCAGGAGAGAGTGAGAGAATGGAATATTGGGAGTGAGTAGGGATTAGTGGAAAGCCTGAGTGGATTTTTTTTTAAAGGCTAGTGTATGGCAGTTCTTTGGGGAGTGAGTCTGTCAAGATTAGGAATTAAAGTCCTCCCTCCACATTCATGGACTTGACCTTTGTGAATTTGGTTATTCACAAGGCATGTGCTTGCCTCCCTATCCCTATTCTCTCCTCCCATTCCCCTGCATTTCTCCCCCAGCTCTGTGAGACTTGTGTTTAAAACAGAAGTTTTGGGTGATTCAGAGTGGTGGTGTCTGGTGGGGACAGAAGATGAATAAAGTCTCACACAGGAATCACAATGGAATCAAGGAGGTGTCAGCAGATGGTGGTCATAGTCATGGCACAAGAGGAAGTCCACACACTGGTGACAGAGGTAGGAAGGAAGTGGAAATCCTCACAGTTGGTGGCAGAAGAGGGACTGGTGGTAAATCTCACACTCTTCTATCAGGGAGTGCACATCCAAGCCATTACTACCTATCTAAGCATGTGGAAAAAGCAACCTATCCAAGGTCATCTTTCTCCACTATGGAATGCAGTTTCTTCTAATTCCATGCTGCCCTGCTTGATCTGAAGCATTTGAACTACAAGGATCCTAACAGACGAAGACACCAAACCAGCCTATTATCTATAAAGATGCAATGGTTGCAACAAAAACCGCATTTATTTCCATGGCACTCTGTAATTCACAAGAATTTGAATCTGGAATTAATTATTTAAAGAAAAACTACCTGCACTCCACTCTCATAACTACTGCAGTGTATTAGTTCTTAAGCAAAGCTCTCAGTATACATATAAAAGCCAGAAGCCACCTGGTTATATCTGTTCATTCAAGAGCTGAGTGACCCACTGTCAATTAAATACTGCACGCTCATTTAATAGTACTCACATTTCCAATCAGCTTGAACACTTGATCCCCATGCACATTGTAAACCGTTACAATGGTGTTAAGAGCAGCATTTCTGACAGTGTTATCCCTGTCACCAATATGGATTGCTATTTCCTTTAAGGCTTTGCCTGGAGTTGGCTGGCACACATTCATGCCGTATGATTCAATTAGACATCCCAGTTCTTCCAAACATTCTGAGGAAGTAACAGAAACAGATATCCAGGAACAGGCAATATCCACTAAGATCACAAAACAATGCAAAATCAGGAGACTTATCAATGCTTCTGTACTCCCAAAATTCTGTTGATTATGTAAAATAATTTCACTTTAAATAATATAAAGTAAATATTTTGTATTTTTCACTGGAAAGAAATCCCTGCAACAAAATACCTAGCACTGTTATCACATTTTTAACACTCTTGAACCAGATTTAGGCTCATACAGACTTCCCTCCCCACAAAAAAACCTGGAAAGATTTTCTCCCTCAAACCCATCATTTCTTGTATTGAAAAAAGGCCTGAATAGGCATTCCTACTACAGGTGTGGATTATTAATACCAGGATGCTTATATTATTACCATTTACCATTACCACTAATTATTTTAGAAACATGTATGCTTGTACAAAATTAGAAACTGCATCTACACCAATGCATACGTATGCTGGCCAGTTGAAAGTTAACACCTGATGTATCAAGTGAAGTAGGCTCTAGTCCACAAAATGCCATAATAGATTTGTTAGATTTATTGGTGTCGTAAGACAGTTTGTTTCTCTTGCAAATACGTTAAACATACGCTAAACTGTATTATTTGTTAGTGATCAAGTTTCCTACCTGCCCGCTGTTTCGAGTTTTTTGACTTTGTTCCCTCCATTATGAACGTGAACATCTTGCTGGCTGGGTAGACAAGGCACATCCTGTTGAGGATAGCACGAACATCCCTTCGGACAACATCTTTTGGCTCCCCAACCTAAATGGTTAAAAAGGAAACAGTGAGCATAGAGACAAAAAAACTAAGTGACACAACAAGTTCTTGGGAACAGGAGAGTTAACCCACTGTTGGAAGCCTTATCACACCAAACTAAACAAATATGTTCGAGTTCCAGAGGATTTAAGGTGCTCCTTTATCATTGTTTTTCAATGTATTTTATAAGTGTGATTTATAAGTCAGATTTTCTCCTCTCCATATCTCCCTTCCCCTGGAATCAAGGTAAAATAATTATCCTGCTTTTCTAGATTTAGATACCTTCAGTATGAGATATGGGATGAAGGAAGTGGCTTCATTTTCAGTAAGATGGTACTCTTCTTGGTTCAACATGGTAAAGAGCAACTTGAGATACTCCAGGGCCTTCATCAGGACACTTGTGTTGGTGTCAAAGAATCTCAAGGTGAGCCACTTCAGAATCAGATCCAAACAGCTGATCACCCCTTCCTTCTCACTCTCCAAGTGCTTGAGAGAAAGTGGACAACAGGTTAAGTTTTGATAGAAGACAGCATTTTACATGAAGATAAAGCAAAGAGGCATTGGCAAACCAAACTATTAGCAGACAGTTTTACTGGTATCTCAGGCATTTAAGATGGCTACCTGATACATGCATACTGGCTCCTTGCATCATCTCTTAATCAAATTTAGGCACCTGTTGCACAATGCCTTGATGGGAAAACTGGAAGGATAATACTCCCTGCATTGTTTTGATCAGAGTATTATGTAGGTTCCTAAACTGGATAGGGTGTTTCCAAAACTCACTTGCTCAGATAAGCTTCCTTTCTTCCATTCAGCTTCATTTACCATCACAACAAATTCATTCTTCTCACCTCAACCATGACACTAAGAGCTTTGTTGTGGTGCTGAAAATCTGCATGAAACATCTCATCTTGTAACCACTTGGCAATACAGCTGGACATCTGAGTCTTCAATTGCTCAATATATTCATCACGAGGAGTAGTGAAATTCCATTTCAAAACCTGAATGGGAGGAACCCAAAATTCTACTCAATACAAATTAAAAAATCAGTAATTTAATTCCTGGGCTAAGAAGTTCTTTTCTAAGTCAAGACTGACTGATTAGTTTAAAAAGAAAAAAAAAATCTGATGATGATTGTTGACACATTTTGTTCAATTGTTTAGGCACAAGGAATATGAAAGCAGTATTCATCTTTTAATATGCAGATTCCAAAAGGAACTCAGATTTTTAAAAAAGAGATAGAAAATATACTTCTTCTACCTAAATAAGCACAGCTTAAGTTATTTCACTGCCTAAAGACTCAGATCAAATCATTTTCTTTAGATGGATTAGATCAAAGTTTTACAGACAACACTGATTTGTTGAAATGGTGTAAAACCATGATTTAGTGCTATGAAAAAAGGCACCTTACATTCACTTGCCCCACCCTCTCCACCATTCCTGTGGCATCACCACAAAGAAGATAACTAGCAGAATCTACTGTTTTCTTTAACTAATCTAAGTTTATCATTACATTCAAGCTCAGAACTTTTGTTCATTTAAACAAATGTAAACCATGGTTTATGAGTCTGTCATTTCAACAAACCACTGTGTAAACCAGGAGTGGGAATTATGCAATCCTCCAATTGTTGCAGAATGGAACTCCCAGCATTCCTCTCACTGGCCATGCCAGCTAGGATTACTAGACTCACAACTCAACAAGAGGAGGGCTGCATATTCCCACACAGTATATCATCGTCATCATCAATAACAATAACATAAATTAAAATACAACTAAAAACACATCATAAGTCCTTTCCGTTCACAGGCGTCGTTAGAACATTGCCTTTCAACTCCTGAAAAACTTCAGAGTTGAAATACAATGTTCTTGCGACGCTTGTGGATGGAATGGCTACTGGATGGCTATTACAATCTGTAGCTAATGCATGTTAGCAACAATTGTGAACTGAAAGGGCCATAAATTAAAATACACTAAAAACACATAAAACCATTTAAAATATAGAGTTAAAAATTGTCAGTGTAGGCCTACCAGAAGAGATAAGTCTTCAGTACTTTTTAAAATTCAGACAGTGCATTTTGCTGTTGAATCTCTTCTGGCAGGCCATTCCACAGTCTAGGGATGGCCAATGAGAAGATCTTCTGGGTGTCTGTTTCCAATCTCATCCTGGCTAGTTTAGGTTAAATGGCCCCCAGAGGACCTGAGTGTATGATTGTATGGGGGGAGGTGATCTTGCAGATAACTTTGAGCCAAACCATGTAGGGCTTTAAAGATAACAACCAACACTTTGTACTTTGCCTAGAAACTAACTGGCAGCTAGTGGAGTGATTTTAATATTGGTATGATATGCTAACTCCTCACTGTGCCTGTACCCATTCTGGTTGCCATATTTTGGATCACTTGGAGTTTCCAAATTTGGTACAAAAGTAGCCCAATGTACAGTGCATTGCAGAAGTCCAACCATGGGGTTAGTAGTGCATGCACTATCATCTTTATGTCTTTCAATTCTAGGAAGGGGAACTGTTGGCCTATTAGATGAAGCTGATAATAAGCACTCCTGACCATTGCAGGGGTGACATTTGGAGCACTCCAAAGCTGCGAACATAGTCTGTCAGGGGGAGTGTGACTCTGTCCAGAACTGGTTGACACACCTGCAACCCCAGATTAGGCCCCTTAATAGAAAGCACCTTTGTCTTGTCTGGATTCAATTTGTTTTTCTTCATCCAGCTCATTACCTCCTTCAAACAGTCATTCAGAGAAGACATATTATCCTTACTATCCTTAGCTAAGGCTGTTTTTGAAGGCATGGGCAAATATATTTGGGTATCATCAGCATACCAATAGCACCCCATCCCGCGCCTGCAGGTCATCTCTCTCAACGGTTTCATGTACATGTTAAAAAGTCAAGAGAGTTCCTTTCAGTTTGTAATAATAAAAATAAAAGCCAGTTAATCCACAACAGGAAGCAAATGCTTCCAATGTGTTCCACACAGCCAAATCCAAAGGTTTACTTTAGCTAATTCACATAGTGTAAACTCATGATTTACTATTAAATCCATTAAAGGCTGCTGAGTGTAAAGGGTATTATTTCCTAATGCGTATACTTCTGTTCAATCAGTTCAGTTCATTTATACAGTTGCAAATCCATTCAAAAGTAAGCACACTTAAAATAGCAGTCAGTGACCACCTAATACATTTTCTAGCTCTGCATAGTTATACCCACTTTTGCTCAAGGTGAACTGCAACGCTGATAGGTACACTCTAACTACATCTTATCTACAACTGCATGGTTGCAACATTTAACTGAATTCTTGCATTTAGAAGATTGTGTAAATGATCAAGGAGCAATATTCCAGAGTAAACAGCATTTTCAAAATCTCTTTCCCAGCTTTCAGGGTCATGAGAGCAATATTGCAATGCAAATATATTTATTATGCAGACCTGTTCAACACCAAAGTACTTCACTCTGCAGCCTTGCCTGCATTAGACTTTCTACACAATACGAATTGACTTGTCACACACAAGTATAAAAACACAGAAGAGGCACTTGATCTTGAAGACCATGATAAACAAAAGTAATCAGCAAGTGATCACTTATGAATTCTGCACACTTACTACAAATATACTGTTGCCCATTTAACTGAATGATTTGCCACATTATCAGCATCACTTTTTTCAGAAATCACTGGAAGAGTTTTTCTTTAAAGTCATGTCAAGTAACTTAACTGGTTTCTGTATTAAATATACAAACAGTATGGCCTATAAAGAATGTACTTGTAAAGTGCCTTGCTGTATATCCTAGGCATATTAAACATGAACACAGAACAAGACGATTTTTAAGCACCATTTTTCAAGATCAGATGATAAGGTTTCTCACCTTTAATGCCTTTTCATCTCTCATCCGCTGCTCTTTCCCATTTGGGACTAAGATAAAAACTGGGCCAGATCTGTCATCATCTTCCTTCAAGTTAGACTTACTTGGTACCTTCTTCCCTTGTATACCCTAAAACAAAAAAATAATAGTGAACAACCCTCTCCAAAACCAGAATGCAATCATTCCATTTCAGATGGCAATTTTATACCCACTTGTCAGGGTGTAAGTACCACTGAACTCAACAGGAGATTTATTTCTGAGTAGAAATATATAGCACTGCACCCAAACTAAGCTTTATTTAGAATAAATTCTATCCCATAAAGCATGCCAGGCAAATATCTTATCAATACAGAAGTTGTGTTAGAAAGTGCACTGTAACCATCAAGTGTGTGTCTTAGTATTATGAAGAGAAACCCACCACAGTGTCCCACAGGTTTTAGTACAGCAAGTGTATAGGAGCCAGTGCACTAGTCATTATTGTTTTCTACTTATTACCTGTTTGCTAGACCTGTTCTTTGTCAGATTGCTATTGCCTTTGGTGGGGCTTGTATTAACATCAGAATGCTGAAACAGGTCATAAAATGCTCAGTGGTTAATAGCAGATTCCAAACCACACCATCAGATCCTGAAACTTCAGACCTACTACGTATGTCACTTCAGTATTATCTTTAAGGCTGCTTAGCATTACATGAAAACAGACTATGAAATATCCTTTGTTATTCGTAAACTTGCCACACCTACTCACAAACTCTACACATGAGCTTGGCATGCACAGTCCATCAAAATGGCAAGTCTTGACAACTCTAAATTGATGGTATATTTCTCTTCAATATAGCCTTCATATACAGGAAGATTTCTTGGTCTCAAAAATTCAAGGAGAACCATTTGTTCACACACTTTCCAAAGACTACTGTGTGTATGTATGTGCTTTCAAGATGCTGGTCAAATTATGGCAACCCCATAAATTTCATACGGTTTTCTTGGGCAAGGAAAGCTCAGAGTTTGTTTTGTTAGTTCCTTCCTCTAAAACATAGCCTACCAATACTCCTTAAATTACTTCTGCGGCTTCTTGGGCAGGCCAAGGGAGGGTTATAAGCTTCTGAACACTTACAGTGTTTCAGGGATTCTCCCTGAGTCCCTTCACTGTAAGGCAGAATCTGAAAGCTTCAGGACCACCCCACTCCAACTTGTGCTCTCTACACACAAAGATCCAATTGAAATGAAACACTAGGCCATTGGTCTTGCATTGTGGCAGAACGTGTCCAATTGTTGAGGGTTACAGGGCTGTACTGGCCTCCCTCTGGAGACCTCTGAAGGCTGCATCCACGCCTTGAAATGCCTTTTGGCTTGAAATGCCCTCTATGGGGAAGAGGGGCAATTTTACCACACTGTAGGCCCCCTTTGGGTCCTTTCAAGCCCAGGACAGGGCTTTTTTACAGCAGGAAGTGACTTGGAAGTCTACTTCTGGTTCATCCTGTTAGGGAAAAAAGCAGCTTCTCCTGTGCCTAAAAGGGCCAAAGGCTCCACCCAAAGCACTGTTACTGATGTTCCTTTGATAGACACAGGAAGAGCATCTTGAGGATAACATTATTGAAGGGTTATGTGACATTTAAGACAACACAACAAAAGAAAAATAACTAGTATCTAAAGATTTATGGCAACCCAAGCTCTTTCCTTTCCCGTAAGTAGATATTAAGAATGTCAAAATTTGTAGAGTTCATCACTCCTACTCCAAAAAAGCACATTGCTCCCTCTATTTTAAAGAAAGATACAGCAGACCTTCTGGATCTGCTGTTTTCACCAACTGCAGATCATCACATTCTATACATGAAATGATGGCAACATGAATGTGGACATGCTTGAATGTCTGTGTGCACGTCACCACAATTTAAGAATGTTTGGCATCTGCAGGCAGTCGTGGACTAAACCCACAAAGATCCAGACAGTCTAGAAGGCAGCTATACAAAAAGGCAAGAAAAGAACTTTATCTATCACACTCCTTCCTTATGGTTGTATCAGAAGCTACACAGTGGATAACGTGGACTCCCCATTCAGGTTCAACTAAATGCAGATGTCCTGCCCTTTAACCTTAAGCTCTGAAACTGTTCTCAAGAAAAGAAATAACCTTAATTACTAGGACAGTGTAGCACCTGAGAAAGAATTATTCCCTTTCTCCCTGTAGACTACTTTGTCAAGCAGTGAACCATGCAAGAGGCTCTTTCAGATTTTTAAATACCTAGGAGACATGAACTGAAGAAAAGAAGTTAAAGATTTGACAAGGGAAATGATTCTAAGCAGGAAAATCCTAAATATACAGATTTGTATGTTTATAACCATAGTGTAAAGAATTACACTAAGTCTAAGAAACTTCCAAGTGCTATGAATAATTGTCTCACTTAGCAAACTCAGTTATGCTAGTAGTTCATTAACTAGGAGCAAGACCTTCTACATTCATAAGAATATGGTACACCAGGTAGAAGATAAGGGTTTTTAAAAGAATCATTACAAGAGAGATGAGGTACCTGCTTCAAAATCTTCTGAAGAAATATTTCGCACATTCAGGTTGCTGACTAATACTGCTTGTGGGCGTGGTCAGAATCATTTAGGATGTTCAGGTAATCTTTCTTAAATCCCTCTAGCACTGGTATTTGTAACAGATGCAATATATGATTTACCTATGTTTAATTTTTGCTCCATAGTTTACAATTCACAGTCTAATCTCAAAGAATATGGTGCAATCCTCTTTAAAAATAAAACAAATCTATCCCTATGGATCACACAACAATTGCTCTGAGCTATCTGAATAAAAGAATACATAACAAATCAGTCCATGCTGTAGTCTACAGATCCTTGGGGTTTCTTCTTGAGAAACCAGCTCTCCTGACAAAAGGGAAAGATTGTAGCTATTTTGAGAGAGAGGCTTACATTCATATCATATCTGCTGGCATATTAGACGCACCTGCATATTACCCAAATATCGCTACAGCCAAAATGGTGTCCATTTTTGCATCCAACAAATGGCAGTGACTTTCAGACAGTGCCAGCAAAGCAAATCTTAGATCAAAATGCTGTACCAATTAAAACTGCAAGCAATGCATAACAATCAGACACCTCTATATCCAAAATGCTTCAGCTCACTTCCTAATGTTAAAAAAGGTCCCAAAACAAGGTGAAAATGCCCCCATGCCTCCATAGGATGTTGCAGGACAAAAGTAATGTTTTTGTTTTTATTTTATTTTTTGGCGGGAGCAGGTGGGGTGTAGATGTGTGGCGTAGATGTGTGGCCCTCCAAGGTCACTTTGGGAGCTAATGCAGCCCCTTGCCTTCTATAGTTGCCCACTTCTTCTTTTTTTTAAATTTAAATTTAAAAATACTTTATTTTTAAAAAGTACACAAAGACAAACTTCACAACACATTACAGAAAAACAGAAAAAACAAAAACAAAATCACACAATTACTCAAACAAATTCATACAATTATACAATACAAATACATACATTAACTTGATATATTATTGCTAACACTATATCTTTTTCATCACATACTTCCAGCTTTGGCCTTAGAGTCAGTTAGTCATATTCTACCTCCATATTAGTTTTCTTTTTTCTTCTATTCTAGCTCTTAATCCCTAAGTATTATTCAAAATTCTATTTTAACCATTTCACTATCATACCAAGAATTTTTAAAATACTGTAGCGATTTTTCCCATTGTTTTATAAACTTTTCTTTACTCTCCCCTCTTAATATACATGTTAATTTATCCATTTGGATTATATCAAGTAGTTTCATTTCCCATTCTTCTATTGAAGGCATCATATTCCCCTTCCATCTGTATCCTAGAACCAGCCTTGCTGCTATCATCATATCGAACAAGTGCTCCCCCACTTTTTTTCCAAGATCGTTCTCCCACATCGATAGCATATATATTTCTGGGGACATATTAAATTTTATGTCCAATATCAGTTCTATTCGTCTGTGAATCTGTTTCCAATACCTCTTTACTATTTTACATATCCACCATGTATGATAAAAGGAGCCTATTTCCACTCCACATTTCCAACATTTATTGGAGCACTTATTTGTCACTTTCGCTAATTTTTGGGGGGTTAGATACCAGCGAAGATACATTTTATACACATTTTCCTTGATGTCTTGGCATGATGTATATTTAATAGTTTTTGCCCAAAGTCTTTCCCATTGCTCCATCGAGATTGAATGAGAGAAATTTTGGGCCCATTTTATCATTGGTAATTTAACTGTTTCTTCTTCTGTATACCACTTTAACAAGATCTTACAGATAGAGATGGATTTGGGTTTCCCTGAACTTAACACCTCATTTAATTCCTCTTCATTTATTTGATAATCATTAAATTTAATGTCATTTTTTAATTTTTTTGCTCATCTGTCTATGCAAACGCCAATGGCATTTTATCCCTGAATCGTTTATTTCTTGCTGAGACTTAATTTTAATTTGTTTTTGTTGTATTACCACCATATCCTCATACTTTATCCATCTATCAAATAGAATATTTTCTTTCTTATAGAAGGCTTCATGTGGCAATACCCATTTCGGAGTTTTCACACAAGATCTCGTAATATATTTTTTCCAAACTTTACAAAGGATTTTTCTTAAGTAATGACCATTAAATTCTTTACTGTTTCTCCCTTTATTATACCATAAGTAATAATGCCAGCCTAATCCTAATCCATCTCCCTCTATCTTTAGTAATTTCGTGTTTTCCAATTTGATCCAGTCTTGTATCCAATTTAATACACATGCATGGTAATATAAAGTCAAATTTGGTAAGGCCAATCCCTTCTTTCTTTTGCATCTTCTAATATTTTCATTTTAACTCTTGGTTTCTTCCCTCCCCAGATAAATTTACAGATTTCTTTTTGCCAATCTTTGATAACCTTTTCATTCTGAATGATAGGAATAGTTTGAAATAAGTATAACATCTTCGGAAGTACTGCCATCTTAATTTTGTTATGACCTTTAATCTTAAGATCACACTTCAATTACTAAAAGAAATGAAAGTGGGGAGAGGGGCTTTGCCCTTTAATTTTCACATTTTCTGAATTAATAATTATTTTGATTTCTGGTAATTATTTTAACCAATTTATAAAATTTGTTCCCAGGCACATTTTATGACATATTTTGAATAAAAATTTCCAATTAACCGAATCAAAAGCTTTTTCTATATCTAAACATAAAGCAATCAGTTTTTTCTGAGGGTGATTTTCACAAAATTCCAAGATATTAATTATATTCCTCATATTGTCCTTTATTTGTCTTCCTGGGAGAAATCCAGCTTGTTCCTCTAAGATTACCTCTTTTAATATTCCTTTTAATCTATTTGCTAAAATTGCTGTAAATAATTTATAATCGGAGTTCAAAAGTGAAATTAGGCGATAATTTTTAATCTCCATCGGGTCTTTCCCTTCTTTATGGATTAGGGTTATATTGGCCTCTTTTCATGTGTCTGGGATATTTCCTTTTAGAGCCTCATTCATAATTGTTTGTAATACAGGTGTGAGTTCTTTTTGGAAAGTTTTATAAAATTGAGCTGTACATCCATCTGGCCCCGGCGACTTCCCTTTTTTTGCTTTTTGAATTGCCTCTACCACCTCTGATAACATAATGGGTTTGTTTAATTTCTCTCGTTGTTCTTCCGTTAATATTGTTAAGTCTTGATTTGCTATATATGTTTCTATCAATTCATCCTGACGTTCTTGACCTTTATATAGCATTGCGTAGTAATTTGTCACAATTTTTTTTATCTGTTGAAAGTCTGTATGTATTAACTCTCCGCTTTTTAGCTTAGTGATCAACGTTCTCTCCTTCCTTTCCTTCAACCTACGCGCCAACCATCTCCCTGCTTTGTTCGCCCATTTGAAGTGATATTGTCTATTGTACATCATTTTCTCTTTAAGTTCTGATTCTATTTCTATCTCCAATTGTTTTTGTAATATTTTAATTTCCTTTAATGTTTTTTCATTCGTTGGGTCCTCATTCAGGTTTTCTTCTTTCTTCTTCAAATCCTCATCCAATTTTTGAAAATTCTCTCTTTTTTCCTATTAATTTCCGCATTACGTTGAATAAATAACCCCCTAACCACTGCCTTAGCCATGTCCCATACTGTCACCAGATTAACTCCTTTATCAAGATTATCCTCAAAGTACATTTTAAAATAGTTTTTAATTTTACTTACAAATTTCTCTTCAAGCAATAACTTTTCATTTAATCTCCAGTTAAATGATTCATCCGATCTATATTTTAACGACAATATAATCAGATTGTGATTCGAAAAATTTCACGATAATATCTCTTGTTTATCAACCATTTTAGCTAATGAATTAGAGATCAAAAACATATCAATTTGAGATAAAGAGGCATGAGGCTCTGAATAAAATGTATATTCCTAAGTTGCCCCATATTTAAATCTCCATGTACGTATTATATTATCAAATGATCTCGGGAGTTTCCCTTGTTTTTCCTTTATTTTTTTCTTTGATTTCCTATCCAATTTGGGATTAGTCATCCCGTTCCAACTACCTAAACAAATTATTATATTCTAGATTCACAATTTTCCTATTCAATTCTTTATAAAAGTTTTCTTGTTTCCTATGTGGTCCATAGATTCCAATTACTAATATTTTTTGATTTTGCCAATTGATTTCCACCGCGATAAATTGACCATCTTTATCTTTTAATATTTCTTTGGGGTGCAATCTAGGGTTTAAATATAACACTACCCCCCCTTTTTTTAAACATTTGGGGCTGTTACATATTCATTTCCTAGCTTTTTATTGAATACCAAATAAGCTTTCTCCTTTTGTATGCGAATTTCTTGTAGACATGTTATATCTAATTTCTTTTTCTCAATATAATGAAAAATTTTCCTTCTTTTTTGGGGCATTGCGATACCTATGATATTCCAAGAGAGAATTTTCAAATTCATTGTGTGAGAATTGTCAGTTCAATTTCAATTAGTTATTTTCTTCCCCAGATTCTGTATTTCCTCCGTTCTTTGATTGGTTCCCTGTAGCTTCATCCTCTTCTTCGCTTTCCTGTTCTCGAGTCTCTTCCTTTCTATTCTCTATTTGTCGCTCTTCTCTGCCATTCTCTTGATGTAGCTTTTGTCTCCATTGTTCTTTTCCATATCTTCTCATAAAGATTTTGGATTCTTGGACCGTATCTATCTTAAACTGTTTCTCTCAAAACCGAAAGCTGAGACCTTCTAGTGTCCCCCAACAATGTATTTCGAGACTTTAAGAATGTTGTTATAAATCTGCATTCGTTTCTTTTTCTTAGAATCCATGGCGGTACATCTTTGTAAATGTACACTTTCATCTTGTCGATTATCAGATCACTCTCCAGGCTCTTCTGGATTATTTCTTCCCTTGTCTTCTTGCACACCAGCTGGATTACATCTCATGGGAGTCTCCTCTCTCTCGTTATTCTTGACACAACCATATAGATTTTATCAATTTCCCACTCCATCTTCTCCGCCATTATATTTAGGTAATCCGCTAAGGGCGGAATTAGTCTCTCATACAAATTTTCTTCTCCGTGTTCCGCCAGCCCTCATATTTTTATATAATTTTCTCTTGCTTTTAGGTCCACCAAAGCTTTTTCATCCAAGAGTCTATCCTGTTGTCTTTTTCTTTTGTTTTCGTCTCTAGTATTGTCGCTCGATCTTGTGTGTTTTTTAAATCTTCCTGAAGTCCTCCTAATGCCATTTTTATACCTTTTAATTCATTTTTAAAGTTCTGCTTCACCAGTCTTATGGATACTAGGATGTCATCAAGGACAACCAAGATGACTACAGCTAATAACCAGCGGAAGTTATCATTGGAACCAGTTGTAAAACCTGAACTGAACAAAGCAGATAAATACCAACTGACGCTGCTAGAAGAGATAAGAAAGAACAGGTTGCTTACCTGTAACTGTGGTTCTTCGAGTGGTCATCTGTGCCATCATACACTAGGAGCTTTAGCGCCTGTGCGGTAGCGTTCGGAAACTTCTAGAGCTTGTTCGCTTGGCGGGAACCCCTCCCCCACGCCGGTACTGCGCATGCTCCTCCCGCCGAGCAACGGTCTCTCCTCAGTTCTGTCGTCCGCCGTAGAACCTACAGGGACCTGAGAAAGAGGGGAGGAAGGGCGGGTGTGTATGATGGCACAGATGACCACTCGAAGAACCACAGTTACAGGTAAGCAACCTGTTCTTCTTCTTCGTGGTCTCTCTGCCTTCATACACTAGGAGACTGTGTAGCTTACCGGTCGGACGGCGGGTCAGGTCCTACAGCACGGAAGCCAGCACCTCACGTCCAAACCGGGCATCTCTGCGCGACCAGCAGTCGAGCCTGTAGTGGCGCATGAAGGTCGATGGTTGGGACCAGGTCGCCACACGGCAGAGTTCATGCAGGTCAACTCCTCACAGGAGGGCCGCAGATGTAGCCACAGCTCTGGTAGAGTGGGCTCGAAGGAGGACTAGCGGAGGCTTCCTCGCGAGCTCATACGCCAGTTGAATAGTCCGTACCACCGACTTGGAAAAGCGCTGGGTGGACACTTTGAGGCCCTTCCGACGTCGCCCATAGCAAACAAAGAGATGCGGCGTCTGTCGGAAGGAAGCAGTCCTGTCCTTGTAGAAGGCCAAGGCCCGACGCACGTCCAGGGAGTGGAGGGACCGCTCCAACGGTGTCGTCGGGTTCGGGAAGAAGGCAGGCAGGATGATGTCTTGGTTGAGATGGAAACTGGACACCACCTTGGCAGGAACGAGATGTCAGGTCTCAGGACCACCTTGTCTCTGTGGAAGACCGTGAAGGGCTGCATCGGATCGAAGAGCTGTGATCTCACCCGCTCGCCTCGCTGAGGTCACCGCTACCAGGAAGGCAGTTTTCATGGTTAGGAGCCTGTCATCCGAGATCGCCATCGGCTCGAAGGGCGGTTTTGTCAACTGCGACAGTACCAACGAGAAGGACCACAGCGGTAGCGGCGGCGATACCGGCGGGTAGAGATGATGAAGTCCTTTCAGGAACCGCTTAACGGTATCGTTCCTGAAGAAGGCCGATGCCGCAGATCGTGGCGGTTGGTATGCCACGATCGCGGAGAGGTAAACTTCAGGGAAGGGAACGCCAGGCCCTGTTGCCGGAGATGAAGGAGAAAGTGCAGGACGGTGGAGAGTCCAGCGGGCGATACCGGCTCACTCCTCACATTAGCAAAGGTCAGGAAGTGTCGCCATTTGTATTGATAGTTGCGACGGGTGGATTCCTTCCTGGCCGCGACGAGGACGGTACCGAGCACGGGATCGCTAGTGCGATATCCTCCAGGCATGGAGGGCCAGGCGTGGCAGGTCCGGATGGAGGACTTGGCCGCTGGAGTGGGAGAGCAAGCCCGGTGTCGAAGGCAGTCGGAGCAGGTCGCCTCGTGCAGCTCGTAGCAGGGGTGTGAACCAGTGCTGCCTCGGTCAGTACGGGGCTACCAGGATCGCGTTGGCTCGGATCTTCGATATCGTCTGGCCAAGCAACGGGAACGGCGGGAACGCGTATAGGAGTTCCCCGGTCCACGGAAACTGGAAGACGTCTCCGATGGAAGCACGATCGTGGCCTGCTCTCGAACAGAATCGGCGACACTTCGCTTTTTCCCTGGTCGCGAAGAGGTCGATCGATGGTTCGCCCAGCGGTCTCGAATCAGTCTGAACGCCTCTCCGGAGAGAGACCATTCGTGATGGGATGAGGTGTCCCTGCTGAGGGCGTCTGCCGTGGTGTTCTCCTGCCCGGCCAGGTGAACCACCACGGGATGCGTGTGCAGGCGAATGCACCATTCCCACAGGTCGAGAGCGATGTTGAGCAGGGTCGTGGAATGAGTCCCTCCCTGTCTGTTGATGTAACAGACGGCGGTGGTATTGTCCGTCAGGACCAGGACAGTGCGCCCCGCTACGACGTGGCGGAACGCCCGTAGTGCTTTCGAGACGGCGAGTAGCTCTAGCGCGTTGATATGGAGAGCGGTCTCGTCGTTGGTCCATCTGTCGCGGACTCTGAGATCACCGCAGTGGGCACCCCATCCGTACAGGGAGGCGTCGGTCGTTACTGTCACCTTCGGTGTCGGCTGTGGAAGGGCATCCCGGACATCAGATTGCTTCGCAACTGCCACCATCGGAGGGATGAGTGGACGTCCTCCGGCAGTTGCAGTCGGATGGTCTGTTCGTCTCTCAGGGGGTCGAATATGCGGACAAACCAGTGTTGGAGAGGTCTTGCCCTCAGTCTGGCAAGATAGGTCACAGCGGTTGTCGCAGCCATGTAGCCAAGGAGCTGCTGGACGCTTCTCGCAGACAATGTCGGGGCCGTGTAGGCGTGAGCGGCGGCCCGGATCAGGGTTTGAGCTCGAGTCTCTGGCAGGTACGCCCTGGCGGAGGTTGAATCGAGAGCGGCCCCGATGAAGTCCAAAATCCTCGCCGGCTCGAGGTGGGACTTCTTCGGATTGACTTGTAGGCCAAGGCGAGTCAGGAGTGACAACGTCATGTGGACGTCGTGGTAAAGTCTCTGTTTGCAGGACGCCACCAACAGCCAATCGTCGAGGTAAGGATAGACGGAAGCGCCCTTTGTCCGCAGGAAGGATACCACCGGGGCCATGCACTTGGTGAATACTCTTGGGGCAGTCGAGAGTCCGAACGGCAGCACCTTGTACTGGTAACAGGTGTCGTCGACTGCGAAGCGGAGGTACCGTCTGTGCTGCGGGCGAATGGCGATGTGGAAGTATGCGTCTCGGAGATCGATGGAGGCGAACCAGTCCCCTCGATGGAAGAAGGGCAGGATCGACGGTATCGTGACCATCTTGAACCTCTTGGGGCGGATGTAGTAGTTCACCCCTCTGAGGTCGAGGATCGGCCGGAGGTCGTCGGCCTTCGGTACCGTGAAGTACCGGGAGAAGAAGCCGGTGGTCTTGGCCTCCTGCGGGAGCTGCTCGATCGCTCCTTTCTGAAGGAGGGACTGGATCTCTTCCAGGAGGACCGGACTCGACGGGGTGGAGTAGTAAACGCCTCGAGGCGGAATATCGTGAAACTCGATGGCGTAGCCAAGACGGACGATGGAAAGCACCCAAGAGTCCGTTGTGACATGTTGCCACTCCAAGAGGTGTCGAGCCAGAGTTGGGCGGTCTCCGAGCGCTGATGGTAGGCTGAAGAGTGGATATTGGGAGGTCCTGCCAGACACGTCAAAATCGAGACTTTCGCGTCCGAGGAGGACTTCTTAGATGAAGCCGGACAGCGTCTAAAAGTACGTCTGGCCGACGAGCCAGAGGACGGTCTTGACTGGCTGGACTGGGCCGAGCGCTGGAACGACGAGGTGGAAGATCGTCGCCAGGATGGACGGAAGGTGGAGGTCCTGCGGGATTGCGTGGCCGGCTGGAGTCCGATCTTTTAGGCAGTCAACCTCACCTTCACCAGATTGTCCAGCACCTGGTCGGTCGTAGAATTGAAGAGGCCCTCACCGTCGAAGGGGAGATCCTCGATCCTCCTTCGGGTGTCCTCTTGGATGTCGGCCGGTCTGAGCCAGGCATGGCGGCGCAAGCCGATGGATCCCGCCATGACCCGGGAGGCGATCTCCACGGCATGCCGGGAGGAGGTCATCTGCTGCCGAGCGATGGATATGGCCTCGTTGAAAATGACCGAGGCGGCTTGACGGATGTCCTCCAGTACCGTCTCCATCGCCGGTTGAAGGCGGTCGAGTACCTTCTTCAGGTATGCCGCGAGGCAAGCCTGAGTGTTGGACAGCCTAATATGCAAGGAGGAGGCGGAATAAAACCTCCTTGCGTAGGCGTCCAACTTCCTGCCTTCTTTATCCGGCGGGGTGGTGTGCTGCCTGCCGGTGCCTTTTGTCTGTGCCGACTCGACCACCACAGAAGTCGGTGCAGGGTGGTTGAAGAGATAACTCGCGTTATCCTACTGCACCCTGTAGAGGTGCTCCAAACGCTGCGGTATGAGCTGTGCTGAGGCCAGTCTGTCTCACGCGGACTTAACCACTTTAGCAATCCGGGGCAGAAGAGGCAGCGGGGCCGCGGCAGGTTGCTTCCCCTCGAAGATGGAGAAGACGGGATCGTCATCCTCCGGCTCCGCATCCACGATCTTAAGGCCAAGGGTAGAGGCCATGCGAAGCAGCATCGCAGAGAACTGGTGGACGTCCTCTGGAGCTGAATCTCGGATGGCTCCCCGAATCCCAGCGGAGGAGACTCCTGGGAGGCCGCCTCAGAAACCTCTGACTCCGCGCTCAAGTCGTACGACTCCGAGCTCGGTGAGTCCTCTCGCCGCTCGCTTTCCGGCTCCTTCACTGTCGTCGCGGGTGCAGCCTTCTTGGGCTTCTCCGCAGCCGGAACGGTGGTAGTGGCAGCATCATGCTTCGGCTGGCTCACCACAGACTTCACCTTCCTGGTGGTGACCGGCGTAGTCTGACAGGCCGCGGTGGTCGTAGCCTGTCCAGTCACCACCAACTCCGCAGGGCGCGTCACTGTAGCCATAACCCTGGGAGGTGGCGATACCGCTCGGTATCGAGGCAAAGGCTCTCTCGCCCTATGGTATCGAGGCGAGGGAGAGCGGCTCGAGGAGCGGCGTCGACGGCGAACGGCTTCGGTGCCGACGGTACCGAGGGTCTTCTCCTCGAGGCGAGCGTGAGTCGCGCTGTCTCCGAGGTGACCGGGACCTCCGGAAGGTCTCCCAGCGTCTCGGGTCACGATGGTACCGATCCCAGTACGATGGAGAATGTGACCGGTAAGAGCCGGGCGCTCTCTCCACTCAGATTCCCTCGCGTACCTGGCCACGTAGGACGCCGAGGTGTATCTGGAGGCAGACGAGCGAGGTTGTTCCTCTCTAGTCTCCCTAGGAGGCGGCGAGGCCACCGGATGCTCCGAAGAGCGGGACCGGGACCTTAACGAAGTAGAACGCCGCTCCGGAGAAGCAGAGGGCTCTCTCTGCTGCAGGTCGGCCGACCTGCGACGACTGGAAAGGTGGTGGTGCTCCTCCACCAGGGTTGGAGGGTCTACCACAGGCGAGTCCGGGCGCTCTCATCGTCCGAGAGATCGACGGACTCGCCTCGCCCTTTGGAAGGCTGCAGAGTCGGAGGAGGAGTGGGAGGCTGAACGTCCCCAGCCGGGGAGCGCTTCTTCTCCTTCTTCTCCTCGCCCTTATCTCCGTCCGGAGCAGGGCGCTTTTTAGCAGGCGTCTCCTTGACGGGAGCCTCAGCCTTCCTTGCCGTCGAGGATCCTTTCGCTGACTTGGCAGCCGCCGAGAGCTTAGGGATCCTCGGTAACGCCGAGATCGGCGTTCTTGTCGGTACCGAGCCCGATACCAACGAGGTAGATGGAACGGCAGCCGCCGATACCGTCGATGGCGTGGTCGTCTTCTTTTCGGTCATCTTGGAAGTGGAGGTCTCGTCGATTGCCCTCAAAGACTGCTCCCAACAATAAGATTTAGATCTCGCGGACCTGTTGCGGAGAGTCTGGGGAGTAAAATCCCGGCAAACTGGGCAAGTCCGAGTGTTGTGGGACTCACCCAAGCAGAAGAGACACTCCTTATGGCCATCGTTGAGGGCAACTTTGCGCCCGCAGGACACGCACTTTTTGAAGAGCGTGGACATAAGACGAAACGCCAACAGAGAAGTCCAAAAATCGCCAAAACCAAATGGAAAGTCCGAAGGAGAGGTCAGAAACAGTCCAAAAGTCCGAAAACCGTGAAAAAACAGCAAGCCAAGCACAAAGTCGAGGAACAAACCGAAGAACCTTCCGTACGCGACGGCGGACGAGAAAGAACTGAGGAGAGACCGTTGCTCCGCGGGAGGAGCATGTGCAGTACCGGCGTGGGGGAGGGGTTCCCGCCAAGCGAACAAGCTCTAGAAGTTTCCGAACGCTACCGCGCAGGCGCTAAAGCTCCTAGTGTATGAAGGCACAGAGACCACGAAGAAGAACATTAAATTGGAAATTAGACAAGAAATCAAAGATTGATTTCTTGTCTAATTTCCAATTTAATGTTTCTTATCTCTTCTAGCAGCGTCAGTTGGTATTTATCTGCTTTGTTCTGTTCAGGTTTTACAACTGGTTCCAATGATAACTTCCGCTGGTTACTAGTTGTAGTCATCTTGGTTGTCCTTGATGACATCCTAGTATCCATAAGACTGTCCCAGGCTGATAAGATTAGTACTGACAATTTGATTGTTTCAGGAGTTCTTTTATCATAGATCACTCTATGCCCCCTAAATATATCTCAGATTGACATTTTCCCTTCCTTATACACTCGTTTAATCTCAATCAAATATCTCTAAATTCGAGTCTATATCAAACCAGCTACAATCAATATCCTTATTAGATAATATTCAGATATCTACTTATCAATTTTATCATTTCATCAGATATCGCAAAAAAGACAAAGATTAAATATTTTCAATTCATTCAAATCCTCAGATATCCTCTTATCCCAATTACTATCAAAATAAATATTCCAATTCCTAAATCAATTCGTCTAGTTCAGTTCACTAGCACTTAAGATTATATATTCTAGCAAAAATAATCTAAACCAGCCTATTCAAGTTTCTATTAAGAATATTTAAATGAATATGTAAGTATCTATCTATTAAAGAGGGTTTAGTGCCACTTAACAGTATTTGTAGTTCTAATTGTCAACGTAAAGGATTTTAATACCAAATACAATATTAGAGTCCTTGATGGTTATAATCTTGTCAACTCTTGCAGTCTCGTCGTACCACTTCTCTCAAAACCTAATGTGCTGTCTATGGCGGTTATGGCGACTTGCTTTACACTGCACATTCCGGTTGTTTCCCCGTCCTGCTCTGTCCTTCCAACCTTTCACTATATCGTCTGCTTCTTGCGCCTCTTCAGTCCTGGGATCAGCTTTACCCCTGTTCCCCTTACTCTTCACCTCCTCGATCTTCTCAAACTCTGCCCCCGGGTCTATACACAGTCCCCTTTCTTCCTTTCCTCTTCTCACTTTCTCTATTCTGCGTTCTCTGTATAGATTTCCAAGTTTTTACCGTTTACCGTAATGCCTGTTCAGTTCCAGTATATTTCCGATCTAAGTCTCTTCTCCACCGTCGCCATTAAATCCTCAGTCGCGCTGTCACTTCGGCACTGTGACCTTTCTCTGCCTCATTCTCCCAATTATTCGATCCACGTTGAAATATTAATTAACAAACCAAAGTCTTACTTCTATGGGAGATCGATCATCCACCCAAACAGTTCAAGTCTATATTATTATGGAAAGGTGGGTTAAGCTTTAACTCAGAAGTTCCACGCTGGCTTCCAACTATGGCTCCCAAAACATGTGTCCTGCCCGCTAGCGTTTGCAATAGTCGTCCCACCTTTTGCTCACCCACTTCTTCTAATAAGGTAAATTAAACTTTTCAAAATTCCTTACCCAGAAGATTTTTCAAAGGTTTTAAGTCTCTATCAGGATGAGAAAATAGCCTTAAAGCTCCTCTCCAGCCAAAGCTCTTTTAAAAGCAGTTCGTGGGTGCCGCTTGGGAGCCTAGGCACTGACAGATGGCCATGGCTGTTCCGATCTGCTTTGTCCTGTCTGCTGTCGTCTTGCGCGATCTCTCGCTCGGATAGCAGCTAAAAGACGTCTTCAGATCTCCAGAGCCCCTTTTTTGTCCCCCAATACCAAGCGGGTACTTAGGCTGGTTCACAAAAGTCACCAGCTGTCTTCGGCCATGTGGTAAAGGTCCCCCACGCACAGAGCTTCACAGAGAACCTTGCCGCGGCACCACTGCCGAACCGGAAGTCACAGTTGCCCACTTCTCTATACTCTCCAACAGCCATAATATTCAGTTTCTTCACGCAGTCCAACAGCTATAGCATTCAGTTTCCTCATCCCGCTCTCCTTTTATGGTCAGAAATCACAAACCACTTCACACACTGAAGAACTGGAATCATTTGACTGTCATGGACACCACTAAGTTTTACATAATCATCCCACATTTTGTTTATTCAATTTATATCCCACTTTTCCCTATGGATGAGATGCAAAGTGGCTTACACTTAAACAATGCAAAGAAAAGGTAAAATGAACAAAAGCACAAAAGTATTAACATACATTACAAAGACACACCAATAAAACTAGGGATGGGACAACCGAATCCTTGAATCCTCGGCAAGGATTCAAGATTCACTAATCCAAATCCCTGCACAAAAAGAGGCAAACCGAATCTTTTGAATCCACCAACCAAATAGTTTCTTGGAGACTGGGATGCCAGAAAGTCTGGGAGACCAAATAGACAAGGGAGGATGGCAAGTAGGTGAGTTTTTCCCTTGGAGTAATAATGGCTTTGCTAACAATTTCAGAAATTACATCTGAGGTTGTATTCTAACATATTTAAACTGAACTCTTAATATTTAAGTTCAGCAGTATTTTCTGTGCTGAAAATCAATGGCAAGTATAAATGCTGGGGTCAGTGGGTCCGATGCCTATTAGAAGTAGTGGGGCAGAGGACAAAGTCACACAATCTCATCCAGTGATTGCCACATGTAGGCCAGGGTAACTCCTTCCTTAAGACCAGTGCCTAGTTGTAAACCTATAGCTAGAATAGGATGAGAAGTCAAATGCCTGTCATCGTTTCTCATGAGCCACATGACAAACCACATGTAGTAGAAAGGAAAAACTGTTTTTAAAAATTGGTGCCTCTGGGGCCCGACAAAGGCCTGATTGGCTGGGAGGTACAGTCTTCTTGAGATTTCAAGGACAGCTTAAAGATTCCTTTGCATGGCTCCTTTGCATACACAATTCTGGGATTTGTAGTTTTACAAGGTGTCACAGCTTTCTCTGCCAAAGTATGGTAGTGCATCATCAAACTACAAATCCTAGGATGCCAGAAGGAGCTATGCAAAGAAAATCCAGTTTCAACCTGGATTATCTCTGTACTGTAGTATGTGGCCCTGTTTACACAGGCAGGAAAATGTGGCATTAATCCACATTTTCCTGCCTGTGTAAATAGGGCCTTCATGTCGTTTTCAATCTGGGGAGATCCTGAGGCAAAACTATGACAATTGTCCTGGCCAGATTTCTTCAGAAGGAGGTTTGCCTTTGCCTAGGCTTTTGCTAAGTCTAAGAGAGTGTGTCTTGCTCAAGATTATCCTTCTTTCCCTTGCTTTTTAAACTTTTTAAAAAAAGGATTCCGAAGATTCGAGATTTGTAGATTCCCTGAACCTTCCAAAGATTCAGATCCGGAAAATTCTGGATTTGTCCCATCTCTAAATAAAACAAAACCATAGCGCTCATCAACTTGAAAGTCCCTTCCACTGCATGCAAGCAAAGTTGCCAAAGGCCTGCTTCAGTAGAAGCCCCCTCTAATAGCCAAACTTGGATGTGCCTCATACCATGATGAGTGGGAAACACAGATCTGGAGCACTATTTATTATCTTTTTATAGTACTCATATTTATTAAAAGAATTCACTCTGCTAATGTCAGTGAATACTTCTAAGTGTGAAGAGGATATGATGGAATTGTACTTAGTATATATGGGTTATCACAACGAATTACAATTATCATGCAGAAAAAAGTTACCTTAGTTTTAGGGGCAGTTCCTCCTGCTTTAGGCTTTTTGGCATCTGGTTTTGTCTCTACAGCGCTGGATGAAAAATCTTCACTAGAACCTTAGGAGCAGAAGATGTAACACAATGTGAACTATAGTAACATTGGCATCAATATCACCATGAAACAAGTTCCCCACTTACAAACACAAAAAAGTGTTGGGCTTGCATGTCCCAAAATGCTATCTCACTTTGTCACACTGCAGACTACTTCTGACACTGAGATAACTTTCAGAAGTGATTTGCAGTATGAAAAAGAGAAGCCTCCTGCTAAAAAAAACCTAGGGAGTCTTATGTCCTTGAGTTTGCTGAAAGTGGCTCTTTCAATTCCGGCCTAAGTTTCATCTCTAAGGAAAACAGCACTGTCAGAAACGACTGGCCCTTTAAAACAGAAAAAGAAAACACCTGGAAGCTTTACAGCTACAAAAAAACCTCATCCAATTGTACATCGAAGATTGAGGCCTGTAACCTACAACTATCCAGTTCTTTGTGCAAATATTATAGAAAAGAACACATAGACCTACAAAGGGAATTGGAAAGACAGTACTTATACAAGTTCAATTCATTCAAACGGATCTACTGTATAGTTCGCCCTCAGTATCCACGGATTCTGCATCCACAGATTCAATCAACCACAGATGAAAAATATTTTTAAAAAATGAGTTAACCATTTTATATAAGGGATGCCACCCCTGTATATAATGGGACTTCAGCATCCATGGGTTTTAGTATTAATGGAAGATCCTAGAACCAAACCTCAGTGGATTCTGAGGGGTCTCTGTATATGGAACTAATGACTGGATTTCAAAAACTCTTTTACCAGCTCTGCAACAAACGGAGAATCAAGTCAGACGGCTCCCTTGTTCTACGTCTTAAACAGTTGCATCTTTGCTTAACATCAATCATGATTCTGTATTGATTTCCACGTTGCTCTTCTATGGACAGTTAACATGTAACAGTAACCCAAGATGCTTCAGCTGGACCATACAGTTTACAGCCCCATGAGTTCTTTGATGTCTCCACTAATTTGCGCTGTTCATTTAAAATGTGAGTTGCTTTGAGTCGAATTTTGGGGGGAAAAGGGTGCTAAATAAATATAATAAAAATAAGTATCTGTGGAAGCACATGGTTTATAAATTGATTAAAAAACCCAATCAATTTTAAAATTTAAAATACAGGTTCTCTCAAATGGGAGGAAGTTATTAGGAGGAAAAAAGATTACCTGACGCAGCTTGTGATTTGGCTGGAGCTGCTCCTATTGCTCTAGAAGATGTTTTACTAGGTGGAGCAGGTTTGGCAGGCATATTGGCTTTAGCTTTTTCAAGCATGACCAGTACTTGGTCTTTAGAAGTTGGCTACAGAACAAAAGGAAAATTTTGAAATTACCCACACTGAAGTTCACTCAATACACTACATTTCTCCTACTTGCAAGCCACTGCATAGATATTTTTTCTCAAACAGCCCTATAGATAGCGATCAAATTCAAAGTACTAGCTAATAGTGTAAACACATTTCACTTAATAAAGGGAAGTTGCAAAATTTTAATTTAAAGCATGCAATCATTAACGCCGTTTCAAAACTATTTACCTGAAACTCAATCATGATATTATCTGCACAGACACCCCGCCCTATTGCATTCAGTTTACTGGCCACACTGTTTAAAGTGTTATGATTATTTGCTATACCTTCAGCTTGCCAGTGGCTTTGGCCATCTTCTCAAACCCTAGGTGCATCATAAAAAAAGGCAATGCATCTTGTGCCTTTTTACGGACATCTCCATTTCGATCCTCCAGGCAAGAGTACAGGTGAGGCACACATAAAATCAAGTCTGATGGAACAGTGCGAAGAGTGGGCAACTTATCAGCCAGCCAGCCTAAAAGCTGAAAGAAAGCAGAGATCCCTTAAACCTGGAAAAATCAACACATCTTAGGGATAAATGAAACTGTACAGCTTCATGCTATTATTCGGTATCAACAAACTTTCTTTTTGCTAAATTCTAAAATGTCCAACAGTTTCTTAGCAATCTCTTCCCACACCTTACAAAACATCTCCCACAGCTCTTGCACAGTCATAAAGTTTATTTAGTTCTGTTCTTATAGCCTAAGAACATCTTGTAAGAAGTCTAGAAAACATGGAGCTATACTGTCCAAGCTGTAGTTGGGCTACCTGCTGAAGGCTTAAATACGGAAGAGACAGAAGATATAAAATACAAAATACACAAGAAGAGGAAACAGATGGTGAAGGCATATACTGCTTAGCTGCCATAAGCAGAAAATGGCAAGGGCTCATTCTGTAGTTTTCAGAAGATTCCACTAAGTAGTAATGGGTTGGGGCTATACGGCATTATCAATTATCAGTGACTCACACCCAATGCTGTATGGACACTTTAGATGTAGTGTTACAGCATTAGTTCTATATGACCTGAGCCACAAACATCCACAAGCTCTGCCAGAAGGAAAGAATGAGGAACATAAAGAGAAACATAATATGATTAAGATTATACAGTAACTAGTTCAACAGATGCGTGTACAGAGCTGTTTTGTAAATTTACTCCTTTTCTCTTCAATAAATTACTTCTATTTGACACTTGCAACTCCTGCAATTCAGCCAAATCATATTCTCAGTGTACAATACAACGAACATCCCGATTTCACTCTATCTCACACACAATGCCTATCTTCACCCTTCTATACAAAATGGATTGACTTTATACCGATTCTCTTTCATATGGTAAAAACAAAGGCCATTTTCATGGCACAGCTCTTACCTCTTGCCTTAAAAAAGGGTTTTCCTTCTTGAGCTCTTCAGACAGATCCTCTCCTTCCAGCCACTCTTTCATGCCTGTCTGTTCTGTCCAGGCATTCACAGTTGCTAGGGAAGCTGTTCGTACATTGTTCTGAAGTAAAGACAAGATTTAAATTTAAGAAAGCATAAGAAAATCAACTAAGTAAGGTTCTTAGATCTCATTACACAAGGGCATGCCCACCGCATTTCTGTTCCCTGCCAAAAAGTTTATACAGGTATACATCAGTTAAGGAAGTAGATGTGTCCCTCAGCATCAATTTCTTAACAGTAAATTTGGTATCGGAAGCAGAAATAGTGACAGGCTCCTGCACCAAAAAAAAAAAAAAAGGCAGTTCAACATGTTTCAGCAAAGTTTTCATCCAAACTAACAATACAGACAGGTCAAATAAAACAGGTCAGATAACCCTTGCAGAAGGAAACAAAAACATTGTGAACCTTGTACAGACCACTTTAAAGCTTCTTCCAAATGTATATAAGGATGATTTGTAAAATTTCACCTGCCTCCATTTTGGTTATAATTTCCATTTTGGCAACCATATTTACAGATCTAAGCTTCTTTAATGTGCTGGGGATGGGTAATGAGATAGCTTATCTTCCTTCTCCTTTTCTCTCTGTTTTGTTGTTCACACATGCTCAGTAAGCTCCTGCTTAGTTTTGCTTGTTGCAGGCAGGCATATACATCAACATGCTAGGGCAGAATTCCATTCTTCTCAGCTCATGCACTGTATTGTTTACTGCAAACATATACCTATAGACTGACACAGAAAGTCTGTGTTTCTTCAGACTTTCAGGTGTTTGCTTTGCCTCTCTGTAGAGTTGAGAGAGTGTGATTGGCCCAAGGTTACCCAGTGGGTTTCCATGCTCAAGCAGGGATTTGAAACATGGTCTCCAACCACTACACCACACTGGCTCTCAAAAAGCACATGAAATTGATTAGATTGCTAAGCACTAAACTTTTCACAGAACCAGTTACATGGAGATACGTTGCCATTCACAAGGACAACTTTTTAAGAGACTGTAGCTAAGGAATCTAAGATTGCGTAAGTTTCAGAGAATGGAGGAGGATGGGTTCGGAGGACGCTTACCGTAAGGTCAAACACATCAGTCCCTAGGAACTAAGTTACACATACATATCCAAGTGTGGATTTGTTTTATCTATACCAGCATTTCCCAATGTTTATTTCCCTTTCAGAGATTTTGAATTCAGATTTCCATCATTCCTGATCAATGGCCTGAGCTGACAAGGAATGAAGTCTAAAACATTGGGGGGCACTAAGGGGAGGGTTATCAGTATGAACAGGTTGCTTACCTGTAACTGTGGTTCTTCGAGTGGTCATCTGTGCCATCATACACTAGGAGCTTTAGCGCCTGCGCGGTAGCGTTCGGAAACTTCTAGAGCTTGTTCGCTTGGCGGGAACCCCTCCCCCACGCCGGTACTGCGCATGCTCCTCCCGCCGAGCAACGGTCTCTCCTCAGTTCTGTCGTCCGCCGTAGAACCTACAGGGACCTGAGAAAGAGGGGAGGAAGGGCGGGTGTGTATGATGGCACAGATGACCACTCGAAGAACCACAGTTACAGGTAAGCAACCTGTTCTTCTTCTTCGTGGTCTCTCTGCCTTCATACACTAGGAGACTGTGTAGCTTACCGGTCGGACGGCGGGTCAGGTCCTACAGCACGGAAGCCAACACCTCACGTCCAAACCGGGCATCTCTGCGCGACCGGCAGTCGAGCCTGTAGTGGCGCACGAAGGTCGATGGTTGGGACCAGGTCGCCACACGGCAGAGTTCATGCAGGTCAACTCCTCACAGGAGGGCCGCAGAAGTAGCCACAGCTCTGGTAGAGTGGGCTCGAAGGAGGACTAGCGGAGGCTTCCTCGCGAGCTCATACGCCAGTTGAATAGTCCGTACCACCGACTTGGAAAAGCGCTGGGTGGACACTTTGAGGCCCTTCCGACGTCGCCCATAGCAAACAAAGAGATGCGGCGTCTGTCGGAAGGAAGCAGTCCTGTCCATGTAGAAGGCCACGGCCCAACGCACGTCCAGGGAGTGGAGAGACCGCTCCAACGGTGTCGTCGGGTTCGGGAAGAAGGCAGGCAGGATGATGTCCTGGTTGAGATGGAAACTGGACACCACCTTAGGCAGGAATGAGATGTCAGGTCTCAGGACCACCTTGTCTCTGTGGAAGACCGTGAAGGGCTCATCGGATCGAAGAGCTGTGATCTCACCCGCTCGCCTCGCTGAGGTCACCGCTACCAAGAAGGCAGTTTTCATGGTCAGGAGCCTATCATCCGAGGTCGCCATCGGCTCGAAGGGCGGCTTTGTCAGCTGCGAGAGCACCAGCGAGAGGGACCACGGCGGTAGCGGCGGCGATAAAGGCGGGTAGAGATGATGAAGTCCTTTCAGGAACCGCTTAACGGTATCGTTCCTGAAGAAGGCCGAGGCAGCCGACCGTGGCGGTTGGTATGCCACGATCGCGGAGAGATACACCTTCAGGGATGGAAACGCCAGCCCCTGTTGCCGGAGGTGCAGGAGGAAATGCAGGACAGTAGAGAGCCCCGCGGGCGATACCGGCTCACTCCTCTCGTTAGCGAAGGTCAGGAAGCGTCGCCACTTGTATTGATAGTTGCGACGGGTGGATTCCTTCCTGGCCGCGACGAGGACGGTACCGAGCACGGGATCGTCTAGTGCGATATCCTCCAGGCATGGAGGGCCAGGCGTGGCAGGTCCGGATGGAGGACTCGGCCGCCGGAGTGGGAGAGCAGGTCCGGTGTCGGTGGCAACCGGAGCAGGTCGTCTCGTGCGGCTTGTAGCAGGGGTGCGAACCAATGTTGCCTCGGCCAGTACGGGGCTACCAGGATCGCGTCGGCTCGGTCGGCGAGGATCTTCGATATCGTCCGGCCGAGCAGCAGGAACGGCGGGAACGCGTAGAGGAGTTCCCCGGTCCACGGAAACTGGAAAGCGTCCCCGATGGAGGCACGATCGTGGCCCGCTCTGGAACAGAATCGGCGACACTTCGCGTTTTCCCTGGTCGCGAAGAGGTCGATCGATGTTTCGCCCCAGCGGTCCCGAATCAGTCTGAACGCCTCTCCGGAGAGAGACCATTCGTGATGGGATGAGGTGTCCCTGCTGAGGGCGTCTGCCGTGGTGTTCTCCTGTCCGGCCAGGTGAACTGCCACGGGATGCGTATGCAGGCAAACGCACCATTCCCACAAGTCGAGTGCAATGTTGAGCAGGGTTGTGGAGTGAGTCCCTCCTTGTCTGTTGATGTAACAGACGGCGGTGGTATTGTCCGTCAGAACCAGGACCGTCCGCCCCGCTACAACGTAGCGGAACACCCGTAGCGCTTTCAAGACGGCGAGCAGCTCCAGCGCGTTGATATGGAGAGCGGTCTCGTCGTCGGTCCATCTGTCGCGGACTCTGAGATCGCCGCAGTGGGCACCCCATCCATACAGGGAGGCGTCGGTCGTTACCGTCACCTTCGGTGTCGGCTGTTGGAAAGGCATCCCTGACATGAGATTGCGTCGCGACTGCCACCATCGGAGGGATGAGCGGACGTCTTCCGGCAGCTGCAGTCGGATGGTCTGTTCGTCTCGCAGGGGGTCGAATATGCGGACGAACCAGTGTTGAAGAGGTCTCGCTCTCAGCCTGGCGAGATATGTCACAGCGGTGGTCGCAGTCATGTAGCCCAAGAGCTGCTGGACGCTTCTCGCAGATAACGTCGGGGCCGTACGAGCGTGAGCGGCGGCCCGGATCAGGGTTTGGGCTCGAGACTCTGGTAGGTACGCCCTGGCGGAGGTCGAGTCGAGCGTCGCCCCGATGAAGTCCAAGATCCTCGCCGGCTCGAGGTGGGACTTCTTCGGATTCACCCGTAGACCAAGGCGGGTCAGGAGTGACAACGTCATGTGGACGTCGTGGTAAAGTCTCTGTTTGCAGGACGCCACCAACAGCCAATCGTCGAGGTAAGGGAAGACAGAAGCACCCTTCGTCCGCAGGAAGGATACCACCGGGGCCATGCACTTGGTGAAGACCCTTGGGGCAGTCGAGAGTCCGAACGGCAGCACCTTGTACTGGTAACAGGTGTCGTCGACCGCGAAGCGGAGGTACCGTCTGTGCTGCGGGCGAATGGCGATATGGAAATATGCGTCTCGGAGATCGATGGAGGCGAACCAGTCCCCTCGATGGAGGAAGGGCAGGATCGACGGTATCGTGACCATCTTGAACCTTTTGGGGCGGATGTAGTAGTTCACCCCTCTGAGGTCCAGGATCGGCCGGAGGGTACCGTCGGCTTTCGGTACCGTGAAGTACCTGGAGAAGAAGCCGGTGGTCTTGGCCTCTTGCGGGAGCTGCTCGATCGCCCCTTTCTGGAGGAGGGATTGGATCTCTTCCAGGAGGGCCGGACTCGACGGCGTGGAATAGTAAACGCCTCGAGGAGGAATATCGAGAAACTCGATGGCGTAGCCAAGACGGACGATGGAAAGCACCCAAGAGTCCGTAGTGACACATTGCCACTCCGCAAGATGTCGAGCCAGAGTCGGTCGGTCTCCGAGCGCTGATGGTAGGCTGAAGAGTGGGTATTGGTAGGTCCTGCCAGGCACGTCAAAACCGAGACTTTGTCTCGGAGGAGGACTTCTTGGACGAAGCCGGGCGTCGTCTAATCGTGCGTCTGGCCGATGAGCTGGAGGACGGTCTCGACTGTCCAGACTGGGCCGAACGCTGGAACGACGAGGTGGAAGATCGTCGCCAGGATGGGCGGAAGGTGGAGGCCCTGCGGGCTTGCGTGGCCGGCTGTAGCCCGATCTTCTTGGCGGTCAGCCTCGCCTTAACGAGATTGTCCAAAGCTTCGTCTGTGGACGAGTTGAATAGGCCCTCACCGTCGAAGGGGAGATCTTCAATCCTCCTTCTGGTGTCCTCCTGGATGTCGGCCGGCCGCAGCCAAGCATGGCGGCGCAGGCCGATGGATCCCGCCATGACCCGGGAGGCAATCTCCACTGCGTGCCTGGAGGAGGCCATCTGCTGCCGAGCGATGGAGATGGCCTCGTTGAAGATCACGGAGGACGCTTGGCGGATGTCCTCCGGTACCGCCTCCATCGCCGGTTGCAGGCGATCGATCACCTTTTTCAGGTATGCCGCGAGGCAAGCCTGAGTGTTGGACAGCCTGATCTGCAAGGAGGCGGCGGAATAGAACCTTCTTGCATAGGCGTCCAACTTCCTGCCCTCTTTGTCCAGCGGGGTGGTGTGTTGCCTGCCGGAGCCTTTCGTCTGTGCCGACTCGACCACCACAGAGTTCGGTGCAGGGTGATTAAAGAGATAACCGGCGTTATCCTTCTGCACCCTGTAGAGGTGTTCCAACCGCTGCGGTATCGGCTGAGCCGAGGCCGGCCTATCCCAGGCGGCCTTCACCAGTCTGGATACCCGGGGCAGGAGAGGCAGCGGGGCCGTGGCAGGGTGCTTCCCTTCAAAGACGGAGAAGACTGGATCGTCGTCCTCCGGCTCCGCATCGGCGATCTTCAGGCCGAGGGTAGTAGCCATGCGGAGCAGCATCGCAGAGAACTGGTGGACGTCCTCTGGAGCAGAATCTGGGATCGGGTCCCCGAATCCCAGCGGAGGAGACTCCTGGGAGGCCGCCTCAGACACCTCTGATTCCGCACTCGAGTCGTACGACTCTGAGGTCGGTGAGTCCTCTCGCCGCTCGCTTGCCGGCTCCTTCGTAGTCGCCACAGGTGTTGCCTTCCTAGGCTTCTCTGCAGCCGGGGCGGTGGTAGTAGCAGCGTCCCGCTTGGGCTGGCTGACTACTGACTTCACCTTCTTAGTGGTGACAGGGGTAGTCTGGCAGGCTGACGTCGTCGTAGCCCGCTCAGTCACCACCGACTCCGTAGGGCGCGTTGCCGTTGCCGTGACCCTAGGAGGTGGCGATATCGCCCGATACCGAGGTGAAGGCTCCCTCGCCCTATGATATCGAGGAGAGGGAGAACGGCTGAAGGAGCGGCGGTCCGACGGAGATCGGCTTCGGCGTCGACGGTACCGAGCCTCGTCCCCTCTAGGCGAGCGCGATTCGCGCTGTCGACGAGGTGACCGGGACCTCCGGAAGGTCTCCCAGCGACTCGGGTCACGATGGTACCGATCCTGGTACGATGGTGAGTGTGACCGATAAGAGGCCGGGCGCTCTCTCCATTCAGATTCCCTCGCGTACCTGGCCACGTAGGACGCCGAGGTATATCTGGAGGCAGACGAGCGAGGTTGTTCCTCTCTAGTCTCCCTAGGAGGCGGTGAGGCCACCGGGCGCTCGGAAGAGCGGGACCGGGACCGGAAGGAGGTCGAACGCCGCTCCGGAGAAGCAGAGGGCTCTCTCTGCTGCAGGTCGGCCGACCTGCGACGGCTAGGAGGGCGGTGGCGCTCCTCCACCAGGGTTGGAGGGTCTGCCACAGGCGAGTCCGGGCGCTGTTGGGGAACGTCCTCGATCTCATCATCCGAGAGATCGACGGACTCGCCTCGCCCTTTGGAAGGCTGCTGAGTAGGAGGAGGAGTAGGAGGCTGAACGTCCCCAGCCGGGGAGCGCTTCTTCTCCTTCTTCTTCTTCTCCTTCTCCTTGCCCTTGCCTCCGTCCGGAGCAGGGCGCTTTTTAGCAGGCGTCTCCGTGAGGGGAGCCTCAGCCTTCCTCGCCGTCGAGGATCCTTTCGCTGACTTGGCAGCCGCCGACAGCTTCGGGATCCTCGGTAGCGCCGAGATCGGCGTTTTCGCCGGTACCGAGCCCGATACCGACGAGGTGGACGGAACGGCAGCCGCCGATACCGTCGATGGCGTGGTCGTCTTCTTGTCGGCCATCTTGGAAGTGGAGGTCTCGTCTATCGCCCGCAGAGACTGTTCCCAACAATAAGACTTAAGTCTCGCGGACCGGTTGCGGAGAGTTTGGGGAGTAAAATCCCGGCAAATTGGGCAAGTCCGAATGTTGTGGGACTCACCCAAACAGAAAAGACACTCCTTGTGGCCGTCGTTGAGGGCAACTTTGCGCCCGCAGGACACGCACTTCTTGAAGAGAGCGGACATAAGACGAAGAACGCCAAACTGCGAAATCCGAAAAGACCAAAAACCGAAGGGGGAGTCCGAAAGAGAGGTCAGAGACAGTCCAAAAAGTCCGTAAAACCGTGAAAACAGCAAGCCAAGCACAAAAGTGAGAGGAACAAACCAAAGAACCTTCCGTACGCGACGGCGGACAAGAAAGAACTGAGGAGAGACCGTTGCTCGGCGGGAGGAGCATGCGCAGTACCGGCATGGGGGAGGGGTTCCCGCCAAGCGAACAAGCTCTAGAAGTTTCCGAACGCTACCGTGCAGGCGCTAAAGCTCCTAGTGTATGAAGGCACAGAGACCACGAAGAAGAACATCACTTTCACTCAGGGATCACATACTTCCCTTCAGCAGGGAGTTCTACACCAAAGTCTGAGACCATGTTTGCACTTTATTGTCATTTATGGGAATAGCAGCAGGTGTGGCCACCCTTCCACTACCATCAATTTTTAAGGGAATGATCTGTTTAAAGAGATCAGGAATTACCTCCATCTGTTTAAAGAGATCAAGAATTACCTCCGTACCTTGAGGGCTTCTCAAGCTGTTTCTGCACCCAGAATCTGCATGATTGACCTTAACAGAGGGAGCAACGTAGCAGTGTGAGGTTATGTCACATTCAAGTTGAAACTTCTTATATGTAGTTTCATAGAATCAAGAGTGCCAGAAGGTACCTTAAAAGTCATCTAACCCAACCTCATGCTCACTGCAGGAAATGGAAGGCTGCAGGTAACTAAAGAACCACTTCAGCAAATAAGCTGCTCTAAATCACTTAGTCAAATTCTGTTCCCCTTCAATTGCCACTGATTTGTTTTAGACCTGTTTAGTGTCACAGGACTGTGCTTCATCTTCTGTGTGACAGTCAAGTCTTAGTTTCCAGATCTCAATTAACTCAAAAGTTATTTTGGAGCACAAGCACTTAAATCCTTTCTTTCCACTCTGGAACATTCAGTAATGCTTACAATGTCCTTCTATCGTAAGGCAAGATTTAGCAATGGGTAACTCATACTCAAGAGCCAGCATGTTGTAGTGGTTTGAATGGTGGACTATGGCCCTAGAGACCAAGATCTGATTCCCCACCTGGCCATGGAAACCCCACTGGCTGACTTTGGGTGCATTGCTCAATCTCAGCCCCAGGAAACCCCAAGGTGGGTTTGCTTTAGGATCACCAAAAGTTAGAAACAACTTCAAGGCACACAACCACAACAACAGCAGCAGCAGCAGCAGCTCATACACATCAGAGACCCCATTCACAATGCTGTACTGAGAAATACACAAATTACCTTACTATCTCCAAGGACTGTGATGATGGGGATGCCCAGATTTTTCACATGTTGCTTGATATTTGGGCCCATGGCAGTGGCCAGTTGCTGGAGGATGGTCAGTGTTTGTTGTACCTGAATGGAAAAGGACATATATGAACTTCATCTGTTCTCTGGCTTTGCAGTAGTTAAACAGTAACGTACTATGGTCTTAGTCTGCTTGTTATGGTTACTTCATCTCCAGGATGGTGCAAAATAGAAGAAGTATGCAAACAATACAGTTGACTCTTTGCAGTCATACTAGCAATGCTGTCTACCCCTTCCCACAAGATCCTAAAGTGACATAAATCACCAGAAACTCAGCAGGGCAGTAATTCTGACCAATCATCTGACCAATCATCTAATTATTCTGAAAAAAGAGTTCCATACACGGGATGGTCCTGCCTTGAGCCTCCACTAACCTCATCTTTCCAGGAAGTGGGACAAATAACAGGGTCTTAGACAATGATCACAAGGTGTAAGCAGGTTTATATGGGAGATTTCCTGGCCCCAAGTCATTTAAACTTCTACAGTTAAAAACCAGCACCTTAACTGGTCTAGCAAACATACAAAAAGACAGCAAAATTGTTTCAAGATCACTGTTATGCAGTCTATAACATGCACAACAAATATGATTAGGCACTAGCAAAACTGTGATTTTCCTCTACTGATGCATGATACCTATTGCCATTTATTATTTGCCCAGGATTCTGCTGGTCCAATCCTGTCACCATTGCGAAAAGTTTGTAAGAGCTACATGCATTTTATGGCTGTTTGCAGACAGAACTAGAGCCCAACTTAATTTCCTCTGGTTTGAAGCAAAGTTCTTGACAATCTCTGATGGGCTTGCAGAGCAAACAGAATCACCATTAAAAGAGTGCTATGAAATCTGGCCAGCTGTGCTTGGGAGCATGCGTTACAAGGAGAAAACAAAGCCCAATTGTGCCTTTGTTCTACTTTCTATGATACAACATATTTCCTTTCCTCTGATAGCAACAGAGTAGATTCTCTGAAGCGTATGGAGTGTCTACAACAGTATCTGTTTGTGCAGAAAACAGTGCAAGATCAATAGACAAACTGGCAGTTATAGAACTATACAGCCCTTGCTATATAAAAAGATATCACACTCAATATAACTATCCCTATGTTTTTGCTTAATTGAAGCTGATATTTGGACAATGGAAAGCAACAAGTTTATTTCTTTCTAGGATTTAAAGAGCTTACCAGAATTTTATTGGAATCATTGAGACGACTCTTCAGTGCAGGTGCAAGTTCTCCTATGTTTGGCTGTATGAATTTGGCTTCGTTAATTATGCTTGTTACTTCATCCAGACCTTCCTTTCGGATCTTCCAGTTTTTATCACCAATCTTAGACACCAATTCAGATGTGATCTTATCACTAAAAAAAGAGTTAACACCTTATATTTAGTTTCCTTTAAACAAGAAAGAGCCTGTGTGGTATAGTGGTTTAAGTGTTGGGACTACAGCCCTAGAGACTAGGGTTTGATTCCCCACTTGGCCACAGAAACCCACTGGGTGAGCTTGGGCACATTACACACTCTTAGGTCCCAGAAAACCCAAAGACAGGTTTCTGTTAGGTCACTATAAGTCAGAAATGACCTGAAGGCACACAACAAGAAAAAAGAAAGAAAAAACTGAGTATCTTATAGATTAACAATGACCATAATAATTAAATTTATAAAATATCTTGGAGAAGAACAATTACAAGTTTGCGTATCTTAGTGGCAGAAGGAAGAACTGTCAGCACAACAAATCTCAACATACCTGATATCAGTTCTTGGCAAGAGATCCACAACATCATTTCCTGCATCTTCCTGTTCTTCTCCTTCTTCACCATCATCCCCACTGCCAGCAGTATTTCGGGAATTGCCTCGACTTGGAGCAGGTGGCGTTTGTCCTTGCATCTAAGACAGAAGATAAGTATTTCTATAAACACAAAGAGATGACGAACTGCTAGATGGCAAAATTATGGAGATGGATGTCCATCGTAGTTAAGTGGTCCACCATACCACTTTACAGGAACTGTAAATCACACAAGCTATGGTCAAAATATGCTTCGTAGTAGCCTCATTTTGGATAGAAGACATTACACAAATTTGATATTAGATATAGTGTGACCTCTGTATATGTGAGAGTTCCATTTTGGGAATCCCCATGAATACCAGAATTCATGAATGCTTGCATCCCATTATGTTTAATGGCAGTGACGTGTGTATGATGCTTCAGTGCATCCATGTTCATGTCACTGCTGTTTTAGGTATAGGATGCAACGCCTCATGTGAGCTTGAAATGACGCACATAGAGATTGCAGATAAAAACAGCCCACTATTCGAAGGATAACTTGCCCCCATTTGTGAGTCAATGGACAGAAAACCCAACAAAGGTTGCAACATTTTAAAGAGTGGTATATAGGCACCATTTATAACAGGTGCTACAACCATTAAAACGGTCCTCCTCTGGAGACTAATGGGTCCAAAAGGATTCTGGAATGCTCTGGGGGATTTTCCAGCTGCTAGAGTTGGTGATTCTCTAGATGACTTGGATGATCTATGGAACAGGGAGATGATCCAAGCAACTGACACAGCTGCTCCCATGTGTTCTCTACTTGGGAGCAGAGCACAGGTTCCTCTGTCTTCTGAGGAACTCAGAGAAATGAAGTGCTTGAGTAGATGATTAGTGATAGCGGAGAATGATGCAGGATGAATCCAATCAAGTATGAGTTAAGGCCTATTTTAGAATCTTCTTTGTAGCCTCTTTTGCATCAGCAAAATCTCAACCAGCACAGCTGTTCTGGGTAGTTAAAGGTTACTACATCCCAGACCTTGTACTGTTGAGGAAGAACCCTCAGAAAAGTATTGAGAGGAATTTGCTAAATATTTTGCAGAGAAAACTGTTTGGATTTGTTCTGATTTGGACTCCATATTGAAAGTAAAGTCTGGGGAAGTAACCAAGGCATACACTTGTCCAGTTTTGATGGGTGAATTTCAGGTTGTTGTGATGATGTGGACAAGTTGCTTAGAGTTGAGGCCAACTACTTGTCCATGTTAGATCTGTGTCCATCCTTGATAATTAAAGTTGCCAGAGGAGGACTAGCCAATTGTGTGATAGAGGTTGTGAATGCTTCTTTGAAAAAGGGCTATGTTCCAACCTTTCTAAAAGAAGCAACTGTAAGACCTTTGTAGAAAAAACTTTCACTCAACCCCACCTCTCTATGTAACTGTAGGCCAGTCTCTAATCTTCCATTTCTATGTAAGGTGCTAGTGCAGCCTTTCTTAGATGAAACGGATTACTTAGATTCATTCCAATCTGAATTCAGGCCCGGTTATGCGTTACTGCCAGTCCAGCAAACGGAATGAGATTTTCAGCTCCAGAAATTTCTGCTACTAAGTAGCATATTAGTATGTATAGTCTTTAAATATACAAAAACTTAAAATACACCATGAATGTAGATATTCTAGCATAATCATGTGTTCTCCTTTTGATTTTTAATTTGACGTTTCTATTTGTATTCGTTTTTATGTAGTCCCTGAAGAAAGCCATTGAAATATATACATAAGGCTAAAACACACTGGACTAGTACTAAAATAAAAAAATAAAAACCATACACTGAGCACTTGGAGATGTATCTCCCTTTTTCCTCAGATTTCGTTAGGTGCTTTCCAGTATTTGCCTCCTCCACTTTAGTGGAGGACCTACACCAGGAGTTAGACGGGGGACTGAATCCCTACTGGTCCTCCTGGCATTTGATACCATTGATCATGGCAACCTTTTGTGTCATCTGGCTGATATAGGGCCTGGAGACATTGCTTTGCAGTCATTCCAACCCTTCTTGGCTGAACACTCACAGAGGGTAGTGATGGGGAACTGTAGTTCAACCTTTTGGCCATCAGCCTGTGGAATTCCACAGGCATCAATACTCTATTCTATGCTTTTCAATGATAAAGCTTTTAAGAACTGGAACAAAGAAATTTCAAAACATATCTGGGTGGGGAGAAAACCGAAAGTAAGATGGAAATTACTCTCGGAAAGACCTGAAAAAGGAGGATTTGGTCTACCCTATCTTAGGCTATCCTATTATGCAAACGCCCTGGTATGGCTTGAAGACTGAATCTTATTGAAAGATACCAAGTTGCTAACATTAGAAGGTGCCAATATGCGTTTTGGCTTCCATGCCTACCTTTGGTACAATAAAGATAAGATCGACAGTGAGTTTACCAATCATTATATAAGGAAATCACTACTAAGAATTTGGAAAATAGTTAAAAAAATTTTATATTCAAAAATTCCCCTCTGGATATCACCACAAGAGGTCTTCTTTGGACAATGGTCAGAAAAACCCAAAGGCAAGTGGTTTAGATATGAAGATTTACTATTGATAAAAAATGCTGACAAATTTAGGCTGAAGACCTGAGAGGAATTGCAAAATGAAGATCTTCCATTAAACTGGTTCCCGTATCTCCAGATAAAGGAAAGGTTTAAAACCGATATGAAATTGGAAGGATTTGCTTGTCAAAAAACATATAACGAAATCGAAAAAATATTCTTCCTAAAAACCAAACAGAAAGCTTCCCTCTTCTATAAATACCTGAATTCCAGAAAACTGGAAGATAAAGAAGTCAAGGAAGTAATGATAAAGTGGGCGCGAAATCTTCAGTGAACCATTCCTTTAGAAGTTTGGGAAGCATCCTGGATAAACACCAGGGAATTCACAAGTCTTCAGAAAATCAAGGAAAATTATTTAAAAATGATGTACAGGATTTACTTAACCCCAGAGAAAATTAATAGAATGTACCATACGGGTGACGACAAATGCCGGAAGTGCAAAGAAAGTACTGGTACCTTCTACCACATTTGGTGGTCGTGTCCCTGCACAAAGAAGTTTTGGATAATGATACATGCTTGTATACAAGAAATATACAACATTACATTTCCTATGGATCCGGCCTTTTTCCTTCTAAATATGATTAATATATTTGATAGAAAGTTTCAAGTCAAAAATAAGAGGTCTCTATTATATTTAGCTACAGCAGCAAGAATAACTTTTGCGAGATTTTGGAAATTATCTGAAATTCCAGATTTACACATGTGGTTTCAAAAAGTGTTGGATTACAAACAACTGGATCTCCTTTCGGCTAGATTAAAGGGCAAACAAGAAAATATAGTGGAACAGGATTGGAAATTGATCGTAGAATATATGATGCTAAAAGGATATAATACATAAACAATTTGTTAACCTTAGAGGTTTACTTCCACGACACTACTAGTTTTAAAGTGGTATTAAATATGTAATTTAACATGTAAGTATGATACAAGTAAGGTAACAAAGACGGAATTCTGCTTAAATATAGTGCTTATTTATTTATTTGTACATTTTTAGTTCTTCAGAAAAGAGAAATGCACGATTAATACAACTAAAGGTATTTGGGGAGCATATGTAAATTGAGATTAGCTGTTAGAGGAACTCATAACAGGGGCAAGGAAGTCACGGTAATGCACAGTAAAAGGAATAAATCCCTCGATTGTATCAAGTAATCATACTATGCATTACCAATAAGATATGCATACTTGTTAATTAGTACTACAAAACTTCGTTTTGTAATTATGAATGTAAGAGATCGATTTTATTTTGTAAATGTATGTTTTAAAAAATATAAATAAAAAAATACTCTACTCTATGCTTTTCAACAGCTACATGAAGCCACTGGGAAAGGCCATCTGGAGCTCTGGAGTTGGATTTCATTAGTTTGCTGATGATACCCAGCTCTATCTCTCATTTACAATTGATACCAAGGAGACTGTGGTAGTACTGGATTGTCTGAATGCAGCAAAGGACTAGGTGTGGGTGAACAGACTGAGGCTTAATCCAGACAAGACGGAAGTGCAGATGGTCAGTAGGAAAACCAATCTGGGATTGGGATCACAGCTTGTTCTCAGTGAGGTTGCTTTCTCTGTCAAAGATCAAGTTTGTAGCTTGGGCATGCTCTTGGACCCAGCACTGCTCCTGGAAAGCCAGGTTGCTGTAGTGGTCAAGAGCAACCTTGCCCAGTTTTGGCTGGTATGCCCAGCTGTGCTCTTTTTTTGGGGAAGGCAGATCTGGCCACAGTCGTTCAATGCCTCAGTTACCTCTTGACTAGATTAATGTAATGAGGCTGCTCTTAAGAAGTGTTCAGAAGCTGTCTCTAATGAAAATACAGCAGCCAGATGGTGTCAAGTCTGCATTTTAGAGACCATGTAACCCCAGTCCTGCAAGAACTACACTGGCTTCCAACTTGCTTCTGAGCTCAATTCAAGGTGCTGCTGTTGACCTACAAAACCTTAAAGGACTTGGGTCCAAGATATCTGAAAGACTGCCTCCCCCATATGAACCTGCCAGAAATCTGAGATCTTCAGAGGAGGTCCTGTTGTGCATCCCAGCACCTCGACAAGTTAGGTTCATGGGTACATAAGGCTTTCTTTGTAGCAGTACTTTGATTGTAGAACTCCCTATCCATGAAAATTGTGTTTGAAACTGCTGCTTTAACTGCTTAAAAACTGCATTCTAGGATTAGTTTTAGACTGCTTTTGGGAATTTTTAAAGAATATTCTGATTAAAGTGCTTTTTCTTTTCGTCTTGTTTTAATTGGTTTTTATTTGTTCATCACCTCAGAAGCCCTTGTGGGCTAAGAAGCAATACAGAAACTGTTGCTGTGTGCCTTCAAGTCATTTCTGACTTAGGGCAACCCTAAGGTGAACCTATCATAGGGTTTTCTGTGGATGAATGTGATGTGCCCAAGCAAACCCCAGCAGGTTTCCACGGCCAAGCAGGAAGTAGACCTTGATATCCACGGTCACAACCCAATGCTCAAACCACTACACTACACTGGTCATCAATACAGAAATATGTTGAATAAATTAATAATAAATATTTGCAAATGGATTTATATTGAAACATTTGGTTTATGCTTACTTTATGAATAGTTCATGTTTTTTCTCCCCTCTGAATGTTAGACTATTATAATACGTGTCTCAGATCTTTATTGCATATATTTATACTGTACATAAAAAAAGTAATATTAAAAAAGTTATGGTCAAAATGGAAGAATGGGAATAGTGTGTCAGACATACACGGTGGAATTTAAAAAAAAATCAAGGTATTGCAGGTCTACATAAATGAAATGTTTCTTGGCTCAGTATATTATTCAGGTAACTGAACAAACCCTTCTCTCCAATCAAGTAACTAACTTGTGTTAGCACTAAACTGTGATTACTTAAAGTGGTTCACTTTAGTAAACAGTATTCTAAATGCTTGCGCTTCAACTAATTTTAAAATGACCACCTGTTGATGTGCTTTTCCAAAAAAGTGTCTGAACAAATTGCTCCTCAACTTGAAAATACTACTGGTAGTATCAGCTGAACTGACTAGGCTGATAATGCTCCCACTTACACAAAAACTTGAAGAGTATTTCCAGACTTACTTTTTCAAACTCAGCATCTATTTGTGAAAGAAGAGCAGGTTTTTCATCCTCAAAGAACATACGCAAAGGGGGGCCCACATACAGATACATGACACCTAATAAGGTAATGGCAGATGTTCTCACAGCCTATGAAAGAGGAAAGAGAAAACTTAATTTCAACTATTCAGACAGTGTTGGGCTCTTAATCTGAAAAGAAGTTTACTCACAGGATTTGTTGCTGCCAGAGCAGTCTTAACATTGCTGATGAAAGCTTTTACGTTCAATCTGAGAGACGAAAATACACAGATTAGCTAAAGTCAGCACATCATTATGGCTACAAGACACTCTCATCCTGCAACAATGTGTAAGCAGAAAATACTCTGGGATTTAAACATAAAGTAAAGGCATATAGTTTGATGGAAGAGGCTGAAAAGAGCATGTCTTATTTATGTTCAGATTATGTATGTGTTTAAAGTACTACAGGACTGATCTAACTCTAAGGCAGGTATGAGAAATATTTGACCCTGCAAACGTTCAGCCTAGAAGTCCTATTAGCTCCATCCCATATGGGTAAATGTAAAAAGTTGTGGGACTTAATAGTCCAAAACATTGGAGGGCTGAAAAAATTCCCATACTTGCTCTCAAAGGCCAGTCAGAACTGTGCTATGTCAGACCACAGGTGAAAGCTTAAACAACTACAAGTTCCTCTAGAGCAGTGGTTCTCAACCTTCCTAATGCCGCGACCCCTTAATACAGTTCCTCATGTTGTGGTGACCCCCAACCATAAAATCATTTGTTATTATTTTTTTATTTATTTATTTATTTATTTATTTATTAGCTAGTTAGTTAGTTATTTCCAACATCAAATAGATTGGAAACACTGCCCTAAATCACTGCTCTGGATAGACTTCTAATGCCTAAAAACTGGTAACTCTTCGCCCTTTTTTTAAGCACAGAAAGCATCCGTCAATGCCAGAATTAAGGCAGTAGTTCTAGTTCTGAATGTTGGGTTTCCACAGTTCAAAAAGCCAGTCACTCCCAAAGGCAACGCCGAAACAGCCCACATTTTACATGAGGCGCAGGGAGGAAAGGACAGGGAGGAAAGATGGCGGCAGCATAAGCAGACGCGTTTTGTTTCATTCTCTCCCTCCCTCCCTCCAAGGGAGTGCAGACGCTGAACATACAAAAAGCGAGGAATGCAAGACAGTCAGGGTGAAGAACACAACACGTGCGTGTGGCAAGTGCCAAGGGTCCACGCACAACAAAAGCGAGAGGAGGAAGTCATCCTGGCTATTTCTGCACTAGACTGTTATAGCACTATTATTCCACTTTCACCATCCTATGGAATCCTGGGGTTTGCAGATCTCCTCTCCTCACCTCCGCCTTAACACTTTGGCTCCAGCTCTCTCCTCTCGGTGTCCTCACCTCTGCCTTAACATTCAGGCTCCAGCTCTCTCCTCCCACTCTCCGCACTTCCGGCTCCACCTCAGGCTCCTCCAGCGCTTTCCCACCAGGCAGGGAAAGACGGGGAAATGCCCAGCATGCCTCCTCTCCCCTCCTCCCAGCGCAGGGGTCTCAGAAGCACTGCTCCCATTGGCTGTGAGGCCACCTTCTTTTAAAAGGGGGGCAGGATTGAGAAGCGGCGACCCCTGTGAAATGGTCGTTCGACCCCCCAAAGGGGTCCCGACCCCCAGGTTGAGAACCACTGCTCTAGAGAAACACACATATACACTCCCACAGAAAACTGGCACAGTGGGAAGAAATAAAGGATTTACTTTGCTCTTACTTCCATATAACTGACTTTCTGCAAGTTTATGCCAGCACTTCTCTAGAGGAGGCTAATTTTGTGCTAACGTCTTACTGTATCACATATTTTTTGTCTGCTCTTTGAATTGCATCCATATTCAAAATGTTACCAAGAAAATATGCAACGATCTTGAGAACAGAATTAGCTGCTGTTACCACAGCTTAGATCCACTGTCTTGCTGGATAGCAAAATCAGTGGGACACTTATGGCTGGGAAACATGTGGTAGAAAGACACTGGCTGCAAGTGTGCACTAGGTCAGAATGACCTCAACATGGTCAAATCGTAAATTCAAGAGGATTAGAAGGAAATTCTGACATTAATGGGTGTGGAATAATCCTCTCAATGATCTGACCTCCAAATACAATAGAAGATGAAACGGCTCAAGTGAAGCAGTCAAGTGAGCATAACCTACAGAGACCTTCCCTATTCACTTTACCTTACCAAGTCATTAAGAGACTGTCATGACTCCCACCAATGCTTTGTCACCTAAAGTTAAGACAATCAGCCCATTCAAGACCCCTTTGTTTGTTCTGCCAGAAAGTAATTAACATAACCCTTTCAGGGTAGGAAATAGGGTGTAAAGCCCCCAGCTCCAACCCAGGTAATCTGCTAGTGCATTGGGCATCATGCTATATCCAAGATTCCCATTCCTCCATGTTGCCCTCAAACTCCTGTTTGAGCCACTCTGCTTCAATCCTCTGCTTCAGTAGCAGTAAGTATCATCCCTTCCTCCTAAAATCTCTCTCTATCCAACCTTTCCTGCCTTTTCCTTCAATAGCCTTGTATGGTTTGTGAAATTGCTTGATTCCTTGCATGTGTCTATTAATTCCCAATAAACATACTCTTTTAACTGGAGTCCTCTCTACAGTTAGTACTAGTATATACAGGTGAAAAGATCCTGCTATTACTCTCCTCTCACAGGCCTCCTTTGAGCTAATAATTCCCCAAATCCTAAGGAAATGCTGATGCTGTTGGTGGACCCCAAGCTCCCTCATCTTTTAGGGTAACACTGCACACACAGCACCTTTTGGGGACAGTTGGTTTGAATCCTCCCTGTTGACAGTATTGCTGCATCCATTTTAACTGGTGAGCAAACTCCTCTCTTCCCCTAAAAAGCTGACACATAAGCAGACACTGTGTATTCAGCTTTTAGTCAAGGACTAGATCTTAGTCACTTCAACTGAAATATGGACGTTTCTTGCAGTTTTTACATCTTCAAGATACTTCAATCTCACAGATGAAGCAATGCCCTTTAAGACCTGAAGCTAGAGATTCATACTGGAGGAAAGATCAGCATTGTCTGAACCAACACAACATGAATGAATGAGAATAAAATATACCACAACGGACAAAATACAATACCTCTTTCCTATTCCAGTCTTTTAGTGAAATATATACAATGAAGTTCATCACTGCTCCTTATTACTGATGTTTGCTAAGCTCATTTCAAGAGCCAAAATGCAGAGATTCTTCTATGTACCATTTGCAGTGTCAATTAGGAAGGCAAGGTACAGGCAAAGGAATTTTGCTGCTGTCTCTGGTTGGAGAGAGCAACAAGGCGTTCCGCTTTGCCCCACTTTCATTTCCAATGAGAAATGCTGCAGGGCAGAGGAAATCCCAGTGCTACCCTTGATCTCAAACTAGAGACAGCAGCAGAATTTCTGCCTCAACCTATTTAAATGCGACACAAGGAACACAAGCAGCACAGGAATGAAATGTGCTTGGCATCTCACTCTTTACTACAGGAGCCTGATTGAGGTGCCCTCCAGCTACTGCTCATTTCAAAACAGTGATTCATAAATCAGCACGAACCTGCTAGGTTGTAAATATCTGCATATTGTTCTATTTTGTTGTTGTTGTTTTTTAAATGGTCTAATGTTGTTCTATTATCTTTATATTGTTTCTATTTCAGATCACAGTAGGGGAATTCCCTAGGCCTCTCTCTGTACATAGAAAGAGGGAAATGATGCCAGGAAGCAACAGGGTTATACGTCAAAAGAAGAATGAGTCCTGCATTGAGGCCCATCTAGCTTAATATCATGGGTAATTCAACCTCTTGAACAAACTCATTTTGCCATCTCTTGTTCTTTAATTTTTCAATACTTACCCTGCAAACCCAAATTCTCTAATTGCATTTGACAGCCAATTTAATGTTTCCGACTGATTCTTTGGATTCTTTTGAGAAAAAGCCATGGACATAACCTAGAATATAAATAGAAGATTTTACATCTCTTCACAATTCCTCCTAATCGTCAGAAATATGCAACACCTAGACAGATTAGAGGAAGGGATATTTATTGACATTTTTGGCAGAGCGGCTTGCGAACCATGAGCTTTGTTACAGATGTGCTGATTGCTTTTACCACCCAGTTGTTTCTGATAGTTAAACTATCTCAAAAAGAGAACAGCATGAAATCAGGAACCTGAAAACCACCACACTGAAGAAAAAAGAAACTTAATATTAAAATTAGTGCTTTTAAATCTGAAGCTGGAATTTACCCAACCCTCCCAAAAAAACAAAAAAGAAAACAGTAAGACTGGGTACATAAACAATGCACCCAGACCTTTCTACACAGATCTTAGTTGTTTTATTTTATTGGAAGTTTCACAAACCTGTTCAGCAGTCCAAGGCAGTTGACAGGCCTCTGCTATTGCTGTCAATGCTTCTTTTGCATTGTTTCCACATTTCACATCACCAATCTTATCCACAAGACCATCCAGCACAATCTGAGCAGAGGTTTTGGAGAAGGTTCCTTTCTGAGCAACTAAGGCAACTATACGAAGCTTCATCTGCATCACCTGCAAAAGTAAAACGCAACCACATTAGGAAAAAGCCTATGAACAGTTACATTTGAATAACAGAATACAGTATAGTTTAAGAAGCTTTAAATGTTATTAATATTTAGCTGATCACTCTGCTTCAGTATTTGCATCATAGTTTACAATTTAGTAGACTTTGCTGATTCCTAATAAGTTTTAGCATTCTTCTTCATATGATTGCACAAGGAACCAGGTCTCCATCTCACACTCAACCCTCCCACTTGGGGAAAATTTCTGAATGAGAAACACAGGCAGTTGTTGATCACAATTCACATCCCTATACAGATTCCTGGCCAAGTTAGACTTTCACAAATGACACAGAGGATGAAAGTCCACTTCTTCCCAGGATATTGGTCACCTTGAATTTACCTCTCTGAGCACTCCCGCTGTAACAGAAACTTCCTTTCTCTCCATCTGAATAGCAAAAAGGAAGAGACCTGGAACCACCCAGGGAGGCCTGGGGTCTTCTGCTCCTGAAAGTTGGCTTGGGGACCAATTCCTAAGTACTTTGTAAGCTCAACCAGTTAAGCATGTATTTGTTCATTTTACTTTGAAAGCAAAGATCATCAAACTTTTTTCCACTGGATTCTTTAACAAATGTATTGAACTGAGTCTGAAACTGATTTGATTTCCTTGGATATTCTGAGCAGCAGTTTTGCCTACAGCACTGGTCACACTAATCTGATTATGAATTTGTAAAAGGGAGCTCAGAAAAGTGAGGCTATCTTTCTCCATATACTTACAAGTCTAGTTTCCTCACATAGTGAGGAAACTAGATTTCCTAAAAATGCAAATAACAGTGGTACTATCTCTAAAGAATATGCACGAAGCTGTACAGCTTATTCCACCTTGCAAGGTTGAAAGTGCAGGCATACAGGTTTGCCAGAATGTGCTTGAGTGTTTTACCACAATAATATCATTTTCATTCTGCAAGCTTGGATTACACAGAACAGTACCACCTCTATTCACACAAGAAGCAACACAAAATATAGTATGCTTTGTTGCCATATAATGGATTTGTATAGGATGGAACATGGTCAGAAATAACATCTGATGTAATTTTTTTTAGATATAGCATACAAGTTATAAAAATTATTGCAGTTCAAAACTTCAGCTTTACCGGAGTTTGTTGTATTAAAAGGACAGCACACTGTTGTGTTACCTGAAAGTTAGTCTCCTTCCATCCAGGTTTTTTTGCCAACATCCTTACAAGGGCCTGGCAAGGCATTTCGCTTCTGTCCATCAACTCAACAGCCTTAAAGATTGAGAAGACAATCATTATGCACAGAAAATGTAAAAGCAATTCTCAGAACTGCAACACAGGTTTTGCATGAAATCTGTTTCCTGATGGTATTACATTAAGGAAAGTCAAAGTAACCTGATGGTATACACATCTTGTACATACTACTTAAGATAAGGACTTAGACCTTATAAGACTAATTAAAAATGGCAAAACAAAATAAAAAAACCCAGAACTGTATCTGAAGCAAACCATACTTAAGTTTTTAGCCTACTAACATTATGGACTAGTTCAGACATAAAACTAAACCACATATAAATATTAAGGACAATGTGTTCAGCTTTTTGTACCATCAACCAAACAATGGTTACATAAAGGAATAACAACCAGCCAACTTCAAATGATAATTTTTGAAGCGGTCTTACAATTGTTAGAATTAGCCACATTTGAAGGTCATTGCACATACTAGGTTTATGTGTTGGTTCACAGAGCAGTTTTCTAACTAGCTTACAGCAAATTAAGTAAATTAATGGAAAACAATAAAAACTGCCAAAGCCACTCATAAAACATTTCTAAAACACTTTTTTAAGCAATAAACAGGGTACATGTATTGCAAACACTAAAGAATAGAGAAGAAAGGTGGTAATTGTTGAACTCCGCTGGGAATTTCCTCACAGCACTTACACAAGCACTGGACTGAACGGAAAAAGCAATGTGTGATCAGAATCAAGAATAAAAGAAAAAGCTTTGCAAGTACAGGAAAATAAACGGGGGGGGAAGCTTAACACACAGCAAAGCATGTGCAGGAGGGATGCCATAAGTCAACTAATGGAGAATGAACAGGAAGGAATATCAAAATTATAACAAGTTTGATGAAGAAAGATGCAGTTTAAATAGTTGAAGAAAAATGTTTGGGTTGCTCAAAACAATTCAAAATTTATTAGTTAAAAAATCTATCCAGAAGTTATGGAAGCATAATACAATTGCAAAGTTTTCTGTGAACTGCAGAATAATTTACAGTAACCACAAACAGATCATAGTCATATGATTACCTTTTGAAATTCTTCCATGCAAGCAAGTCTTTCTTTCCAGTTGCCACTATCTAGTTGCTGCAGGCAAGCAGCTGGGAGGACAGCCGAAGCCTTCTCTTCACACATCTCTATCTATTAGCATAAAGCAAGGAGAGAAAGAGAGTGTGTGTCCTATTTTTTTCAGTAATTTTCAATGCCTATGTAACAGACAAGCATATTGGGGTACTTTTTAATCACATACTTTTTAAAAAGTTGCATCAAGACATTATTGTATTATTAAATATTAATATTCATAGCTTTACTAATATCTATCCTAACTGTTCATAAAGTTCAGTGCATCAGAAAATGCATAGCATTTTCTGTTAGCATAAGGTAAGGGTGGACAAAGTGCCCTGTGCTCACATGCATCCCTGAAGGCTGTTTTTAGTGTTCTCATTCCCACCAGGAATGGACAAAAAGGGTAAACTGCCTCTCCTGGAAGCAACCGAAAGTAAAAATTCACCTTTTAAATAAAATGCAGGGCCTCCCTGCATTCTATAATATTAAGAAGACACCTGGTGTTAAATCAGAAATGGTTCAATTTCTGGCTCCTTTATTTTTGAGCATTTTGGCAGTTTGTGCAACTACTAGAAGATCCCAGGACAGAAAACTGACCTCTATGCAGCAATTGTCCAGCCCCTGAGTAAATAATAACTTAATGTTAGATAGTTTAAAAAGGGGCTCAGTGTTTGAGCTGTTGCCACTCTATTGACATCTACTCAGTTTCCCCCCTGAAGCTACACTCCACAGCCTTCCATCCACTTTGCTATTAAGGAATCTGTATAGTAGTTGATTTCTGCTTAATAGTTGATTAAGAAACAGGTCATTATTCTAAAAAGGATAACAATGTTATACCATGGAGATCTTTTTGTTAAAACAATCCTAGTATCCTGTTCTTGTATTCCAAATATATTTGACACAATTATTTTGGCATTGTATGTCATGTCACAGGAAATGCACAGTAAAGATACTTTGATTAACAATACAGCCATGCCACCTGTGATATTAATATTATACTGCAGGAACCCTTGCAATACATTTTTTAAGAGTTAAGAGATATTTTAGGTTTTGACCTTAAAAAACTGCTGTAAAATGTCTTACACTTTCCCTTCTACTGTAGCTATGAATAAGCAGGTATTTCACATTCACAGTAGAGAAACAGGCAGACTTCAAGACTCCTTTTTACAATGCACTGAATTTGGGTTCTCACATTTTCTGTTATTTCACTTGCAACATACAAACTAGAGCCTGGAACAGTACAGTGTGATCGGAACAAAACACACAACCTGCCATTCCAGCTTTCTTTGATTCAGCTGCATCTGTGGTTCTGAAACTTTGGTCCTTGAGTTGTTTTGGACTTTAGCTCCCAGAAGACCCAGTCAGCTTGGACAGCGTTCAGGAATTCTGAGAACTGAAGTCTAAAACACCAGGAAAACCAAGGTTTGGGCACCACTGATCTACATCTTTGTACCCTCCCTCTGGCACACTCAGAACTGAGCTGTCATAGTCAAGTCCACTTGCAATTTAAAAGCAACTTAAGGCAGTCTAGAAAAATAAAGCTTGTTCAAGATAAACAACCCCCTTGTTAATTTTCTATCTTCTTCTTTGGAAATAGCACTTACAGTAAAATGAAATAATTCTCCATCTCCACACTAAATATAAATGAATATTTGATAGGAAGTAAGCAAACAGGTATATTTTGAAGTGTAGGGTTTTGCGCTGGACTCCAACAGGTGGCAATGTACATACCGAGAGCTCTGGCTCAAATATCTCCTTTACTTCAGCTCCTTTCTTGCCTTTTGTTCCAGCAGTTCCTGCTCCTCCAGCTACGGTTTGTTTACCTTTCTTGGATGGGCCACCAGCCTAACAGGGAAGAGAATAAATTATTTATGTCTACTATAAGTCCCTGCACATATTCTAGAAAACAGTTTCTAAAGAGGATAGAGAAAGCAGTTGCCTGACAGATTTAGAGAAATGCTAGTGGAAGGAGGTGAGAGCTCTGCTCACAGAAGATGCTTCCACCACCCAACAATTCCCATGCCCCCTCAGACCAATTCATTCAGCAGGGTTTCTGGATTCTCAAGAAATTCCCAGGCTGTTGGGAATAAAAGGGTACAGAAGTCACTTGCAACCCAGTCTCCAGTTCTGCAGTTTCTCCTCATTCAGCCCATTTTAGTTTTCAACAACTTAAAAAACAGATTGCAGCTGATAATCTACACATTTTTATACTGCATTTATAGCATTAAACAAAAATACTGGATTCCTTGATATACATTATTACAAACTACTGACTTTCCCAAATATAATCAGTGAAGATTTTTCTAGTATAGTCAGAAAAATAGTCTCTGTTAGGGTAGGCCTATCTGGAGTTTACTCTGCTTGGCTTCACACATACATATACTCACACGTGCATATAGTGTTTTCACCTGCCTTATAATTTAACTGCTTTTATATTATTAGTGTTAGACTTTTTGAACACTTCATGTCAAATGAAAGTGTGGGATAAAAACTTTAATGATTGAAAAAAATATCAAATTGGCTTTTTGTTTTCACTATTGACACATTTTCACTTATTTCTTGCAGAACTTTTTAAGCTCTTAAAGACACAAGAAGCCATTTTAGTCACCTTTGGAAGAAACGCATCGACATGCTATCAGTTCTTCATATTAAGAAGAGGACTCCAATTCTGGACAGATTAATTTTTCCATACCTTAGCAGCAGGTGCCTTTTTCAGTGGACCAGCTTTCGCCAAATTTTCTTTTGCATCTTTGTCCCCTGCAGCCCCTGAAAGAACTGGAGCCTTCCCAGCAACAGGCTTGTTCTCTTTTCTATCAGCTCCACCACCAACTCTACTGCCACCAGCCAACTCTACTTTTTCAGCACACTCTTTTATCTAACAGATAGAATTAAGAGATCAAAAGCATCAGAAGTAATTTTCAATATGCAACTTGTATGACCCTCAAGCTTTAACCAGTTGTATTATAGTAAAAACACAAGGTCATTATGCTTCACCTACCTCTGTTTGTCACTGCTCTATTTCTTTTAAGTTATCACACACAATCTCTTAGACGTTCAAAATTATGAATCTCATATTCAAACACATTAGTTAATGAAAGAATAAGACGGATTTATTTAATGCATATGTTTATTTATAATGGGATTTTACAGAACCTAAGCTTATACAAGGGTCACAAACTGCTGATGGAAGCTCCAGACACTCAAAAGAATGCTGTCCAAATGCCTAACCCATTCTAAGCCCCTTCCCAATGCTGCTGTATTTAAATTCTGCAACAGTCTGAAAGTTCAGTCCAACTTACCCGGTCAAGTTTTAGTTTGTCCACATCTGTTAGAAAAGGGTTCACAGCTTTCTCACCTGCCACCTTCAGGGCAGTACCTAAGGCTTCAAACGCTGCATCTCTAACTTCAGGGGCTGAATCATTAATATGCTGTAGCCAAACAAAAGAAATGTATATTCATCTAGATACATTTCCAGTTCACACTAAGCACAAAAGTTTTTTCTAAAGCATTCCACCACACAGTACTGTACTAAAAGGATAAAAATTATATTTAATCATTTTCGTTCTTGACATTTGCTTTAACTATTAGATTCTTTGTAAACAACACAACACAGTGAATCAATGAAAACAAAAAACAGGCAATTTAATAATAAAAAATATGTGGATGCCAAACTTAAAAATATCTTTAAGCTTCTGAACTCAATTTACAACTATTAGAACAATAAGGGTTCTCAACCATTAGGATATTTCAAGGGACATGAAAAATTATCAAAGAATTCACAATGAATCTGGCTTTCAGAATGCCACAGAAGTCTGAAACTGAGCTCTGTGAAAGTACTAAAGCAGACAGAATTGGAAGTTAAAAGCAGGGGAAGTCCATCCAATAAAATGCAACAAATCCTTTCAAGAGGCCTGTCTAAAAATCATGTGTACTCTTGGACAGCTTCATTCACTGAAGCAGAATGAAGGATCACTATTGACTTTTTGTCTGTTGTGACTGCACATACTGGAGTTAATATTGCCAATATTTTAAGTAACTTATTCTTTTCAGGGGAAGGAAAGTATCAACCTGCTTCTTGCACACAAATCTATTTTTTTCCACATACCTCCCACCACAAAAAAAAAAAAAAAAAAGATTTAAAATCAGCCTTGTCTCTAAAAATCTACCTCACTAAACCATTTTCATGCTAAATCAAGCACACAAAAGGCAACTGTGTTAATAACAATGGATGTTCTCAGCCAAGCTACCTGGGCTACTCTTCTGTGGGCATGAAAACACAGTTCCTCTATCACCTCTTTTTTCCTTCCTCTGCTTCCAGATTTAGAAAAGTGTGTGCTCCCTTACTGAATTGAAACAAAATTTTTCTATAGGTTTTATTATTTGGTTGAATTATTGAAGAATATAGCTATAATGTGTCACCTTCCAATCTAAAATAGGCTTCATCAACCTTATTTCAAGAGCAGACACTGCTGAGGAAATATTTACCTTGAGAAGAGCAGCACAGAAAGGTTTGAGAAGGGCCTTGGGAAGGGTAGAAGGAGTGCAGTGACGAAAGCTTCTTGCAATGAAGAGTGACGTCTGCTGCTTGATGGTTGGATTTTTGTTATCCATCACAGCCAATATGTCCTCACTGAGGTTTTGTAATGTAGTCTGAAATGGTTGGATAAAGAATATAGTTTTAGCTAAAGAAAAGACTGCTAGGCTGGTTTAGAACATTCATTGCCATCCACTTACAGTAAGGAAGATTGCATCAATGGCTTCTTGCAAGGCTTGTACCACCTGTGGCTTTTTCTCCTTGAACTTCTCTAGGATAGTTGGGACAACCTATAAAATGTTATCCAAATGTTAAAGCGGGAAAAGTTTAATTTCACTCTGTGCACTACTTGGTACCATAAGGAAATTAATACCTATCTCACATACGGGAGTAGGAAACGTATTTGATCATACTTTAATTTTATCACATCAAGAAACTGTAAGAAAGGTGCTACTATCTAGTAAAAACAGCCCTTTAAAATAGGTTCCAAAAGATCTTTGCTGAAGAAAAAAGAAAGAAAGAAAGAAAGAAAGAAAGAAAGAAAGAAAGAAAGAAAAAAATAGATTTCTCCTTGTTTCTCCATTTGTAGTTCCATAAGAGAACTCCAAAAGACTGACACAAAGGACCAGACCGTGAAAAAGAAAAGCCTTCTGAAAGATCCCCTTCCTGCACCTTTCAAAAGAGTCACGCATTTTGATTACAGACTCCCTTTTACTTTCTGCAAAATCAGCCAAATGTCAGAGTACTATACTTTGTTAATAGAACTTAAACAGAAGTTTTCACAGATAACCAGCAGTGCTTTAGAAATCCAGATCTAAGACAGTAGTTTTATTTATGGTAGGTAAGCTCAGTTCTACTTACATGACCAGCATACTGTCCAAATTTCTTCCTAAGTCCAGTAGCTAGTCCAGCAAGGCATTTGGCAGCCAAAGCAACCAACATCACATTGGTATCCTTTCCAACAACCTATGAAGACAAAGGAAATAATCTAATAGCATAACATTTCAGAACATAAGGACAGAATACAGCTTAAGTTTCCCTTACCCAGAAATCCAAAAACATTCCAAAACCAAAACTTCTTGTTGCCAGCTGCCCACTTCCACATTCAAGGAGGTGGTGCTTCTGTTCATTTGTCTCTCAGATCCTCAGTACATGAGACTGGAGAGAGATGCCAGGATCTGTGAAATGGTGGGAATCCAAGCACAGTGCTCAGCATGAAGTAGCAGCTGCAGCACTCCTGCTCATTCATTCATGGGCCTCCTAAAGATCTCCTGTATAGTACAAATACAGCTATTCCAAAATCCAAAAAAATACAAAACACTTCTAGTCCCAAGCATTCTGGATAAGGGGTAATCTCTATCTACAAAAGGGCTTAAAATGGAATTAAAGATATAAGCTACATAAGGGAATCTCAGCAAATTAAGACTCAGATCAAGTGATTTTCCAACCTGTCTATCCAATTTCATGTTTTACTCCCCATACAAATAGCACATCCACATCTTTTCATTTTGGAATGTGTGAATTCTGAGAAGTTCACTTTTGGCAGATACCGCTCTCACTTTTTCTGTCTGCATATATACGTAAAGGGCACAAGTACTTCATTTCTACTTCCATGCAGAGATGTCTCTTATCAACACAAGTCTGTGAAGGATCATCATAATCACACTCCACCTTTTTAGTATAATAATAGTGGGAGCCTATGTTTGGATGCAAAAGATCCATTTGAGTAATACAGAAATACTTGCCTTCTTAAGGGCTTTCACCAAATCTGCATAGTCTCCAGCTTCCAGTTTAGGATTTTTAACCAGCACTTCCACTGCTTCCAAAGCTTCTTTCCTTTCTTGCCATTTTTTGGCCTCCTGGAATGCAAACACAAAAATTATATATACCTTAATCTTAAACATTCTAATACTTACAGATAGCTGGCTTCACACATACTCATACTGTATCTATGGCTCACAATTTTTTTCTATGCATGTTAAGGAAGACAATGGACATGCTTGCAATGCACTATTACTAAAGAAACATGTACTCAGTATTAGGAAATCACAACAGGAATTACATCTGTATGGATGCATTATCAAAGATGATACATTTTGGTCATGTGCTAGCATCTATATAAGAGATTACATACAAACCTTTAAAAATTAAGTGTTCTTACTGTTTTCATACATAGTTGTACATATAACGATACAGTTCATGATCTCCCAATAGTTGCTAATATTCTATTTTATTATTATTAACTGAAAAATAAAATTGTTTTATATATATCTTTACCACGCATAACAAAACAACACTAACTGTGCAAGAAAAGAAGGTAAATTAATTGAATTACTATGGTTCAAAGGAAGATTACAGAAGAAATAATAATTAACTATATCATCACTTACTATCTTGTCATAGAAATCTTTGGGAAGTTTGGAGAGAATTTCAACAGCTTCCAGAAGTTCATAAGCATCCACCTGTGGAACAGCCTCATCGCCATCATCTCCACCTGCAGAAAGAGCAATTAGGAAATACTGCTAAACGTGGGACAATTCTACCACCATTTACACTGTATTAAATATATAAATAGAGACTATGAAGCAAAGATACAAAACAGTGTAATCAATGACATTTTCTGTATACTGGCTTGCATTTAGCTTTCATGCTAGTCAACTTCATCTCGTCAGCAAAAATTTCAACTTTGAACTTCCAAGTCAAAAGTTACCTCCATCTGCATCCCCACCAGCTGCCTGTTGTTGCTCAAATTTTGCTTTCATTTCTTGCTGGGAACGAAGGAATCTGGTCTGCTTGGGAGCAGATGATGGCAATTTGACCCATTCTTCTTCCAGCTCTTTTAACTGCAAAAATCACAATCACAGTTAGAGTCTGGACATGAAATGCTGTATTATTGGTATGGGTGTACTTCCCCACTGGAAGTAATGCTTCTGTTTATGTCTTTCACAAGGGAAGGTATAATCTGATCTTAGAACATATATCCTGTTCTGCTGAGTGAGCTCTTCTAGCTAAGAATGAAAGCAGATAGTTTGCCAAGCGTACCTGAAGAGAGTTTATATTTTGTAATGGAGGCCTGAGAGCATCCCTTATCCATCGATAGATCTCAACAGCAAGGAGTTTGGCTTCATCTCGAACAGCCTTCTCTCGAGACTCAAAGAGTTTTGGCAATACTTTGATTATTGGCTTTAATGAGATTATTTTTGAACCAAATTCACTGAAATATAAAACAGAGATAAAAATATATTCATGCATATAGAGTAACAGTTATACTACTATTTATCATGTATACCAGCTCTCTTTGTCAGATGCATAACTGGCAATACTTTCAAAACACTGTCACTCTGAGATTACTCATGTTAAATCAACATTTTTACATCCCACATTTAATTTGTTTAAATGTGAGTCTTTAAGATGATCTAAAGAGAAACTGAAATCACTGTGGCAGAAAAGACAGATCTAATGTCAAAGATTTGTCCTCATCTCATTTACACCAAGTTGGATGTATGGATAACAATACCAACTCTGACACTCTTCCAGCTGATGTCATGGCTACCAGAAAGATAACTTTAAATGTCAGTAACCATGAAGAGGCTTCACTTAAAGGTATTATTGAAAGTGGCAGAAAGACTTACACCATCCTGGACAGCCAAGAGGCCCCCGAGGCATTGTGTTGTTCCACACCTGCACTTCCATCAAATGAAAAATAGCTTTGTAATTTGAAATTGGTGCCAGAGATGAGTAAGTCCACTTGTAAGGCCCTAGTTCATTGCTCAGAAATTGGAAAACCTCCAAACTGAGTGACTATTCTCCCTGATGTAATCAGCTTCTGCTCAAATAGTCTTCTACATTCAGAGATCCCTTTATATAGACAGCTGATATGGACATCATTTTTGTCTCTGTCCAGAATAAAATCTGATCTGTTTCTCTGGCCAACAGAGATTATCTGGAACCTCCTTGTTTGGATATGTATAACTTCACAGACATGTTGTCTGTCACCTGCACATTCTGGTTCTTTATTAAATGGGCAAAATGATGAAATGCTAACCTTACTGCCTTCAGTTCCAAGTAGTTTATACTACACTTTAAGTCCAGTCCAGTCCATTTGCATTGCACAGTTCTCCCCCTGCATTGTGCTCCCCACCCCAAGAGACTTGTGTTCACTGTTACTGTTATCACTTCTTGTGGCATAACAGAAGCCCCTTGGGTTAGGTGTCCTCCTTGCATCTACCAGTTCAAATCTTTTAAAAAAATTTTAATATCTTTAGAATCCTCACTAGATAATGGCAGTTGTGAGTTACTGACAACTGATGTGGGTTCAGAACATGCCGTAACACTCTCACATGCAGTCTTGCCCATGTGCTCAACTGAATTGCTGAGTAGCAGTCCAATCACTCTTGCCAACTGCATCAGATCCATTGAGTTCTTTGTCATCAAGGTCTGTAACTCTTTCCTGAATTTTTGTCTCCTCTCTTGTGATAGAAATAAGCAGCCTTTTCCTGTATTTATCTGAACACCTAGGTGTGTTAATATTTTTGTGGGTCCAAATGGCTCTTCACCAAATTTATCATCAAACTATATAACTGAAGTGTCTGTACCGTCTTTTCCAGATCCCCTTCTGTCTTGAATCTGCACCCTACTTTCAACAGGATATTGTCCAAATATGGGAAGAATTGTATACCCTGTTCCCAAAGATGTGCCACCAATGGTACTAATACCTTGGTGAACACCCTGGATGCTGATGCAAGACCAGAGGGAAGAGTTCGAAGCTGATGTGTTTGTTGGAATTTAACCTTAAATATTTTCTGCAGATTGGAGCAAAACAGATATAAAAAAGACTTTCTTCAAATCAATGGACACTGGCCAATCACTGGATCTTCAAATTGTCTTTGACAGCATGAAGCGTTTCTATCATGAACCTCTGCTATAAAACCAAGTTTAAACATTTGAGAGTCAAGATGGGATGGTAACAGCTATTGCTCCTGGGTACTGTGAACATAATCAAATATACCCTTTTGAATTTCTCGATGTGAGACACCTCCTCTGTGGCTCAAATCTACAGAAGATATTCTCTCTCTTTCTGAATTATCTCTGTTTTCTGGATACCTCAGTACCAGCAAAGAAAGATATCTCTGTTTTGGGACCTCTGTAAACAGAATTTTGTACCTTTTGGTGACCACTCAATTGACCCAACAATCTGATGTTGTTTTCGGCCATAGTGGTCCAGAATGCAGAAGTCTTCTACCCACTAGAATATCTTGTCCATCAATATTGTTGGTGACTTCTTCTACTATTGGCTCACCGCTCTACTATTTTGTTGGAAATTTTGCCATTGTTTTCTTTTTGATCTATTCCCCTGTACTGAAGGCTCTTTTTCTCCAAACAGAAGCTAACCAGTGAATAGCATATGAGCAAAATTTGTTTTTGACTTCTGATCAGCCTCCCAATGGACAAGCCAGATCGATGTCCTTGCCACTAGTTGCCATTATATTTCTGGCAGAACGACGGCTCACATCCACTATAAATTGTGACACCTTCTGTATTCTTTCTATTGTCTTAAACAAAGTGTGCATGCCCAAATCTTGAGTCTCCAAAATCTCCTGCAAACACAATACTGCTGCTCTGGGAAATATGGAAGCCATGATGGATGATTCAATTGCCAGTGTGGAAGATTCATGTGTCTTCTTTAAGGCTGACTCACTTCTGATTGCACCTAGAAGTCTCACTGCAGTGAGAGGAGCCCCCCACTCTAAGTCTATTTATTCTTTAACCATGTTAGGCAAAGGAATTTCCATTCCTCAGGAATTGATTTTTCCATTGCATAAGCCACTCTACTCTTTTTCCTCTCTCGTTGCCACTTTTCTCTTCCTCTTGACTATCCTCCAATTCCAGAGCATGTAATTCACATTTCAACATGTGCTAGAAATTATCTATAGCATATAACCTCTTTGAAGCCAATTTGCTTTGAACATCACTGTCTGAGTCTACTTTCCTGTCAGTATAAGTTTCAACATCTATCCCCTCCTTAGATACCTCAGAATCATCTGTGTCTGAACCAGTATTCTCTTTTTGTAAATACTTTGTTTTTGAGACACATTTATCTCCTACATTTCCTTTCTACGTGTCATTTTGCCTTCCTTGTTGATTTTATCTTTGTTTTGCTTAGGTTTATTTTTATTATTTGTAGGTTTTTTTGCTCCATCATATCACCTACTGAATTAATTGTACTGATGAGTTGGAGTCAATGTTGACTCCTCTCTTGACCCATTTTCTTTCATCCTTTTTATTTTTTTCTTTCTGTCACCAGCAAGACATTAGTATTGGAATCCTCCCCTCTAATTTATTTTACTTTCCTACACAATATCTATTAATGAATGATTATATTTAAATCTAAGGTGTGGTTAAGGCTCTAAATATGCATGGCTGACGTGGCAGAAATTTTAAAAACAGAGAATGAAGACAGTGGGAGTCAATGACATTAACTGGAAAAAAAAGTCTGGACTTGGAGACTCCTGCTACACATGCTGGTACCCAAGGAACCACCCAATTGTAGTGGACTGCTCTTCCATGCCACCCATACAATGTTTTGGCAACTTTTTTAAAGCAGGGTTGACAATACTCTTGTACTTATCACTGTGCTCAGCGAATAAACATTGTTAACACTGTAATTTTAGGATTTAGTATGGCTAGGAAACTCTGTGCAAGAACTGCAAAGCAAATATATGACACTGGAACATCTGGATTATGCTAAGCTTTTATTAAAATTTCATGAATATCTGAATACTGTTAAAGCAAAATTAGAGAGGCTACGAAAGACTGAAATCTTTTCATCAAAAATGAATACATGTGAATATCCTATTTGTAATCAGAATTTATATTAGGTTAATTGCTCCATGGTAGTAAACAAACAAAACAAAACAAAGAGTACACACACCTAGGATGTGGTCAGGATCCCAAGAGGTACTCAGATGCAGTATACTGAGCATGACCTCTTCCACCAAGCAGATCAGTTCTAGAGTCCTATTTAATTCACAATCAAACACTACATAAAAAGGAATAATCTGCCTCCAATAACTCTTGCTAGATAGTTTTGTTTTAGCATGAGAGTTCAAGGCTGGGAACAGATATGTGGAACACATTCTGCTGTTAGCAACCAGCTTACCCTGTTGAAATAATTACTGGGATGGAGAATGGGTCATATCTGTATAGTTTTCTTTCCTTTAGTTAGTTCTATATATAATCTTGGGGAACTTACCCCTTACATTGTTAATTTACCTTACTCTGGGAGGGGGCTGCACTCCAGCCCAGGGAAGCCGTTACCAAGGCACAGAGACCTGGAGCATCTGAGTAGAACTTGTTGCTAGTAACCAAATTCTACTACTTGCTGTGACAGGATGCTGCAACCCATCAGCTAAGAGACTGTGATATTTTCATCTCCTGTTGACTACCTGTTGCATCATTTGCCACAAATAAAAACTCATCTTATATCAGTTACACGTGCTGGTCCTGGAGAGGGCTGGAACTGCAGCAAGTATAATATGCTACTTTTGTGCAGCATATTTTTTTAATCCCTTAGGTTGGCCTAATAAAAACAGTATGCTAATATGATTTTTGAAACTAGGAAATTCTTCTCCCTTTTAAAAACGTAAATTGGCATGCTGTATGGACAAAGCTGGTACTAAAGTTATACATTCAAAACCTACTTTGGCACTGGTCTCATTCTTCTCAGTCAAATATTTTTATTTTGTAGCTCCTTTGATTGGCAACTTGTAAGACAAGACATCCAATCACTGAACAAGTCTTCTGTCAAGACTTTTTTTTATAAAAACAGTGTATTAACTGGACCACTCTCTCACCACAGCTACAAACTACAAGAGTTTGTTACAATAACTTTCAAGTATTTCTTCATTCCAGGAGTACGTTACAATACTCCTGGAGCAGAGAAATATATCAAAGTTATTGTTTACATTATGATAACCTTAGAGTCACTGTTTATTTGCTCTTTCAAGTACAGAACAATACCAAATTCTGTCCATTACCACTGGCACCTCCACCTCCACAGTTTGACTGATGATAGTGACTTCAGAGCATCTTACCTTAGTGCTCGCCTCAGTGTCTCTATACATGCCACTATGATCTTGGGGTTCTTGTTGTCCAAGCCTTTGAGCAGCTCTTCTTGTACTATTTCTCCTTTCTCAATTTCAATGAACATAAGACATATGTCTATGCCTAGCTCCTTGGCTTTGGCTTTAGGCTGATTGAACACTTTATTTACAACTCCCGACACCACTTCTCCTGTTGTTCTTTAAATTAAAAAGAAAGAAAGAGAGAGAGAGAGTGGCAATAATACTTCTATAACACATAGCAAAATTAACACTTGTCTTCCTTGGGGAAATCATTTTTTGGAATATAGAGGAATAATAACCTATTCCCCAAACTAGCTACAGCACAGATTTCCATCCACATTTTGCAACACTTTGCAACACTTCCAGTTAAACAGCTCTAAGGCCACCCACAAAGCACTTGCTCCAACATAGTTACAAAAGTTTAAAACTGATTTGCACCTTCTTCTAAACACAGATCTTTAACCATCATTCTTTCCAATACTCCTTTACAAATTTTTGAAGCAAAGTGACACTACAAACCTAAAAATCAAACAGTATAAACTTATTAAACAATTATTCTAAGAATGAATGAAATTTTAGGTCAGTTGGGGAAAGCAGGTAAACACATTTGTTGGACTGGCCACTGAATGCTATGTAATATAACAGTACAAATCAAACCTAATGATAGTTGGGAAGAAACACCACTTGTGCTTTACTTGATTTTACTGATTAAAATTAGAGCAATACATTAATGATAATACTTAAATCTACCTAGGATCAAGTGCAATATTTCAGTCATGACCAGGCTACAAAGAAGATAAACAAGCACAACCACGCACAACGAAGGTGCAGTATTAGCACACAGAAGATTCCCACAGCAACATGTTTCCCCTTATACACCCAAAACTAAATAAATAATTAAAAAAAAACAGTGCAGGTTGTCCATATTCCCAACCAGCATTACCTGGATTAAATTGTATGTTAGATATTTTTGGCTGTAATTTTCTATTCAATTTCAGAGGGAATGCAACTATTACAATTACATCTGCAACCATCACTTCTACAAGAGTTTAATTATAATGTACACAACTGTGTCACAGGCTTTCATTTCAATCTACATAACCATTTAGACTGGCATAGCAGCTCTCAAGATGTATCTGCATTCATTTTGAAAGGTACAGATGAAAAATGTGACAGGAAAAGCCAGAACCACCGCATTGCTCTAGAAAAGCAGTGGGCAGCCACAGCAGGTACAGAGGTCAATTCTTTTCCCCATCGTGGACTGCACTCCACATTCTGGACCAAAAGGGAAATTAGAAGGCATTACTACTTCCAGGATTTGGAGGACCTTTTTTATGCTTCAGGGTGGATATTTTAAAGAATACCACTGCTCCTGGAGGCTTAATTTCTTTTTACATTATGGGGAGGGGAGGGAAGCATGGGAGCTCACAAAAAAGACCCAAGACACATATGTAGCTCACAGACCATACACTTCTGTTCCTGCTCTAGAGCAATGTCTTATTTTAAGAGTCAAGAGATCATCTGTCTGTAGCCTGGATTGATGAAAGTGAAAGCCAGATGAAATGACCCTCTTTTTCAAGCTCATAAAAAGGCAAGTCTTTACTCATGCCCTTTCAGTTGACAGTCCAAATCTTTCTTAGAACTTTGGGTCTTATCTGGAAAATCAGAATATCAGAAATCCAGTTTTCCAAATAAGTAAGAGGCCCAGTTCAGGCACTGTTGTTGTGTGTCTTTGGGTTGTTCTGACTTAAAGCTACCCTAAGGCAAAACTAGCATGGAGTTCTTTTGGCAGGATTTATTCAGAGGGTCTTTGCCTTTGCCTTCCTCTGAGGCTGCAAGGATATTATTTGCCCAAGGTCACTCAGGGGATTTCTGTGGCTCAATGGAAATTTGAACTCTGGTCTCCAGAATCATAGTTCAATGCTCAAACCACTACACACACTGGTTTCTAGTTCAGACATAGCCAGAATTCAGGCTTGTCAAGAATACTATCCAACCACTTATGTTTGGCTTCTTCTGACAGTGGGAGCAGCTAAAGAAACCAGGACATCTCTGCCCATGATTTGTTCAGAGTTTCAAAGTAATCTATTAAAATGTTATGGTACTAATTCATTAAAAAAATTAAAAACATAAAAATTCATCATTTAATTATTAAATGACAACTTTGGTGAGTAAAGATTAACTCCTTACTTTTGAGGTAATTTGGAAAGGCACAGCTATTATGTGATTATTTTGACGTATGACTAACACCAAAACATTTCTAATTTTTACTAAAATTACTAATATTCATGAATTAAATCTTCATTTACCATTAATACTAGATCACTAGTATCAACTATAACATCACCAAGCTCTGGGTTTAGAGCAACAATCTGATATTTAGAAGGTATCAGTGCTGGCAGCTTAAACAATGCCAAAAGTAGAAATAAACTTCTGGAGCAAGGAGACAAACATAATATGACAAAACTAGATTCTTCCAAGAGTAGTTTTTCAGTCTCACAAGGTCAAAAGTCAACCAATTATGCCTTCTGTCCAGCATCATTTTATTTTATCTGAGAAACAGTGCAAAAGCTGGTAAAATCCCATCTTAGAAGAATAGTACTGAAGCACAATCAATGACTTACTTTCCTGCAACATGAGCATTTTCAACATAAGCAAGTGCTGCTTCCAATCCTTTCAGCTGAGCTACTGCATTGGAGTCTGTCACAAATTTCTTTACAAGTCCAAGATACTTGGACCACTCAGGACTCTTCTCATCATCTATCTTCTCAAACAACTTCAAAGCTTCTTCATACCCATTTAACCTGGCCTTCCACAACTAGGGAGAGAACAGAAAGATATCATTTTGATTAAATTGAGCTTAAATGAAGAAGACATTAATTTTCAGATAGTCAATTTTACCACTTTGTTAGTACAAGTAAACAAAACTAAGTGTTTTTCTTATAGCAACTCACAGAAACATAAACTGCTATCTGCGCTGCCAGTCTCCATAGAATGTTGAAGCATAAGTAATGTATTAGTTACATCATTAAGACAGAATTAGGTTATTTATCTGTAGCCTAAAGAACACTTTTCAAATAAGTGCTCAAACTAGCCTTCAGTTAGTTGGCCTGAGGTGCAGCCACAGTACAGCAAAAGAAATCAGTGAGCAAATGGGCATCTCATATCAGAATTCACATTCAACAATATCACTGATCTCATATAGTTACACAAGATAGCTGGAGGGCATACGAAGTCATGTTCACGTTGTTAATGAACACGTTTGGCTTCTGTAGTGATAAGCTAATTGAAATTTAAAATATCTGAGATTAAGAAACTATCCAGAAAATATAAAATCAGTTCTTATCCAAAGAGAAGGCCCAGATGCTTCGTAAAAAAGACTATAACATTTTGGAGGTCAGAAATCAGTATGAAGAGTCATTTCAGTCATGAACAAGATTATGCATTTAAACTGAAATGTTCAACTTCTGCTCCAAGAATTGGGTCAGAAAGAACACCAGAATCACAAATATTTTCCAGGCGAGAGAAAGAATAATGAATCCAGGAGCTACAACTTTGAATATTTATAAATGACACACAATGATAGTTTCAGTAGTCTGTCAAGGATTCATTCGAGAATCAAGGACTTTGGGGAGACAAATTTTATTGATTGATTGACTGATTGGATTTATGCCCTGCCTTTCACCTGAGAGGGGATCCAAAATATCACGGGTCAAATCTCTAAAATGTAAGAATAGAAATGTAAAGAAAAGATTCCATTTGTTGAACTAATCTGCGTTAAAATATGTGAAGACAAAACAGAAAATATGGTTATATGTTTTCTGCCCTTACACAGAGAGCTTCACAGTATTTCCTTTTATACATATTCCAAGAGGTTTCTTTCACTAGCCTTTATGGTTGAATGGGCTGGCTGGAGAAGTTCCCTTACAAAAGTAGCAGCAGTGATCTTCCTGGTTATTATGTCACAAGTCTTCTGTGAGTTGAATTAGCCAGGTAAAAACTTTATTTCAAGCATACATAAGCAGAAATAATGGTATAAAACAGAGATCCATAAATCCAAAAGGTCACTAGAATGTTTAACGAAGATCATCAGGAACACTATTGAGATACGTGTCCCCCTGAAATGGGAAGCACTATCCAAATAAGAAAAAAATGAGCAATATTGCAGAAAAGAAATACAAGTAGTACTGATGTTGAGCACTACTAAGATCAATAATTTTAAAAAGTTTTCAAATACATAAAAAAATCAGAAAACCAGCTACAGAGGAGGGAAGACCACTGGATGGTGGGGCTAAAGAAGATTAGAAAAGGAAAACAAAATTGCAGAAAAACAATGCAATCTTTTTATCTGTCTTTACTGGAGAAGATCCAGGGAAGATAATCAGTGCCAGAATTAATATTTTCAACAGGGTATCATGCAGGTCCATCTAGGAGCTCTTGAACAATTCAAATGTAAAACTGCTAAACTTCCAGCAAATATCTTAGATAGCCCTAACACTGACCTCTGTACCAGAGGACTAGAAAACAGCAATTTCTAAGATTTACAATTTACAAACCACTTAGTTTAACATATGTTCCACACAAATTGATGGACTAACACATTGTCTGAAATAATGGTGTAATTTTGAAACATGACAAAGAGACCAAAAGAGATAATGTGGATGAGCAGGCCCTAAAAGAACTTGACAACTAAAGATCATAATTGATTCCACCAACAAATTCGACACCGAAATCACAGTGCAAAAATTTAAAAGGCAGCAGATCCTAGACTACTACAATTCTGAACAATGAGTAGCTGTGTTAACTGAGCAAAAGAGTTCAAGCCTCACAATCTTCTGTGCTTCTCTCTAGATTTAAAAGGTGGATGGTAACAAGTGAAGAGCAGAGTGATGCAATATGCAGATAAACAGAAGCAGCAGTACTGTCACTTTCCATGAGAAGACAAGAGCAATAACATTTCAGAGACTATCTCGCATTTTGAAAATTTCCAACTGGGTTATTTAGTTGTAATTGAAGGCTGAATGCATTTGGAGGAAGCATAAGTGATCAACTAGAGGAATGGAATGAGAGACCGAAAAAAATTGAGATATGGAAAAAAGACCTGAAACAAATGCTGAAAAGTTTTATGTTCTGTTATTGGGTTATGATGCGTGCGTGCGTGCGTGTGTGTGTTTAAGGACTGCGAGTAGCCCTGAGCACAAAAAGGCAACACAAAGGGAAATTATATATATATATAAAAAAAGAATCAAATATCAAAGGATAGAGGGAAACATGCCAGAGAAAACACAAAGGCCAGACAGCTGAGTATGAAAAATCATTTATGGTTTAAAGGGGTTCCCCCCCCCATATAATGGCTTATTGAAATAAAATTTCTGGCTCTGACAGTTCTTACGAATCTCCACTATATGGTCCTTCCTATGCCACTACATGGAAAAAGAGATTATGCTCATGTCAGGGTCAAATCATCTAATAAAGACTATGCAAAGGAAAAAATTAAAAGGCATTTGGAGAAAACTATCTATATAAAAATAAATATATTACAGAACTCCACAAATAAAAGAAGCTCCTGTCTGTTGTAAACCCCTGTAGAGAAAGAAATGCATTGAGGGAAACAGACAGTGTTCCTAGTCATCCAGATTCATCTCAAAGGCATCTACCTATATGCAAGATGGTATATACCAAGAACTTATTGTATTCTTAATAGATCATTGGAAACATGTTAGATCATAGTGTAACCACTACCAGTGTGACTATATGAGGGAGGTGCACTTTCAAATTTGTGAAAATCAAGCTGAGCTGCTGAGGTGTTTGGCAATATTCACGAAACTGGTAACTATGAGAATATTATCTTATTTCATAAAGAAAAGCCAGACAGGGAAATGTCACTTCTTAAGACACAATCTTACCTTGTGTTCACATTTCTGATCAATGGGCAGTTTCGACCACTCGTTATCATCCCCCATGATGCTTTAACTTCTTGTACTTTTCCACAGTAATTCCTAGGGAAGACAAAAAAAAGTTGAATTAACAGTTTTCTGGAACATGAGAAGTTGAACTGAACTGCCAGATAATTATAGGGTCTGACTGAAACTGCAGCATTAAAAAACCACCAACCATAAAAAGAAAGCAGCAGACAATTTTAGATATGGCTCTGCATACACCACATATTTGGATTCTGCACAGTCCAAGTCCAACTCAAACATATTCAAATATGCACATACACTGCTTGAAACAGTTCCCCCCCTGCATTTTTGGTATTCTTTGGAGGAAAAACTAGGAATAACTGAGGAAAATGAGATGGGGCAAGTATTAGTAATGACAAAAAGACAAATACTAAATAAATACAAATACGAACAAGAACAAGACTACTCCATTATGTATTTTAAAAAGCACAGAAAGAGCCAACACGTCATGTCAATAAGTCACACCTCCATATTATATGACCACCTCATGTGGATGGAACTGGAGCCAGACTGAGGCAGGGATTTTGTATTTGCATATTTAAAAGGATCCAAAGATGAAGGGAGCAGACAGAATTAATAGCTCTTAAGAGTGGTTGCAATATGCAAATATGGATGCAATATCCAAATACAAGGAGCTAGAACCTAAATTATTAGTAGAAGTTCTTTCTTTCTTACTTTGAATATTATATACCTATTATATAAAAAAATCTTCTCTATAAATTCTCTAGATCTTCTCTGGCACTATCAATTTAAGTAAACAAGACCAAATGCATGAAGTACTAGACTCTCTACAGGGATATAATAGGCTGACATTATCAGTAGGGAAATTCATGCTGGTTCTACTTCAGTCTTTTCAATGGCCAAAGGCCAAGTTTACCTTTACCAAAAACACAAAAACCTCACTTTGTGGAAATACCCTATTATATCACCACAAAGTACTTACAAAAAACACAACAGAAGGACAAAATGGGGCTTTCAACTACTGGCCTGAATCCTACTGGTGGTCTCACCCAGAGTAAATGAGTAGGATTTACACAAGTGTTGACACATTATTCAACAATAGATTCTACAGGTATAGCAAAAAGCTATAGATAATTATATAATTTGCCAGCCTATTTTAGAGATGACAGAGTAGCAGTAATTTTCCATCAGAAGTGTTTAGAAGAAACAGCAAACATGTTTATTATCATCATCATCAAGAAACAGTTATCTGAAACATTCCCAGCTCATGGCATTTCTATAGAACAGTTTTGAATGCGATGGTCTGCTACATTCAGAACCATTTTCAGTTACTTCTTTAACTGTACTTTACTTTGCCTACCCCGCAAATTCCTTATCCACAGGGTTACCATAAGTCAAAATCAATGTGATGGCACTTAACAACAAATGCTTTCTGCCTCACTCATGTTTTTTTCCTTCATCTGGTAGTACACAAGCTCCCTTCTCCATGCTGCCTCAACTCTGTGGTGTGACAATATAGGCTTCATGCCAAATCAATTCTGGGATGCAGCAACTGCACAAACAAACGTGCAACAAACAAAAGTGCTGCTGTAAGTGGTTCAGGACAACAAATCTACACTGTCTTAGATTAAGAAGCTCTCTATGCAAGATTAAAATACAGAGTTAAAAAAATACAAATATGATAATACTCCACTGATGCTTAAAACTACACTTTATGTGCTCCTGGCAGTAGAATAAGATCTGACCAGAACTTTGGCAAACTGTGTCTCAAACATGAAAACGATGAGAACAGGAGAAAGGAAATGTGGATGCGGTGCCTGCCAAGCCTTGCATGATTTCATTCTAAAGCGGTGCCAGTTAGGGTGAAGATAATTTATTTTGCTCTCTGAGTGAACAATCTATAAAGAAAAGCCAGCAATGAAAGGATTTTCTTCAGCCGTGGCCTCAGTTTGTCTACATGTTTCTTTGAAATTATATTAAAATGTAAGTACTTTATTCTGTTACATTTGCTTCTCTCATTCTTTTGTGCCATGTATCTTACCACAGCTCTGTTTTCAAACCTGAATGTTCTTAAGGTTAGATGATTCAAACAGTTTTTAAGAAGACTGAGAGGACCAACTAGTAACTTTTATGAGCTTGCTTGCACAACCACTATATACTTCCCCCCAAGAAACCTCTTCTAAAACCTGAATGTTCTAACACCTTAACCAAGTAAAAGGACAGCAAGAAAGAGATGAGATCAGTTCATAATGATCACATAGATCTCAGTGATCATACTGGCCTTTTTTTAAAAAAAAAAAATCCTGTTCAAATATTCATTGGTTGTTCTCAAATAAGACTGGAGCTCCAAGCCACAGAATAAATACAAGGGCAGTTCAAGCAACAGGAATTATTCTCCTTGCTGTTTTGCTGTCAAATCGGCTTTAACTTATAGCAGCCCTATAAATAAGAGACTTCCAAGAGCTCCAGTCATCAACAGTTCTGCTATAGCCTTGTCAACTCAGAGCTGTGGCTTCCTTTACTGAATTAATTCATAGAATCATAGAATCATAGAAATTCAGAGTTGGAAGAGACCACACAGGCCATCCAGTCCAACCCCCTGCCATGCAGGAACACCCTCAAATCAATCCCGACAGATGGCCATCAAGCCTCTGCTTAAAAACCTCCAAGGAAGAAGACTCCACTACACTCCGAGGCAAGAGATTCCACTGCTGGACAGCCCTGACTGTCAGGAAGTTCTTCCTGAGGTTCAGGTGGAATCTCCTTTCCTGCAGCTTGAATCCATAGCTCCTTGTCCTGGTCTCTGGAGCAACAGAAAACAAGTCCCCTCCTTCCTCTACGTGGCATCCCTTCAAATATTTAAACATGGCTATCATGTCCCCTCTTAACCTCCTCTTCTGCAGACTAAGCATACCCAGCTCTCTAAGTCTATCCTCATAGGGCATGGCTTCCAGGCCTCTCACCATTTTGGTCGCCCTCCTCTGGACTTGCTCCAGCTTGTCAATATCCTTCTTGAATTGGGGTGCCCAGAACTGGACACAGTATTCAAGATGGGGTCTAACCAAAGCAGAGTAGAGTGGTACCAGTACCTCCCTCGATCTAGACACCATCCTCCTATTGATGCAGCCGAGAATTGCATTGGCTTTCTTGGCTGCCGCATCACACTGCTGACTCATGTTCAGCTTGTGGTCTGTGAAGACTCCTAGATCCCTTTCACACGTACTGCTATCCAGTCACGTGTCCCCCATCCTATATTTCTGTATTCCATTATTTCTGCCTAAGTGTAGGACCTTACATTTCTCTCTGTTGAATTTCATTTTGTTCGCCTTGGCCCAGCTCTCCAATCTATCCAGGTCATTTTGAATTTTGATCCTGTCCTCTGGTGTATTAGCAACCCCTCCCAATTTGGTGTCATCTGCAAATTTGATGAGCATGCCCTCTATTCCTTCATCCAAGTCATTGATAAAAATATTGAACAGCACTGGGCCCAGGACAGAACCCTGTGGCACCCCACTAGTCACTTCTCTCCAGGATGAAAAGCAGCCATTCGTGATCACCCTTTGGGTTCGATCGGTCAACCAATTACAAATTCAACTAACAGTAGCCCTGTCCAGCCCACATTTTACTAGCTTCATTGCAAGAATGTCATGGGGAACTTTGTCAAAGGCCTTACTGAAATCGAGATATGCTACATCCACAGCATTCCCTTCATCTATCAAGCTAGTAACTCTATCATAAAAAGAGATAAGATTAGTCTGGCATGACTTATTTTTGAGAAATCCATGTTGACTTCTCGTGATTATCACATTGCTTTCTAAGTGATTAGAAACTGACTGCTTAATGATCTGCTCCAGGATCTTTCCGGGTACTGATGTCAGGCTGACTGGGCGATAATTATTTGGGTCCTCTTTTTTTCCCTTCTTGAAGATGGAGATAACATTTGCTCTCCTCCAATCTGCTGGAACTTCTCCTGTCCTCCAAGATTTTTCAAAAATTATAGCAAGCGGTTCTGAAATGACCTCTGCCAGCTCTTTTAATATCCTAGGATGCAATTCATCTGGCCCTGGAGACTTGAATTCATCCAGTGTGGCCAGGTATTCCTGTACCACCTCTCTACTTATTATGTGCCTCATTTCCTCTGTTTCCTCCCCTGCTCCCCAACCGCCAGGTTGAGTGCTTGTATCCTTCTGGGAAAATACGGAGGCAAAGAAGGTGTTAAGTAGCTCTGCCTTTTCTCTCCCCCTGTGAGCAATTCGCCATCTTCTCTGCGTAGCGACCCTACTGTCTCCTTCTTTTTCCTTTTGCTGCGGACATATTTAAAAAAAACCTTTTTATTGTTTTTAGTGTCTCTGGCCAGCCTAAGTTCGTTCTGTGCTTTAGCCTTTCTGACTTCCTCCCTCCATCTCCTGGCTATTTGCTTAAATTCTTCTTTGGTGGATTCCCCTTCTTCCATTTCCTATACATGTTTCTCTTAACTCTTAGCTCAGCTGAGAGTTCTTTAGTCAACCATTCATCTATAATATAATCTCCTTTTCTTACAAGCATCATAATCTTTTCCAATGAGTTGTTGCCTTTGACATGCCCAAAGTATGATATCCTCAACATCTAATAATTTCAACATGTTACACCAATATATTTGAAATATGTTTCTATGAAATGTTTCTTTGTTCCCTAAAGAGAAAAATAGGCTTAAAAAGAAACACTGATGTCATTAATTTAAACCATTTCCTGTGGTCAGTTTATAAAAATAGGGTAAGCTTGAAAAGCTATTGTCACCTATGCATGCACACAAAATTATTTAATGCATTTACTGAAGCCATGTTAGACAGGCATTGCTTTATACAATGTTACTATGAGCACCATCAAATTATTTCACAGCAGTAGCTCCTAAATCTCCAGTGCTCCCTACATGTTCCAGTCACTAATGAACAACTGCACAAAACAAGTCAGAGATATCCTAAATGAAACTGTCGCATTATGGCATGCTACCAAGGAAGACATAGCAGCACAGTACATAAAACTCAGAATGTTCAGGGAAACACACTACACTATTGAGGAAGGCAAGAAGATACTAGCAATGGCAACCAAATCTGGGGACAAGGAAGAATTAATTCCTAAGATTAGGAACCAATTACATGAATGGTTAAAAGACATTTAAAATTTAAAAAACTAGCAATATCTTTAATGTTGCTTTAATTACAACATCGCATCCACACAATGAAAAGCATTACAATATCACAAGTAAAAACAAATAAAATCAGAAGCAAGACAGGTAACATAAATAATCTTATATGGAAGACAAATAAAAAGACAGAGGCAGAATCAGAATTTAAATTTTAAAAATGTTTCTGTAGAATAAAGCTGGGAATACAAAAGCTTTTGTCATACAGTGGAACTTCCATAAAGAGAAAAGTTCTTTCCCTTGGGAGAATCTGCAAAGCCTGGCCCATCCTCCCTCTTTGTAATCCCAGTCAATATTGCAGGGATACGTGGACCATCCTAGAGAGAGGCTAATGATAACATTAATAAGTGAACGAAGTCTTATAGAAGGTGGTTGTCCTTTACGTAACATCGTTTACTTAATAATGGGATAGGAGTGTCTAATTTTTGTTAACACCAGAATAATCTCTTGCATGGGAAAAGATAACCATTTCCATGTGTAATACTCATTCAAAACATATTATAACACCAGTTTTGAAGCAGTATTAACATTTTAATTGCTGACTTTGCTTCATAAGTCTGCTCTCATTATCAATTACTAAAATAGAATAAAAGAGATTGCAATATATAGTAGGTTCCCCATATCAGCAAGAGCTACATTACCAGACTTAACATGCATGGTAAAAAACACACAGATAATACCAAACACTATATTTTGACACCTCCCCCCAGGCCAGGTGAAGCTGTGAGGTAGAGCTCCTCCTTCCTTTCTGGTAGGGCAGCCCCCCTCCTGGGAGCCAAATCAACTGGGACCCCTGGCTGCTCAGAGCTATACGTCTCTCTCAGCTCAGAAAAGAGTGTATGTCTCCTTCCTCAGCAAGAGAGGAGCATGGTTTCATGGAGCTGGGCTTCCCAGGCCTCTGTCTGTCTCTTTCCTCAGTCAAGAGAAGCACTAGGGAACCACGCTGGGCTTTCTGGGCCTCTCTTAGCTGAGGAAGGAATGTCCCTCTCCTTCCTTAGCCAAGAGAGGCACAGACCGTGTGTGGGTAAATGAAACTGTGGATATTTGTCATGTGGTAATAGGAGATCCACTCTATTGTTATTGATATTCAGCACCTAAATAACATTTACCAAGAACAACATAAGCTATATTGAGTTATTTTACATCCCCCACCTTTTTTAATAATATCAAATGGCACTACCATCCTTATCATTCCTTTCCTCTTAGTATATTTTTGTGATAATAAAATAAGAATATTAATTAAAAACAAAATATCTATTAACAGCAGACTACAGACACTGACATGTATTAAACCAGGAATTTCTTAATGTCACTTCTTGGAAGTTCAAGAATGCTATTGCTATATTTGAAAAACAGTCACAGAAATGCAGGATCGTCTGCTTCAGCAGTTTTTCATTTACAAATCCAGTCTTCAGGCAGTTTTGTGCTGGGTAGTCCTCCTTACAGGCTGCTAAAACCAAGAAGAAGGAGGAGGAGGAGGAGGCGGTAGTGCCAAGACTAACAAGAACATCAGGAACTTCCAAGAATTCCAAGCTCTAAGAACCAGCCACAAAAGTGCCCTACAGGACATACTGTTGTAATTATGAAAAAAAATGCTGTCAGTCTTTAACATATAGGCTCATATGTTATTTGCAACACACTGTTCTTTAATTCATGTCTCAAAATAGAAATGGGGCAATTCCCTCGTATGCTAATCTGAAATGGTACTCCTGTCTTCTAAGGCCCACGCCTCCAGATTACTGTATATGCCCCAGTGTAAAACTTCACAGCAGTCACAAAACAAAAATTGAAGGTTTTTTTTTTAAATCAGTGGTCTTGTAGTATTCCAACAATAAAAAAGAGCAATCTTTACCTCCAACTTAACTCTGTACCTCAAAGTCCTAAAACTTCTTTGTTGATAGGGAAACTTGGGACATCCTCAAGATTTATGTGAATCTACAAGCACATGGATGGAAAAGAACAGACAAGGAAAGGAGAACTGCTTTACCCACTGTCTTAGTACTATGTCCAACTGTCCAGGGGCTGCATGAACACGCTGCAACGTTATGCCTAACAGGATGTCTCCAGCCATTTACTACCAGAGTGCCGCTGGATGGGCAGACCTTCCTGTTCTCGCAACACAGTAGAATCATAGAGCTGGAAGAGATCACAAGGGCCATCCAGTTCAACCCCAGCTATGCAGGAACACACATCAAAGCATTCACAACAGACGGCCATCCAGCCTCTGTTTAAAAACCTCCAAAGGAGGAGATTCCCACCACACTTTGAGGCAGCATATTTCACTGCCAGACAGTTCTGACCATCAGGAAGTTCTTCCTGAGGTTTAGGTGGAATCTCTTTTCCTGTAGGTTGAATCCACTGCTCCTTGTCCTAGTTTCTGGAGCAGTGGAAAACAAGCCCGTTCCCTCTTCGATATGACATCTTTTCAAATATTCAAACATAGCTATCATGTCCCCTCTTAACCTTCTCTTCCGCAGACTAAACATATCCAGCTCCCTAAGACACTCATCATAGGGTATGGCTTCCAAACCCTTTATCATTTTGGTAGCCCTCCTCTGGACAGGCCCCTTTCCTTTCCACTTTCTGGTGAACCTAAGTGTACAGTCCTCTTGAAAGCTGGTTATGTTACAACCTCGCCAACAACTGTCTAGTATCACTTCTTCCAGTCAGGAACAGAAAGATCACATGACAATACTGATGGGCAGCACTTGCTGGTCTGACGCCCAGCCCTCTCCGTTCAGATTTGTTGCTGTGTGTCTTCAAGTCCTTTCTGACTTACAGCAACCCTAACATGAGTTTTTCTTGGCAGAATTTGTTCAGAAGGGGTTTGCCCTTGCCCTCCTCTATCGCTAAAAGAAAATGATTTGCCCATAGCTGAGTGAGGATTTGAGCCCTGGTCTCCCAGTGTCCTAGTCCAACATTCAAACGGCTACGTCATACTGGTTCTCATACTTCTAAAATACAAGTAGAAAAAGCAGGTATATATAATAATTTTATTGTGCTAGAAAGTAGACATTTCAAGGACAGTTCAGTCAGAGAGAACAGAACTTACAAGTGATAACACAAACAGGACACTGCCCCGATCTAGAACAAACAATAGCTCAATTACCAAATCATAGTTTAAACTAATATTAGCACCAGCTGTCACTCACACAATTTGGATGCCATCAGAAATGATGGAAAGGAAGAGAAAATCCACAATGCAAGAGGAAAGCTATGAAGCTGCAGCAGATGTGTTTAGTGGGATATGAATATCTCAAGTGGGAGACTCAACAATGGAGAGCAAGAGGGAGAGAGAGGAGTAGTAAGAGATGAGATGTGTGAAACTGCAGTTGCACAAACTACTTAGATGATGGCTACATCTGAAATACTATTTTGGATCACTGCCACTGTTGTTATTACTCGCCAAGTTACTATTGTTCTGCTGCAATCCAAAAGAAACTAGGCACAAGATTTCATTTAGAAGCAAAACCTTAGATGAATTTTTAATGAAGCTTTCTATGCTAATTCTGCAGCTACCCAATATTTGCAAGATGAAAAAGCAGCTGAGATTTGCCCCACCCCTCAAGTCTGTTTTGTTTCTGTGTAAAGTATACACATACCTCACTTTATAGTTCATCATTCTGTGAGGTCGGTTAGGAAAAACAAACATGCTCTGCTCCCTCCAGCAAGCATATGTGATGAGCAAAGAGATGAAGTTTACTAAGCCTCCTCTCTCCAGTGGATCCTACCATTCTTCAGTGATAGAAACTCTAGCTGTCTCGCACAGCAGTGCAAAGTTTCAAGCACCAAACCACCTCAAGTAACAATTTTTGAAAAAAGCTGTTTTGAAAAAACAAATGAAAAAAGGTTTCTAATTTTAGTATTGTATAATGCTGACAGTCTGGGTGTTACTGAAAATATTTGGAATCTGCTTCTGAAATAAGCAAGCATAATGAAGGAGGGCACTGTGGCTCTCCATATGTTTTTGGCTAACAACTGCCATCAGCTGAGGCCAACATAGACAGTGGTGAAGAATTACAGGAGTTGAAATCTTCCCCATAGTTGTCCATTTCTGATTTATAGGATCACACTGTAATGCTAAAAGAAGTAATAGACTCTAGCGGACTCTACCCAATTTATATTAGCATTTACACTAATGTTGACATGGGGGAATAGAGGTCATGTTCTAGATAAAAAAAATAGGTTCTTACATCTTTTCTGTTTATGGCATTACAAAGCACTATATTAATGGCAATATTTAAGTATTTTTTATATAAAACAAAACAAAGATACCAGGCCTAGAAAGCAAGCATTTGAAAATCCTGAAATAAGGCCAATATTACTGTCAATGTTCAGAGTACACCAAAATGGGAAAGCATTTTTGTTGGAACAGCTCTCCACAACCTGAGAAGATCTTGTAGCCTTTTATCCAGTTTATTCTAAGGCAGTACGGAAAACTCTCAGGAAATGCTTTGAATCTCTCCCAAATTATAAAGAACGTGCTGAAGGAAATTACAAGAATGCCCCTTAGGAGCAATGGGAGTTCTCTGAAGGTCTCTTGTCACTCTAGCCTTTGACTGCTGTTGTACCAACAAGGCGGTTACTACACACATATACATACACACATAGACGTCCAAGTTATCCTTCAAAATACATAATTATCTTCCAGACGACAAAAACGAAGATTTAAAACAGTAAAATAAAGAATCAAGATTTGAAATTCCAAAATAAAGAACCGGATCCATTTCCTTCCTTCTCTAGTCCTATGACCCGTATCATTTTCTCCACCCATCCACTCCAATTCTTTGTTTTCTTTGCACCTACCCTAGATTGCAAACTGAGCCCAGACGTGTGAACTGACAGCCCGCCTCCCATTATTCCCTATGGCCGTTTAGAGAACTCGCCCTGCCCTCAGCGGGCACTCATGCCAATCGTCCATCTCCAGCTCAAACCTTTTATCTCGGCCCCCCTTGCTCGTCCCTACCTACCGCGTGCCTAGCCCTGGACGGTGCCCGTAACAACGTCTCCCTTCCCCCGCCACAGGAAGAAACGCAGAGGTCTCGGAAGGCGCGGTTTCCCGCCCGACGCCCACCGCGGCCCCATTCTCCCGACTGCCGCACCTCGCACCCCTCTCCTGGCGACGGGCCGACGGCCGCAGCCCGGCACCGCTCGCCCCTTCCATTCGGGAGCCAACCGCGGCGGAGCGCCAGGCCTCTCCCTCCAAAGCAGCAGGCATTGTTTATATCAACCGCCCACCCGCGCCGGCCTGAATTCTGGCTCTTTAGGCCTCGGCAGCCCCGTCTCCGCCCAGCCCCACGGCGGGAGGGCGTCCCCTTCGACAGGTCAGGCTAGGCCAGAGCCGTCTTTACCTCAGAAACGGCGGCCCGGCTTAGCAGCAGGAGCGGGCGGGCGGCTGCATCTCCAACCGCCCGGCAGCGAAACAGGCGCCTCCTCCAAAGGCGGGGCGCGGCGCGGCGCAGCCAGCGACATCAGCCTCCGCCTCCCGCCGCACCTGAGCGCCAGGCCTTCCCCCGGCCATGTGACGAACAAAGGCAGGGGTCCCCGCCCTGGACCGACCATGCGCGCACTCCACCCCTTTCAGCGGCCCGATAAGAGGCAGGGCCTGTCGGGGGGGGGAGGCTTACGCGGAGCCCACCCACGCTTCCAGGGCGACAGAGCAATGGAGCGTCCGACTGCCCGTTTCCCCAGGCCCAGCTGCCCATTAGCTCTCACGCCTGACTGTCCGAGCAATTGCTCCGACAACATCCTCCTTGCAAACAGGCTGTTCGACTGAGAACCGCATGAGGCCTGGCCAGGGGAGGCGGCGCCTCCGGACTTCTCAGCGAGGCCGGTCCTGCCTCAGCTACTGCAAGGTACCCAGAGCCCAGTCCGTGAAGCCGGAAGGCTTTCGCCGTGAGGTCAGTTCTCGCAACCACTGGGCAACGCTATTCCCGCTGATCTGCCAAGGGAAATGCCTTCACAAGGGATCCTGTTTTTTTCTTATTCACAGAAAAAGATTGGCCCCAAACAAAGTGACACAGAAAGTTGCCTTAGGGTGAGGCGGAAGGGCAGTCCATTTAACTCAGCAGCTATTCGGGGTTTCTTTTCCACTCCAGATGCTCTGGACTGAACCTGGAAAAATGTGTGCAACACACGTGCTCTGCCACTGAGTTTTGGCCCCTCACATAAAGACTATCGACAAAGCAATTACTACCTCTCCATCTAATTCCAATAAATATTCTGAAAAGATACTGCACCGTTTGGTCTCTAAGTCAGAATTGTAACAATGCAAAGTTAGTTTCTCCTGTTGAAGTTAACTCTGCCATCCATTTAGCTTTCCAGTTGTCACACCCTCAGGGTTACCAACTACGCCTCAGTTATCAAGCTCTTGAATTACAACATCTTGCTCTAAATTTAGTTATGCTCTAAGAAACTCTAACTGAACAAAAACTTGCAACACTTCTCCCTGACATGTGATATAAACAATGTGCAAACCTGGATTTCCCTTTACAAATTCTTTGACTTCACAGAAACATAAAAGACTTAACAAGATTCTACTAAAACGTACCCAGCATAATAGACACCAGCATAACACACAAGCATAATAGAACAAGGATAGCAACAGCAACAATTATGTAAATGTCTAATTTCATAATTTCATACAGAGCTTAATTACTGGGTAAACACTTGAACAAACTTTTATCTTTTAAGACCAAGAAGGCTGCAGTATTCTATAGAGGTTGGGTTCTGGTTGCTGCTTACGGCAACCCTAAGGTGAAACTTTCATGGGTTTTCTGGGGCTGCAAATGTGTGATGCCCTAAGGTCACCCAGTGGGTTTCCATGGCCAAGTGGAAACTGAGCCCTGGTCTCCAAGGTCATAATCTAACTTTTAAACCACTACACCATGCTGACTCTAAAGTGTGTGGTACCTTGATTTTATTTCCCACACACACACACACAAAGGAAAAATAAGGATCACACACTAACAGATCTCACTAGTACTTATCCATGTTTCTGAAATTCAAATCAAGTTCTCTGTACCTATAAAACATTTTAGGAAATTATCAATAAAGTTAATGAATAGAGCAGTATCAAACAAGTTGAAGGCACCACAACTCTGCAAAGGGAAGGGTGAAGCAATTCACAATTAGTCTTTATTCATTTTACTGAATTTCTTTGGATGAACATTTTCAACTTTATAATACAGCATCAATCCCATTGAATTTATTCTAAGGTGTGTGTATAAGAAGGGGGGAGGATGAGGCCTGAGCCAGATTCCCACTCCTCTACCACCATGCAGGGCACGTGACATGAAGGGACACAACCACACTGCTTGATATCCCAGAGGTGACCACATAATTGACACCATAGTTCCTGTAACAGCTAGGACTTGTCGTTGCTCTGTCCTCATCTTCCTGTGGGTGAAGGTGAGAAGAGAAGCAAAGCTGGGTATGTATCCAATCACCCCAATCACTGGCTGCAGGAATATTTCTGGGGCTGGGAAGTTTTGCTTGTCCCATACTTTCCTCTACTAGTGGAAAGTTGGTGCAGCCAGCTCAAAGATCCAAGCACTAACTGCACAAGCACTTCTGCAGCTGGTGCTCAGGTCTAGGAAACTTTGCTCACTCTGTTCATTTCTTCAAGAAGAACAACATTGGTTGACAAAAGTCCTGGCTTTTACTTTTCTGAGACTGGTGGATTTCCCAATTAGGAGCATGAATCTCCAAGTCTTTCAGCAGAGATCACAAAAAGATTCTACCCCCTCTTCCTGCTTTCTTTCTGACTGAGATGGTGAATGAGAAGTGGGAGAATCTTAGGAAAAGAGTTTGGGGAGAACTACCTACAGGTCAAATCCCCTTTTCTCCACATCCACAGATTCAACCAACTACAACTCAAAAATATTTCAAACAAATTCCAAAAAGCAAACCTTTGAGTTGTTCACCATTTTATATAAGGGACACCATTTTACTATACCACTATTACTATACCACTTTACTATTTTACTATACCACTATTACTATATAATGGAACTTGAACATCTACGGGTTTGGGTATCAATGGGAGATCCTGGAACCAAATTCCAGTGGATTCTGAAGGACCACTGTATAGGACTGAGGTTTAAGTGCCTTCATAAATAATATTATATGCAGTGTAATCACTTTGGGGAAAACGGACACATCATTTAGAGTTCTTATCACTATTATAGCACAATTAACAACACTAACAGCAAGCAATCAAAACAGTCACAATATTCTTAAACAGAAGGAGAAAACACAGTTCATTTGACTTTTGTGCATGGGAAACTACAGAGCAAGGGATCAGGGTTAATATGAAGGCTACACACAGTAAACAGAGTAAGCACAGTAAACAAAGAACTGTGACCTGATTTTACACTGAGGCAATAGAATATTCCAGCACATTTTTATGAAGTCTTTGCTTCATACAGTGTATCAAAAGCTTCCACACTGTATTTTCAAGCTGTCATTAAAGTACAACCAGATTCAGACAAAACACTTTCAGACAGTAATTGGTAGCCTAATCATAATAACTAGAAAGCTAAGAGAGTATATTTTTAGACAGTCAAAAAAAATGCCTCAGTTCCAGATTGACAAAGCTCCTCCTGAGCTCAATTATTCTTAAATGTTGGATGAGGAACCAATCCTAGATTGCAAGAAACCTGCAGAATTATTACCAGGCGCTGCAAAGAAGCTGTTGTTAAAAATAATGCGACCCATGTCTGTAGTAGCTATACCCAGTTAAAATGTCAAAGATAGACATTTTGAAATTGCAGCATATTCTAGATAGTGTTAAGGAACAAGTAGGTTCTGAAATAATAGCACTATTATGTTCTATGAACTTTCGTAGTCCTGAAATAAAGAGCACTTAGCAACCATAATGGAAGCAGCTTTCAGATCATGGAAAGTACCAAGGGAAAAGGCCTAAACAGAAATTATGTTTCAGTAGTTACCCTCTCAGTAAGATATTACCAATCTTTTGGAGAGCTGAAACGTTTCAAGACATCAATATTAAATATTTACATGCCAGAATAGCTAATATTTTTCCAGGCCTCTTGGGACAAAGCGGCTGTTGCCATTTGAAAATAATTCTTACTTTACAAAAAGTCAAGAGTGAAGTCAAATGAATATCTTTCAATGTATCTGAGGAACACTTTCAGATATCTCATATTCTCAATAACTTTAGAAGCTCAAATTCTCCCTTGTAATAAGCAACCTTTATTTAAAAAGGGGAGAGGTGACCTTCTCAGAGACATATGGTTGGTCACTATGGGAAAGACGATGCTAGATTAGATGGCCCCTTGGCCCGTAGCACTTTTTATATTGTGCACAACCTAGCTATCTGCTGTCATACAGCTGTTAGTGAAAGAGAATGGCTGGACTAGACTACACTAGTGATTGGAAATTTGAGATCCTGAGCTGACCTCTCATAACTACAGAAGAGAGACACAGAGAACAAGCTTTTAAGAACACACACTCAGGTTCTGCATTTAAGGCCCACTGGAGACAGAGAAAGGAACCTTCCTAGAAAAGATCTCAACAGTTTCTACCGAACTCTATACCTGAGCCAGTTTTGTTTCAGGGTTTGGCAGCGGAGGGTCCTCATTGGCTAGAGAAAAAAAGGAACTTGAGCAACAGTAGGAAGACATGGCAGTAGCTGAAACATTCCTAGCTACCAGACCAAGCAAATGGTAATGGCAACTAGAAATAGTAGCTACCACTGCTTGGTCTTTAAATCTCCCCTTCTTGCCAATGCAATTCTCAGGTGCATCAATAGGAGTATGGTGTCTAGATTGCGGGAGGTACTGGTACCACTCTACTCTGCTTTGGTTAGACCCCATCTTGAATACTGTGTCCAGTTCCGGGCACCCCAATTAAAGAAGGATATTGACAAGCTGGAGCAAGTCCAGAGGAGGGCGACCAAAATGGTGAGAGGCCTGGAAGCCATGCCCTATGAGGATAGACTTAGAGAGCTGGGTATGTTTAGTCTGCAGAAGAGAAGGTTAAGAGGGGACATGATAGCCATGTTTAAATATTTGAAGGGATGCCACGTAGAGGAAGGAGACGGCTTGTTTTCTGTTGCTCCAGAGACCAGGACAAGGAGCAATGGATTCAAGCTGCAGGAAAGGAGATTCCACCTGAACCTCAGGAAGAACTTCCTGACAGTCAGGGCTGTCCGGCAGTGGAATATGCTGCCTTGGAGTGTAGTGGAGTCTCCTTCCTTGGAGGTTTTTAAGCAGAGGCTGGATGGCCATCTGTCGGGATTGCTTTGAGGGTGTTCCTGCATGGCAGGGGGTTGGACTGGATGGCCTGTGTGGTCTCTTCCAACTCTAGATTTCTATGATTCTATGGTATATGGCTGCTGCTGCTTCTACCAGCCATCAGTATTTGTAGGTAAGTAGCAGCATTTTCTCCTCTGCTTCTCTTGCAGAGGAGATGTCATAATATATTAAGGTGAAGATGTATTTATGACATCCCTATTTATCTGATGCACATGGTGCTTTCTGCATTAGAGAAGCAGAGGAAAAACCCTGAGAACTGTTCACCTTCTGATTATCTGTACAAAGGCAAGTGCCAGTGCCTATTAAGACAGGCACACTTGCTCATTACTTTCAGTAGCAACAGCAGGTACTTCTAGCTAACTACAGTAGGTCCACACACAGAGATTTGAGCTAGAAGAAGCTACTGCCCAGAAACAGAATAATCAGGCTGCTCCTGCAGCCATGGGCCATGAGTATGTATTGACCCATAACTTGTCCTTTGAAGTATCTATTGTCCTGCATTCTCTTTCCATAGCAGGAGATGGATCCCTCTTGAAAGAAATCAAAACATAATACCCCCCAATGGGCAGGGAGGCCTGTGTGCGTGTCTTTGGAAGCTTTGGGTCTTTGTGCCCTATGCTGTTATAGTGCTATTATTCCACTTTCAACATCCTGTGGAATTTTGGGGTTTGTAGTTTACTGAGGCCAAAGAGCTCTCTGGGTTAGAATTCTAAAGGTCCCTCCCTAAATTGCAAACCCCAGGATACCATAGGATGTTGAAAGTGGAATAATAGCACTATGACAGTATAGTCAGGAAAGGCCCCTCATCTCCTCCATCAGAGAAGCATTCACCAACCACAAGAGAAAGGAGGCCAAACCACCAAGCTGCATCAGGTGTCTTTTGTAGAACCTGCTGCCACTCTCTTTCCTATTTGGCCAACTGAGTGAGCAAGCAAGCAAGGAGCCAGCCATGGTCCCAAAGAGCAGGAGCTAAAGTCTCTCACTCCTTCTCTAGTTTTCTCCTTCACAGGAGTGGGTGCTATTTTCATCTAACATATAAAAGTCAACGTTTGTGAGTTTGTCTGTGTCAGGGGAAGATCTGACCTCCTATGATCAGCTGTGTCAAGCAAGAAGATCTCATAGGATAGGCTACCTGAGAAGATTCTATGGAATCCTGGGGTTTGCAGTTTAGGGAGGGGCCTTTAGAATTTTCAGTCAGAGCACTCTTGAATAGGCTGGTTGTTATGGAAACAAGGCCTAGCAGCAAGGAGGACAGTGTATTACCTCAGGAAACCAAGCTCTGCATGTTGATAACTGAATACAGATTGGATTGGGGAATATGGGGACAAGCTACAGGTACTGGACAAGACAGTTTGGGGAATTAGAGACACAGGATCTCAAATCTTTCTAAGAGAAAATAAAATCCTGGGCAACACCAGGTATACAGTCATCCTTCCACATTTGCTAGGGTTAGGGGCACAGGACCCCTGTGAAAGTGAAAAAAAAGTGAATAACTCTAGCCCTCCCCCAACCATATTTAACACACACAAAAAGTATGATCACCTTATTCAACCCACCATGGATTCCTTTGAAGTATCAGGATTCCCTCACAAGGCAGAAGGGGGGGCTGGGGGAGCTTACTGCCCCCTCACTTTTGCCCCACACCATTTTTAACAGGGACTTACAAGCCCCATTCACAGTTTCTCAGTCTCACAAGGCTTGCAGTCCCTGTTAAAAATGGCACAGGAAGGCAGCAGAGGTGGAATGATCCGTGAATAATCAGATCCGCAAAAGTGAAACCAGCAAATGTGGAGGGTTGACTGTCTAGGCTAGTTTCCAATAACAGCGGACTTGCCGCTCGCCTTGCCAGGGGCGTGACTGGCGATGAGAGCGGGGAAGTGCAAGTCAGAGGAAGGGGGATGGGCACCGCCAGGAAAAGACTGAGGGACCCCTCCGACCCCAGAGCCTTCGCCGCCCGCATTACCCAGGCGCTGAGCGAGAGAGAGGGATGGACAGAGGGGAAGCGAGGCCTAACCCCGTGAAGACGACAGGGGACATTTTCCACATACGGATCGGCGATGGGCCTCGGGCCGCCGCTGCCTCACGCCGTCGCTCCGGCAACCCCCACCCTGCGGGCGTTTATCTCAGCCGAGGACGGGAGGGAGGGAGGGATTCGTAACTCCCACCCCATCGAGAGCGGCAGCCGCGGGGCGCCCAGGGCGAAAAGACAACCCGGACGGGGCCCGGCTGTTCGAGGTTCACGGGCTGTCATCACGCCAGGCGCGCCGCCCGCTCCCAAACCCGGCCCTGGCCCCTCCACGCGTGCCGGCGTAGCTAATTCCCTCACAAAGGCAGGCGAGACTTACCTAGGCCGAGGCTGGCCAAGCGGTAAGGTGGATCTCGGGCCACCCCTCAGCAGGGTTTGAAATCGCTAACGCAGGCCACACCTCCCAATATCCTTGGTGCCCATTGGTTGCTCCTAAGCCCGCCCCCTTCCCCGATCTGGAACTTTATTGGGCAGTTTGAATCCGGCAGCTCCGGTTATGTTCGTTAGTGACAAGCTGCTATGGGCGTATTTACGCCAAAGAAAGCCCAGCTGGGTTCAGTGAGGCTTCCTCTCACGTAGACGCGCCTTGGGCTGCGGCCTCAATTTCCTTCAATTAGTTTCCGTTGATAACTCTCTAACCGAAGACGAAGATTATACTGGCAGTTTCTCATTAATTCGGGCCATTTCTAAGGCCATTTCCGCACTAGGCTGTTGTAGCGCGATGATTCCACTTTCAACGTCCTCTGGAATCCTGGGGTTTGTCGTTTCGGGAGGGGCCGGCCGGCCCCTCCCGAAACGGCAAACCCCAGGATTCCAGAGGACGTTGAAAGTGGAATCATCGCGCTACAACAGCCTAGTGCGGAAATGGCATAAGTTGTTATAGCGCTATTATTCCACTTTCAACCTCCTATGGAATCCTGGGGCTTGCAGTTTAGGAAGGGGCCTTTTGGGGCCTTTGAGGCCTCTCCCTAAACTGCAAACCCCAGGATTCCATAAGATGTTGAAAGTGGAATAATAGCGCTATAACAACCTAGTGCGGAAATGGCCTCAAGACTCCCACAAGGGGAGGAAAAACTGTCTTTCTTCTTCTGTGCAGTTTATTCCCCATCCTTCTTAGGGAACTGTGATGGATTCGTGCGTACACAATGCAAACATGAAAGCTGCAAGGTGTTTAGAGGAAATGGATGTGAATGAGAGTTAACAGTCCAGCGAAGTTCAAAGCCTCTAAATTACGAATAGGCAGCAAGCAGGGAAACGCCACCGTGGCGACGCTGCAAGTGAACGGAAGGAAGGTGTTTCAACACGACAAGCCTGACTAAAGCCACTTATTTACGCCCCCCGCCCCAATCCCATAGGCCATTTCCGCACGACACTGTTATAGCGCTATGATTCCACTTTCAACATCCTCTGGAATTCTGGGGTTTGTAGTTTGCTGAAGCCCAAGAGCTCTCTGGCTGAGAATTCCCCCTAAACTGCAAACCCCAGGATTCCACAGGATGTTGAAAGTGGAATCATAGCACTATAACGGCGTAGTGCGGAAATGGCCATCGATTCACCCTCAGTTCTCCCACTCCGACCTACCCTTTCTGCCACCTTGAACAGCGCCCGCAGGGTCCAGAGTGACCGTTCAGTTGACCAGTGAACGCTGAAGAAAGGAACCGTCCCTGGCTCGGAGCAGCCAATCAGGTTAGAGGAGGTTGATCCGCCGTGTTCCACTTTAACTGCTTCCGCGCCTTGCGAGGCGGTGTTGAGCAGGGTGGAGAGCAAACTGAAAGGCTCCCTGGTTTAATTTTAAGTTCTAATTAAAAGGATGAGAATCGAGGGTATTGCTAGGACACGGATCCCCCCGGGGCAGGAGACAGAAAATGAGAGCTGTCTTCGTGGCTCAGGAGAGACTAGTTTCACAGGGGGAGTCACTTCTGATCCCGCCTCATGATGGAGACGTCTCAGTGAAGGCCATTTCCGCACTAGCCTGTTATAGCGCGATGATTCCACTTTCAACCTCCTCTGGAATCCTGGGGTTTGCAGTTTCGGGAGGGGCCGGCCGGTGTTTTTTGTACCACATGATCAGATGTTGATGTCATCATTTGAACTTTACTTGGTTTTGGTAGCAATTTTGGACGATCTACTACCACTCATTCAAGAACAGCTATAAATGATAGAAATGGTTAACTGAAGAGGGCCTTTAGGGAGTTCAAGACTGCTATAGTTGCAAATTGTAGGAAACAGTATTGGATATCTCAAGCAGAATTATCAAATATAGCAAGCCAGAAGCTGAACAACAACCATACCCATGCCCATCCACCCCTCTTCCTCCTCCCCAGAGACAGGGGCGATTTCCGCACTAGCCTATTATAGCGCGACGATTCCACTTTCAACATCCTCTGGCATCCTGGGGTTTGCAGTTTCGGGAGGGGCCGACTGGCCCCTCCCGAAACTGCAAACCCCAGGATTCCAGAGGAGGTTGAAAGTGGAATCATCGCGCCACAACAGGCTAGTGCGGAAATGGCCGAAGCTAACAGTAGACCGGAGAAGAGGAAAAGTCTTCAGATGCCTCGGTAGTTGACCGAACACCAGAAAGCGAAGCGCGGCCTAAATGGACATTTCTCAACATTTGGCGTCGTTGTGTGCCTCCAAGTCTTTTCTGACTGAGGGCGATCTTAAGGCGAAACTGTCAAGGGTTTTTCTGAGGCTGAGAGTGTGTGAGGCGCCCCAGACCACTCAGTTGGTAGCCATGGCTGAACGAGAAATCGAACCCTGGTCTCCAGGAGTCGCAGGCCAAACTTCAAACCACTGCACCACGCTGGCTCTGTTACCCTGTATGTTGGGGGTCCAGGAGGGGCGCCCAAATAACCAAATAAAAATACAAGTTGGGGGAATTTGGCGTAAGCACTCTCTCGGCTAAACGAGAGGCAGGGTAACTTTAGCAAGGATCTTTAACCCTATGTATGCAGCGTCGGGTCAGAGAGCGGCTAGACAAGGTTTTCAAAGTAATAATCTTTTATTAAAGCCAAGAAACAAGCAGGACAAGACATAAACTAACTAGCTGAGAAATAGAAACGGAGAGCTTTTTCGGGAAAGGCAATACGACACCTGGTCTCATAGTCCTGGAGAGAAGTGGGGTTCTGGGGAAGAAAGCTCAGCAGGGCTCGCTGAGGGGAGATTCCTTGGACAAACCGACAGCAAGGCGGGATGGAAGTAGTCCAAAGACCGTTTGGAAACGAGGGGTTTTTATAGGGGAGTTTGTGCCTACCGGCCATGGCATGCCAGGTGAGAACAAAGGGAGTTTAGAGCTGGACAAAGGATTTGGAAAAGGTCAAGTTTGCATGATGAGCTTAACGCTCAGCGACAATAGTTTGGCCGGTATGTAAATGTCCTGTCTACAAGGACTGGTTCGGCTGAAAGCCGTGCAGCTGTTGTAAGGTTTGCAGTGGGAAGTTCCCTGAAGCTACGAACGAGGCTTGAGTTGGTGCCCTCAATAGGGTCTGGAATGTAAAACCATTAGCGGTCACACTCTGTCCGTGCTTGTCCGGAGAACCTCGCAAACACGTGGAGTGAGTTGGCTGGAGAAAGGTCAAGCAAAGGCCAAATTGTTTGATATCAAAATGATATCTGGGGTCCTCACCAACAGGGCCATAGCTGGAGTAACAGCTCTTCCTGTTCTCAAAATGGAGGGAGGTAATAATAGTATGAGCCAGCATGGTGTAGTGGTTTGAGCAGTGGACTAGGACTTTGGAGACCAGGGTTCAAATCCCCATTTGCCTAAGACCTTGGGCAAGTCACACTCTCTCAGCCTCAGAGGAAGGCAAAGGCAAACCCCCCCCCGAACAGATGATACCAAGAAAACCCCATGAGCACTGATGTAGGTGGCCAAGTTCGCTAATGACACCCACTTATTTGGAGATGTTCAGGACAAGTTAGATCAGAACAAGTTAGTGTTTCAACAGGGTCTCTTCAGACTAAAGGAAATGAGCATCAAAATGGCAAAGCCAGTGAAAAATTGTACATTGGGATAATGTATATGCTATCTCTTCCCCGATTTGGGATTCAAGGTGGCTTGAAACAAATAAAAAACACATAGCTGAAAATTCACAAAATACAAACTTAACAGATGATTAAACTATCAAAAACATTAAAACCAGTTAAAAACACAGACCATAAAAATCAGCACAACAAATATAACAGAGGGCCCAGCATACTGCTTAGGGGAACAGGCCTTGTACACTCAGTTTTCAAAGGCCTATTGAAAGAGAAAAGTTTTCACCTATCTGTGAAACAAGAATAGTGAGGATGTCAGTCTAAACTCTCTGAGAAGGGAGTTCCAGAGCCTAGAGGCAGCCACCAAGAAGGGTGGTGGGAAAGAAAGAAGGGCCTTCCCAGTAGATCTCAAAACACAGGCATGTTTATAAGGGAGAATTAGTTTGTTGTGTGCCTTCAAGTAGGCACACACCACTTGCACAGTGTTGTGCGAGTGTCACACTTGCGCAGTTTTTGTAAAATGGAAAAAATCCATTTTGCGCCTGCAATTGTATGGCACTCCATCGCTCCCAGACGTGCAGAAGCGCAATGGTGATGCTCTCTTTTGTAGCGCAGCAATGTAAAGTGCCCAGCTGCAATGCGGAAAAAAGAGGTGGCACCACTGCGCTTCCTTCCACATGGAGCGAGCAGGCGCAGAGAGGAATATTGCTGACATGCTCCCTTCTGGGCCCGGGATTGCAGCGCGATGATGCAGAAGAGCAACATCATGAGGAAATGTCTGTAGGGATGGCCACTAATCTGGATGTCTTTAAAGGAAGATAAAACAAATACATGGGGAGACAGTGATAATGAGATAGCATGCTTCTGAACATTAGTTGATTGAGAGAGAAAAAAATGGTAGAACAAGATATCTCTTCCACAGGGATCTCCAGGATACAAACCACCTTAATGCAGCCTTGTTTCGTTCAATAATGTATAATTTTCAATTTTTACATCCTGAGGATTTGGACAGGATGCTTGGAAGAAGAACTAACACATGTGTGCTAGATTGTTTCCCTTTGTGACTCATTAAAAAGGTGGGTGTGGCTGAATCGATAAAGGAAGTGGCCAGTGTATCTAATGGAGGGTATTGTCAGACCTCTTCTGAAAAGCCTTCTCTTAATCTTGCCATTACTGGCCAGTTTCCAATATTTAATTTCTGGGTAAAGTACTGAAGTCTGCCATGGCATCTCAGCTCCAAAGGTGAGATTAATTATAATTTTAGGCTAGCTTCAAGCTAAAGTAATTTCATTCTGGCTTCAGGCCTGTTTATGGGGCCCAGATACCATACACAGGGAAATGGACAGGAGAGTGCGCCCCTTTCAGTTCTGTTGGACCTCTGGAAAACCTTTAGTACCATTGATCATGATGTCTTTCCAAACTGCCTCTCTGAGTTGGGACTTCCAGGCACTGTTTTACATTGGCTCTGTTCCTTCTTGGAGGGGCAAACCCAGAAGGTAGTCCTGGGATTTCCCATTTGACTATAGGGTCCCTCAGGACTTGGTAGAGTCCCCCAGACTGTTCAACATATACATGAAACCATCAGGAGATGTTATGGTGTTTAGTACCAGTAATATGCCAATGACAACCAATTCTATTTGTCTTTTCCATCTAATTCAAAGGCAGATGTTTTGGCCCATTGTAAGTAATTAAAGCTTAATTCAGACAAGTTGAAGTTCTCTTGGCTATCTGAAAGAAAGGTCAATGAGTAGGAATTCACTCTGAGGAAGATAGGATTATACTTTCTCTGAAGAAACAGGTACATACTTTGGGTGGTGGATTCCTGGATTCAGCCCTAAGCCTGTATACCCAGGTTTCTAAAATGGCCAGGTGCACACGTGCACAGGTAAAGCTAGCATGCCAACTATGGGCATTCCTGCAGATGTCAGATCTGACCACAATAACTCATGAGCTAGACACAACACCCTGTACAGCACACTCTGTGCCTTTGAAAAGTGTGCAGGAACATCAGCTGGTCCAAACAGCTGTTGCTAAACTGTTGACTGGGGCTAATTACAAGAAGCTCATAACTCCCTTATTACAATAGCACCACTACTGACCAGTCCAATTCTAAGCACAATGTAAAAGACTGGTTATGACCTTTAAAACCTCAGTTTTGCTGCTCTCACATGCACATCTAATGTGAACAAAGAAGACTTTTGTGATGTCTGCTCCTAACTCTGGAATTCTCCTCTTTGGGATATTAGATTGGCTCCCTCCTTATCATTCTGTTGGTAGGTTAAGACCTTTCCATTCTGATAGACTTTCAGGAAGCAACAGGGAAAAGCTTTTAACAGCATGCTGTACTATTTGTCTTTATATGTGGACTTTTTAACGGATATGTTTGAAATGGTTTTAATTAGATAGTTTAATTACATTTTAAGAATAACTGTTAAACAATAACTTTTATTGTTTTATGGGGTATTTTAATAAGCCTCCTTGTGCTAAATTTTTGATGACAAGGTGTGAACAGCAGCAGTCATGGCAATGTTCTCTGCCAAATGTGGCCAACCTACTGAAAACCCTACCACGTCACTTCTGTTTCTTGACATCATGATGTACACACACACACATACCCTGGACATGCACATACAAAATGGCTAGGCACAAAAATATCCCAGTAGCAAAAAATAATAGATTTGTTGGGACACTTGTGACACTTTTCATCTTTGTTACTGTTGTTGTTTTAAATCCCACAATGTAAACTAGAAAACTGGGCGGAAATTAATACAGTGAAATACAAGATAAAAATGCAAAATTCTACAGTTAGGCCATGTTTTAAGGGGATAGAAGGGTTGGTGGGTGGGGAGGATGGGGTACATTTTAATGTTTTAATGTATTTATATATTTCTATAATGCCGCCTCGATCCACTGGGAGAGGCGGGATAAAAATTATTATTATTATTATTATTATTATTATTATTATTATTATTATTATTATTATTATTATATAAGATGGGAGGATATTTGGCTTAGCAGCAGCGTATGTGAAAAAGACCTTGGGTTATTGTTGATCATGACCCAGTAGTGTGATGCTGCAGCAACAAAAGCAAATAATATTTTAGCTTGCTTTAGAAGAACCATAGTTTTAAAGTCAAGGGAGGTAATAGTCCCATTCATCTGGGCTTATCTAGAGTACTCTCCATCTTGGGACAATGCAGGATATAAATTCAATACATAATACATGCACACATACATACATACTACATTCAGTTCTGGGTACCTTATTTTATGAAGCATATAGACAAGTTGGAATGAATTCAAAGAAGGTCAGCAAGGATGGTAAGAGATACAGAGAATAAACCATATGAGGAAATGTTGACTGAGTCCAGCATGTTCAGCTTGGTGTAGAAAAGACTGAGGGTGACATGACTCCACTCTTTAAATATCTAAAGGACTGTCACAGAGAAGAGGCTGCAGGTTTGTTCTCTGCTGTCTCAAGAGGGTTGGACAAGGTCTAACACATTTAAGCTACAGGGTGTAGATTTCAGTTGAACTTTAGAAGGAACTTCTTGACCATAAGAGCAGTTCACCAATGGAACCAATTACCTACAGAGGTGATGGTGTCTTTCCCTCTGGATGTTTTCAGAAAGAGGCTGTACAGCTACCTGCTGGAGATACTCTAGCTGGATTTCCTGAACTGAGCAGGGGGTTGGAGTCAATGGCCTATGAGGTCCCTTCCAAGTCTATAAGTCAATTGGTTGAAATTTTGTTTGGAGCTCCTCAGGTACAATATCACAGAATATCTACAATGTAGGTCTATGTCTATGTGGACCCTACAACTAAAGTTGACTGGGGAACTATTTGGTTTATATGTGGAAGAAGTGTTTCATTTTGGATCTCCTGAATCTGCTGGAATACTTTCCATTGGATGATCCTATCTTCTAGTTTCTCAATTCCTATCCAGTTTTAGAAGGTACCAGAAATGGCCTGAAGCAGTAGGGTGCCCAGATAAAACCACACGCTCTGTGCCTTGAATGGCTATGCGGAAGAAGCTGGGCAAACATGCTTTTAACTGACAGGCTACTCTTGCCAAAATCTCCTCCTCTTAAGAGGAGGCCTCATAACCCTTCAGGAGGCCTTGGAGGGCTGCCTCAAGCCCCCGGCCAAAAATAATAAGAATAATTGTTTGCCTCCAAATGTTCCCAGTGCCCTCTAAGGAGGAGTGGGATTGCCATTTTTAACCTCTCCAGGCCATTTTAGGCTAAGAAGAGGCCTTTTTAACAGGAAAGGAGTAGAAGTCACTTCCTATTTTTTTAAAAGTCCCTTCTGGGTCTAAAATACTCTGAGGAGCCTAAAACATGGCTAAAATGCCTCAATGCCCTCTGTAAGATTTTGGGAGATTTTTAAAAAAGATTTTTAAAAATTACTCTTCGGGCCCTGGTTACCCCAAAAAAGCTCTAGGGGCACATGCAGCCTGCAGGTCAATCTTTGTCCATCCCTGGGTAAGAGGGATCAGATTCTAGGTTTGCATCTCCCCCTGATTGATCTATGAGGGGGAAGACAGGAGCTCCAAGACTCTAGAAGCTCAACTCCCCAATTGCATTTCTTCTACCGTTGGCTTTTTTGTTCCTTCCCATCAAAAGAGCATCGGGCCTCTCAATACGAGCAGGATGCTGCTCTTCCACTCATTACTTGTGGGCTTCCCATAGGTATCTGGCTGACTACTAGGAGAAAAAGTCTACATTGGCCTTCGGTTTGCTACAACCAGTTCTTATATGATGTTGTGAAGTGGTGGTTACAGATATCCATAACTAGCCATTCTTAAGAAAATAATGTTTATAGCCTGTAAATTTTCAAGTGATGGTTTCACAAGAATTAGTTTCCCAATTACTTCTGGATACAGGACCATTTGGGGCAGCCTTTCCCAACCAGATGCCTTACAGATCTTTTGGACAACAGCAACCATCTATGTTTCTTGTTGGATATACCTGGTGAGGCTTTTGATAGTTGTCCAAAAAAATTTTTTTTTGAAGCCACCAGATTGAGAAAGGCTGCTTTGGAGAATTGTCTGAAGCAAGAACTATCAAAGAAGACGACTCACCTCCTGACTGCTGAGGGGCTGAGCATGGTACTGCCTGATGGTTGGAGGAGTCTACGAGTTAAGAGTCCCCAAAAGTATAATTTCTTATCTTTGACAAAGGGTGAATAAATCCAGCAAACAGCGTGGAATTTTGGGACTGCATAAATTAACATTTGTTTGGGGCAGACTGTCTCTTTTTATAGAGAGCAGTAGACCTTGTTGTCTTGGTGTCTAAATGTTTATTTTTAAAACCACCGTAACAGTTAAGAGAGTTGGAAGGGGACTTTGAGATCCAGTACAAATCCCCACTGAGCCATGACATTCACTGAGTGACCTTGTGCCTGTTATGCACCCCTTCTCTCTGCCTGACCTTTTCTCACAAGGTGGTTGTGAGGACGATGTGGAGACCCATATATGCCATCGTGAGCCCCTTGGAGGAAAAACAGGCTACAAGTGTAACCAATGAATAAACAATATGCCAATAAATCTCTCATGATGTCTTTCCAAAGGAAACCAGAGTGCTGCAGCCTGGAATTTCTCATAGCTTGAAGGAGTGGGATATACATAGCAGTAATTTCCATCTGCATTAACAGTGATTGTTTCCAAGGAAGATAGAAATGAGTGTTTGGCACTCTCTTGAGAATCAGCTGTTGATTATCATGAGATTGCTTTCCTGCAAGGGACAATCAGTCCCCTTCCTAGCAGGTAGTACTTTAAACAAACAAGGCAATACATTTCTGTTTTTGAGCCTTTGGAATAAAACTTTCCATAGATTAATAAGGCAGATTCTAATGCTGTGTGTCCTCTTCTTACCAAGTCTCCCCAAGCTTCTGGCAGGGCATTAGAGGAGACAGGTTGAATCTCTTCTAATGTCATTTAAGGGCATCTTGTTTCAGATTTTGACATTTACAGGTAGACTGACAGGTGTCTTAGGTAATGTAACAATGTTGAGTGTAAAATGCCAACTCTTTTTTAAAGGCCCACATCCTTTTTGAAAGGCATAGATCTGCTCCCCTCATCCCAGCATAGCCAATCATCAGGAGTTTGGGTCCTCAAGGATATGAAGTGAAAGGAGCTGTAGTCCAACAGTATCTGGGAACCACTGGGATAAAAGATAGTGATGGATGCCTCACCTCTTTTAGTACTGAACCTTATTCAGTATATAAAGTAAGGTTGCATAAATAGCAGTTGTTCTACTTCCAACTTGTAGCAACTCTTAACAACCTGAACATTATTTGAACACACAGTTTTCAACAAACTCCAACCTGTGGGAAAGGCGACACCTGAAGGTGAAAAGATGGTATTGCCTTTCACAGCCCTTGTGTTTGTTCAGGGCAAAATGGCTTAGGAATTGCATTATTAATTCTGTAACAGACAGTACATCTTGCAGTCCTCCTAGGTGGTAAAGCATTGCTTTGTCAACCATGGTAAAATGCTTGCAGCAGTATGAATAGACCTTCATTCTCCAGCCAGCTTGTGGATGATATAGCAATACACAAGGAACAATGGGTCTTTTTAGACAAACCAGAATGGACCATTGCCAGTTCCACAGCTGAATTCTGCTTTATGGAAATGAGAAACACTCTGCTGTTGCTGTATTTCACACTGGTGAACCAGTGACATGAAAGGTGTAATGTACCAAAATACGAATTTTCATTGTCAAATTCTTGCAAGTAGAATATATGTATGTTCAGTTCATTCAATGCTGAGCCTGAAGTAGTCTTTACTGGTCACTACAGGCCAAAGTGCAGTAAATAAAATCAAGTTTTCTATTTTGAAATTAATCTGCTTCCTGATCAAACATATATTCTAACCAGTTGTTATAACCACTAAAAATACTGGATTGCAATTAGATAGTTTATAACTTAGAAGCAGAGTGCAAAATCCTCATTCACACAAGCATGGACACAAGACACGAACCAAATTTTTGTATATGGTGATTAAGAAACAGAACCTAATAAATTAGCAAAATGTTTTGGCTTCTGCTTTCTTCAATTGCTGAAAACAAAAGTAAGTTGCATTCAAGATGGTAGTTTAGATTGCTCTTATTGCCAAACTCTTGTTTTCAGCAACTGAAAAAGGCAGAAGCCATTTTGCTAGTTTATTAGGTTCTGCTTGTTAATTACTCTAATAAATACATTTTATTATATTTGACTCCATCCTTTTGGGATCTAGATTAAACTTGCCACAAGTGTTTGTTTTAAAATTGTGTGTGTGTATGTGCTTGGACCATCCTCTGAATTTAATGCTTAGACATTGGGAAGTCTCTAAGTGTCATGGAATGCTTTTTATCTCTCCCATTCTAGTAGACCTCATCAAGGAAGATGGAAGGTAAATGTTTGATTTTAAAAAAATAAATGCTTGTTTTCCAACAATTTTATTCTTTTTAAAAAAACGCAACTGCAAATTTTATAATATCCTTTTGGGATCCAGGTTCTACTTGAAAACAATGCTAGTCAGTCACTTTTTAAAACTACTTTATTTATACACAGAGACACAGACACAAATGTGTGTGTGTCAAAGATTTAAATTTAAGACATTTTCATCCATAGGAAATGCCCATTATCACTCTATCAGCCTAAGAAGGAAACAAATTTCCTTGGAATAAAACTTGCCAAAAGAACCCTATGATAGGGTTGCTGTAAGTTGGAGTCATCTGGAAAGTATACAATAATATCAAAACTGAACTGATGATTTTTTGGGGGTGGGTGGGAGGAATAATTAAAAAGTCATAACATGGTCACGTGCCACAGGTGGAATAAATGAAGCAAATGAAGGATGAGTGAGATACATTCTTTGCTCTTTCTGGAACAAACGTTTCAATCGTTACAAATAGGAAGTATTCCATTTCCAGCTAATCAATGAGATGTAGGGGTCTTGTGTGTGGGTGGAAACACAGGCTAAAGCATTTCAGTAAATCATCCGTACATGAGCAAAAGAATCTCCAGAAAGATGACTGAGGCAATTTTTACAAGCTGGTACTATGAATGCTATTTTGCAGTTTGCCTTCTGTGGATACTGCACAAGTAGGAATGATGTGCCACCCAAAGTGACAGTGAAAGGATTTCTGTGGAGTTTTGAGAGCCACATCTTATTACATTTAATTCAAGTCTCCCACTCTGAAATTCATATATTTCCTGATCAAACATGCATTCTAACCAGTTGTTATTGCCTCCGATGTGGGCTGTTTGCAATTAGTTTATAACCTTAAAACATAATCTAAATTTTTGTCCATAAGGGCATGGATATCGATCAACCCAGATTTTGGAATCCATGTACTGTCCTGTAGGGAGCATGAAGTACTTATGGAGGCTCACTTGGGAAAGACCACGCACCCACTGCTTCCAAAGTCTCTCAGCTGGCTTTGCGCCTTCCTCTTCCTCAGCTTTTTTTGCAAGCAGCACACATGTGTGAGCAGTCCTCAATGAACCCCCATAGGCAAGAAGAACTGGTAAAAGAGCGGAACCCCCATTGAATTAATAGAACAAGTCCTTAATTTGGAAGTGTCAAAAGAGGGAGTAGTCAGATAATGGGGTGTCCAAAGGGGGGGCTAACTGTATGTATATAGGTGTGTGTGTGTATAATATTTTATATTTTAAAAATACTGTAATAGCTAGTTGATATTATTTAATCATTTTTTAAAAAAATAACATTATGTAGCATTGCTAGGGAATGCAAACAAATTCCAAACATTTGAATCATTTACTTTTGCTGGGAAAATTATTTCTGTTTCTCTGACTCATGAGAATACAGTTCTGAGATCTGCTAGATACAGTCCATGTTTATAGTAATGACAGTCCCTGTGCTTTTTATGTTATGGATGTTTGATACCATACAGACATACCATGTGGCACTGGGAGATGGGAGAGTGAACTATTAAATGCTTTCTACTTCAAACCTTGCTTGTCCAGGGCAAGTGGCAGAGCTCCCTGCCTCCACTAAAAAATCATTTACAGTTAATTTCAACAAGAGGCACAATGCCTACACCATCCTGATAAGTCAGAGGTCCAATCCTGGCTCCTCAAGGTGAAAGGGTGAGGCTTTGGATCCAGTTGCTCAAAGCCTTGCATTTACTCAATCAAACCACTGGGAACTCAATGCTGGTGGTAAGATTTATGGTCACATAGCTTTTTGCAGTGTAACAAAAACCTTTCCCCTCTCACTCACTGGCAAAACTGCTGTCTGCCTCATTCTAAACCTTTCAGGATAGCCCACTCAGCTCTTGATATAGATGACATGTAATATACCAATCTAATGGACATCTGAGAGGCTTCAGATTTCTGATACATGTAAATCTATAAGAATGGAAATGCTAATATCTTTCTTTCATGAAATAACCACATGGTTTATGTTGCTTATATTTCAGCTGGTTTTGAAGCTAGCTATGGTGCCACTTTGTAGGTTGTCATGCTGTCAGGAAACATAAGGGATTTAAAATGGAGAAATCATGTCAACTGATGTTTCAGCTGTTTAAAAGTGGACTTTTAGACTACCTTTAGAAAATAAAACATCCCACCCAAAAGCAAAGCAATTTGTGCAAAATGGGTTTAGTATTTATGCTTATGAAAGCAACCCAGTGTGCAAGGCATAACAGACAAGATATGGGGATGAGAAACTTCTGGATCTTCAGGTGTCGTTGGACTACAACTCACATCTTCCCTCACCATAGGCTGTTCTGCCTAGAAGTTGCCTACCCCAACCTGGACAAAGAGTAAAGCACTGGAAATTTCTTATTTGGTTTGGTTTATGATTTTGAGAACTGGTATATTTGGAAGAGAAACTGACTCTGAACTGAAAGGAAAAGCATAGCAAACACCCACAGGGCTCTTAAAATGAAACAAGCAGTAGAATAGTGTACTTTCTTAAAAAGGGATACATTTGAAACATTTAAATCACTAGTGTAAGAAATACAAAAACACTGTTTCATATGGCTTCAAATCAGGCTGAAAGCAGTGTCAACTTAACAGCAACGTGACAGCCCCAGTAATCTGAGCTTCAGACATTTCTCATATGAGAATGTGTAGAACAGCCCCACCAAGTGAATTCCCCATTGTGCTTTTTCCACCCTACTCCCAGTTTAGATCTCTCTTCAAAAGAGATAACAGTTTATGCAGGCGATACACAACTCGAAAGTCCAGGAGAGTGATTAAGAAAAGCTAAGTTTATATTAAATTATGACCATCATTTCCTAAAATACTGAACATAGTGGTTAAATAACTCCAGAAAGAAAAATCAACTCTCTCCAGTGAGTAACATTAAAAGTATTACACAGGAATGCAGGGAAATCGCTTCCATTAGCTGAGGACAGATAGGAGAGATACATTTGCTTTTTACACAGTCAATCAGTGCTCAAGGGATTGTCCCCACTTCTGGCCTTCCCTTATTCTGTAAAGTTTCAATAAAGTGAGATTTCACTTCAGCACGCAAGTAAAGAGCCCCATAACCATGACCACCACCACCAGCAGCATTGGCTAAAGCTTGCTCGAGTATATGAGCAGAGATCTGCATCCTTGCTTAATTTCAGAAGTAGGACTAAGGCAATAGCTGCCATTCTTCCAATACCTGGCAGCCTTTTTGACTCCAGCCCGTGGTGGAATAGAGGATCCAGGTGAAAGGTTTTGAGAAAACTGGTCTCTGGACTGAAATGTGCAATGGAAAAGGTCCTTATCAAGGCAACAAGAGTGCTTTCAAGGGAAGCTTTGTGTAAGTGGCAGGAGTGAAATTTTAATGGCTGTCTGATAAAGCAGCTTCTTCTCCACTTGAGCTTCTGAAGTGAAAAAGAACAAAGTTGTTTTCAATTAATTTATTTCTTATAGATTATTCTTCTTCTAAATGCAACTGCCTACACTCAAAATTTCACCCTATCCTCAATGTCTTCATCAATATCTGAAGCATGGCTTCATATTTTTTCCAAATGTATAGGTCTTAATTGTGTTCATGGTTGCTGTTACAGAGTTACCCCCTACATCCGTTGCATTGCTGAGACTTGATTTCCTCACCTCTCAGCAAACATGACCACAAACATTGGAGCCAACTAAAATAAATAGAATTAAATTAAAATCTAATATGTTTTTCTCTGGCAGAAGAGAAAAAGCCTACTAATGAACACAAAGATAGCTCCATGCCCCTAGTCATAACCAATTTGTCATAGGAATGCACATCACCCAGGGTTCATTAATTGGATCTATAATTCTCTGCAACTGGCTAAAGATACCAGTGTATAGTTAGCACAATTCCTTTACGCTGCTTTATTCTCTCAAAATAATAATAATAGACTTTATCTTTGTTCATATACCACTGTTGCCAGTGACTCTCAGCAGACTGGGAATGTACAGGTTTTCAAGGGGAAAAAAGGAGATAAGGTGAACATGGCTGTAAGTGAGGTATTAGATGAAAAAGTTAAAAACAAGTCACAGGGGAAAGCTGTGGGACAGGGCAAAAATAAAAGTGCATTGGAAGCTGGTGCAAAACAGCCAGAGTTGACAAAGGATGGAATGAGACACTAAGGATTAAATGCAGGGCTCCCAACACTGTGTTTCTCTTGTAATTCTAACACATGGGTAGGATGGAGCACGTGAAGGAGAAAAATCAGTGGACCATATGGGATCTTTGACTATTCTACATGTGTAAACTCCCCTCACATTGTTTTTAAAATCTGTGCCTCCTCCAAGAAGGTTCCAAAATAAAATGTGAATTTAACTAGTTGTTGATTGCTGAGAGATAATTGTTTCTGGAAGAGGACCACAGATGAGAACTGATGGAGATAGCTGTATTAAGCAACTTTCCTATACCTCTCCAATATGCATTCCCATAAACATTTGCTTACTTCCAAAGTTTTTCTGAGTTTACATCTGGGAGAGGGAGAAGAAGAGATGCTGAGGAAACTGTAAGAGCTTGGTTCCCTCTGTTTTCCCTACAAGCAAGCAACTAAAGCCCATGTTCAATTAAATGTATGTCTAAGATGTTTTAACAGAGGTAAACACTAGAATTGAATGGACCTATATGCAGATATGACTGACAGGACTTTTTGCAACAAGAGAATTGACATCATAGAATTCACAGCAGCTGGCACACAAATCTAATCACACTGAAATTTCTCTCTGTGAGCTTCATTTCCAAAATAATATACAGCTACCTATACAAAGATAAACTATGTGAATATACATGCTGAAGCCTGCTTTAGTTACCAAACCTAACTGTTTTGATAAAGGGACTGCACTAAAAAAGGCCCACCTACATCTTAATACCTATCAGTAGGCTGAAATGGGCAACATAATGGCCATTCCAACTCTAGACTGAACTGGACAGAATACTGGATTTGTCCCAGGAAGCATGTGTTCAAATTTCTATTCAAGCATAATGTTTAAGGGGTAATCTTGAGCTAAATAGCATATCTCATCCTAATCACTTTCATAAGGTTGATGTGACATAATGCTTCTTAGAAGTAGAGTGTGATACATATGTGACAACAATATGGAACTTGTTTTGCACAATGAATTGTTTGCCTATAATCAGCTATTATTTATTTTCACTGAATCACAAGTACTAGTCCCCATACAGCTTGGAAAGAAAAAACCCTGTCACTTTTAAACCTCTGACTTTCAACAAGGGCCCATGTTTGAAGGGGAGAGAACTGGTAGGCAGTGGAAGCTAATGATACAGAGCCAAGTTCCAAACTCCTGTCCTCTGTGTCTCTTGCTGTCTGCAACATTAAGAATTCAAAGGGTAGATAAAATAGAGACTGTAGCTTCCACAAGAGTTATAAAAGCAGACATGAAAACCACTGTGGTTCAGGACAGCCCCAGCCTTTTGACACCCTGTTATCTGATGACTCACTCTTTCAGTCCTTCCAAATTAAAGACAAGTTCGATTAATTTGATGTGGGATCTGTTCTTATGTCAGTTCTTCTTGCCTACAGAGGCTTGCTTAAGACTGCTAGCACATGGTAGCGGTCCCAAGTCTTGCCTATGGAAACAGTGGAGCCTCTGACTGAATCAATGGAACTTGTCTGTATTGCAAGCATCAAAACAGCAAGCTTCCATCAGTTCTTCTTGCCTTTGGAGACTTGCTTGGGGCTGTACATGCACTGCTTGCAAAGCAAGCTCAGAGGGTGGGAAAAGGCACCAAACCAGCTGAGAGACTTTACAAGCAGTATGTGTGCGGTTGGTCGGTCCCAAACAAGCCTCCGTCTAAGTCCTTCATGTTCCCTGTAGTAGATGGGTTCCACTTTTGGACCACTTCTGCTTTCTGACAGTGCTCTGGTCCCAAACCAGTCAGATAAGTGGGAGAAGCCTGTACACAGATCTCTGTCATTCCAATTCTCCCTGCAATCACATGTATTATATATGTACCTGAAATCCTGGATAAAATCTGGGTTAAAGTCCACTAAAAACTCATGCTTTAATAAATATTTTAGTTTGTAAGATGTCAAAAGATTCTTTGTTGTTTTTGCTACAGTAGCCCAATTGCTGCTACCACTTTGGAAATCAGTTCACACGGTAGCTAGGAAAGCAAATATAGCAAATGCTGCAAAGCTATATGAATAAAATGGAAAAAAAAGTGAAAAAGGAACTGACACTGGAAAACTCATCTCTGAGCCCAACTAGTGAGGTTTTGATGGAAGAACGCAGGCATATGCCAGGCAAGACAAGTAACTGAATTTTTATGGAGATATTGGCTTTGGTATGGGATACTGCAGCAGAACTTCGTGCATATTTTCATTAAATGCAGATCACATATACTGATACTAATTTATAGCTTCCTCAAGGTACAGTTTTGTCTGACAGCTGCAAGATGCAAAAAGTTGGGGTCAATTTGAGTTGTCAGGCAGGCCAACATTAGTCCAAAACTGGCTGTTCTAAAGTTGTCTTGCATTCCTACTGTTTCCCAGGACTTCCCTGGCTTCTATGTTTCTTTATAATATTGAGAATGTGCATATAATCCCATTCTAACAACAAACAAATATAACAGCACATGTAAATGAACATTCTACAAATAGCAGAGAAGGAAATATGAAAGAAGAAAAGAAAAGGGAAGAAGAATGGGAGGTCTGGTGTGGACATCCAAGAAAAAACGAGTATCTGTGAACACAACATCCAACACAATTGCTTCTGTGCAATTGTTATGGCCAAACTCTGCTCTATAGCACATGAGTCCTTTGATACATGTAACTAAAACACACATTTACTGCATGCAGTACAGTCAGCTTTCCACATTTGCTAGGGGTAGGTGCACAAGACTCCCGCAAAATTGGAAAAATGGCCAATATCAAAATGTGTGTGAATCTGTGCGAAGGGGGCCAATTCATGGTGGGGAGAGTAGGCACCCAGTGTCCAAAGCAGGTCAAGAAAGGAGAGGGAAAGGGTGTGGGTTGACACAGCGGCTGTATGCTTCCTGTTACTTGCCCATCTCCTTCCTTGGGAGTGGGGAGGCATTCAGATAGGGTTTGTGGTGCTAAGAAATTGGGCTGCATGCCCTGGTCAAATCAACCAAGAGGGAGGGCACCCTTGGGAAAGAAGCACTTCAAGTGGGGAAGCAGAGGATGGAGAAACTCACAAATAATCAAATCCGTGAAAGTCAAAACCGCAAATGTGGAGGGCTGACTGTATTACTGTTTTTGACAGGTATATAAAAAGTTTTACCCAATTGGGGGTGAGTGAAATGGGGGAGGAATTGCCTTTTTGAAAGAACTACGGATTTATTACAGAGGGAAGGCCAAATAAAGTTTTTAAAAAATGAAAAAATAAAAAATTAACAACTACTTCCACCATTGCCACAAAATGAGACAGTTTTGAAAAGAAAAAGGAATAACCTTGCTGGAGTTCATTGCTGCACTTTTGCCTACTTGCTTGCTCTCTGTTTAATTTATAGGAAGCAATCTGTGGACAAAGTGGTATAGGTACAAGGAACTGATGTTCTTCATCAGTGATACCAAAGCCATTCACCCAAATACACTCTGTGGATCACTTACAAATCACAGGAGAGGCACTTGCAGGACTGTGGTGAAGAACACTGCTATACCTTCCCAGAGAATAGATACTATGATTTAACAGTTCCAAGTAGGCCCTTTCCTGCAACTTAATTGCTGTTCTGCCCAGTCATGTCTAGACTCTGTGCAGCGACTATTTGTGGTATCAAATGCCACCTTCTGCAAGCCCTATACCTGTTCTGCAGTATGGAAACAGTCATGTTCCAACTGCAGTGAAGACGGAACTTTATACAATTTAGCCATTCATAGTATGCCCCCATTTCAGAACCTGCTTGACTTCTCCTGCCTGACATTCATTATCTTTCAATTGCACACACCCGCTTTCTGACACCAAACTTTCACTGCTTACCCTATCTAGCAAATACAGAAAGAAGTCACAAGCAAAACCTTTCCTTCCAGATTCTCTAAAGAGAAATCCTTTCCACCACAAAGGCATAAGAAAAAGTCTCTTACTGGATTTATGCAGCAGCGTGTTGGAGCCAGAGTTCTGAATACACCTCTCATCCTATTATGTTTGAAATTTTAAAAACAACAACATACTGCTGACTTGTGTTCCACAGGCTAACACTCTTTTCAGTAGCACACATTTCTAAAGGATGGGCCTTTGAATTGACTAACAAAGAACTGTGATATAGCATCATTACACTCAACAAATTCCTTGCAAGTCAAAGCTAATGAGAAGCTCTAAAAATAAGAACCAATCCCCATAGGGAACAGATGGGCAAGCCCTGTCTGCAAAGACCAAAAATATGTTTTACAAAGGGAGTGGGCATTCAAGCACAATGAACTAGACACAGCAGGGGCAATGTCTGTTGCCAGCAACAGACTGCTTTACACCTTGGATTCCTCACACCCAATTCTGGATTTGGCAGTGGTTTCCTACAGCCTGAAAAGATGGCAGTGATATTCCACTGCCCCTTACAATGAAATAACAGATGCATTTATTTTCCCTGTATCTGCAAAACTGATGGGCTTTTATTATTACCTCTCTCACCTCTGCTGCCCCCAACCCTTTCCCCCTAAAGTAGAAAGAGTGCAGTGCAAAATCCAGTTAGTGCCAATATCCTCAGAAGAAAAGCAACAGATATCAGGAGTGAGTGAGTTCAGAAACTCTGGCCACTTGGTGATGCAGAGTCCTCAGTTCACTTGTGTGCTCACCAAGTGGAAGCTGCGTCAAAGTCAGCTAAGAAAAGTTGCTGCCGAATTGAACACCACAGTTTCTGGGGAAAGGGACATATAAATAAACATAAACTATCAATGAACCAAAAGGGTCTCTTGAGTTGTGTCCCATGAGCCACAAAGGCACAGTCTAGCTTGGGCACCTCACCAAAGGTAGTCTCTGGTCTCCATGAGATACAGAGGCTAGTCTCCAAGTTCCTCCTTGAAGAGTGGGCAAGATCCTGTCTCATCAGTGCGAAGGATGGCAGAGAAGGAGGGAGGAGTGTCTTTGAATGTGCTTTAAACTTCACTCTCTGTTGAGGGTTTGCGCTGATGTTTCCAGCCTGTGTCTGGAAGTGAACCACGGCGCTCAGGAGTGGCTGCTGCATTGATACTGCTACATTCTGATTGCTCCTCCTGTAGCAGTTGCTCAGTTTCAGTATCATCCAGTGAGCCAGAGCTGGCTTGGATAGAGACTGTGTCAGTCTTCATGCAGACATGGTCGCGAAGAATACATCCCCGAGAGCTCCTTATCTGTTTGAGGTCATCCCATTCAGATTCATCACTGGACAAGAGACATATTCCTTCTACAATCTTGATCTTTTCCTTGGTGTAGCTATGATCAGGACTGGCCTACAGAGAGATAGACAGACTAAATAGTACCTGCAAAGTTGAAGTATACAGCAGGAGGCTTGAACAAGAAAGCTCAAAGAACCAACAAAAAGCCCATTCCTGTTTTATGAGCAAAGCCACAGCATACAATGGGAATGGGTCAAAAGACTGCTATTTCCCGCTTTCTCAATGAGATAGTCCACCCACCAAACCTTCTCAGCTTTGTCTAAGTCAGTTCTCCTATCCCAGCACTTCTGGGTCCTGTCCAAGGAAAAAGGCACAATAATAAATAAATAGATGCATACATTCAGAAACAACATCCATCATCTCCATGACTGAGATGATGGAAAACTGACACCTTACACATTTGGAGGACACCAAGCTAGGAAGGCTAATTAAGTTATCCAGACTTAAGACTATGGCATGAACAAAGCAGGAAGTGTCTGCCATGGAACTGGTTCTAATGACCTAAGCCAGGGGAGGGCAAAATGTGGCCAGTGGGTGGGATGTAGCTCCCTGGGCCATTTTTGCTGCCATCAGGGGACAAAAACAACTTTTTTCACCAAAAATTTCTTCAAAACGCACTCTAGGGCATGTGGAGGGCATTTTCATTACATCTGGAGGTCCACTGGGATTAAAAACTATTTTTGCAAGAAAAATAAATAAATCCCCAAATGTCCACTAGGGGGCAGAGGGCACATTTCCACCACATTTTGCTGGCCACCTAGGTGGATTTATGCTCAGGGAAGGCATTTTTTGTAACTCAAAACATGGTGAAAATGCCCCATCCCCCTAGAAGTGTTTTGGAGCAAGATTATTTATTTATTTTTATTTTTTATGGGAGCAGGTTCCGCCCTCGAAGATCTCCTAGGAGGCTAATGCAGGCACCTAGCCTTCCACAGTTGCCTGCTCTGTCCTAACTGAGTAAATAAACTATATTCTATGGTAAGACTGGGTGGGAAAAGTGGGAAGAAACAGGTCACTATCTAAAGTGAACAAAGGCAAAACAAAAACAAAAACCTAAACATGATAATTCAGATCCTAAGTATAAGCAAACTCACCCACTAAAAATCCTTTTTTTAAAAAATTGAGATTTAACTTCACACTACACAAAAAGGCATCACTAGCTGGGGCAGTCCTTTATGAACTAGAGAAAGGGAGCAAAATGTTAAAATCATGGCTAGAGGAGGGGAAATACACATATTTTGTCCCAATAAGTTACAAATGAACATGGAAATAGTAAGATATGCTACAGAAATACAGCCAACCCATACATTCATGCAAGTATAAACTCTCATCTGGCTATAATGTACAATTCTTTTCCTAACAGATTAGCTGCTATTAGAAACTACATTGCAACCCCTCAGACGATGAAAAAAGAGAATAACACAGGTAGTGAATACTGCTGAGAGGACAAGAACGAGGAATACTTTCAAATGCATGGGAATCAAGAGAACGAAACAAACAGAACACAATTAGTAGAGACAAGCTTTCTGTTACGAGATTATCTAGCATTCAACACAGAATGGAATGGAATGGATTCTCAGAGGACAGTCTCCCACTGGATGGTTTCCAGAAGCATTCATCTCTGCTCTGAACTTTGTTAGGACAAAGCAGCCCAGAACAAGACACAAAGTGAATACAGTTGAGGAATGTTGTCAATAAGAGGATGGTTAATGCCTGGTTAATACAACATAAAGGCTTGAACACTGATGTTAAATGTTACAAAGATGAGTCATACCACTACTGATGTTTAAAAAGATGTTTAAAAACAGTGAGGTGCATATGAATTTGATATGAAAAAGAGAGTGTGTCATCCTTTAAGGCAATGTAAGACTTTTCTGTGAATATACATTATGCTTCACTATTGCCAGAAAGACCTCTTTGGTTGATCATACCTTGTACATATACAACAAAGACACACAAGCTAATTATATCTGATTAGATGATCAAAGCTAATATTAAGAGTCTCCAGTAAGTCTTTTCTTTCCCAGCACGCAAATGCAGCAGAGGGAAGGAACACGCTCACATACACGAAGCCAGGCAGGCAAGCAATAATATAGGATAGCGCCAGGCCATTCAGCACTACAGAAATAACGGAAGTGGAAGTTGCACAAACATAGAGCTGTGATACCTGGTTGTGAGGCTGTGGACAGGTCAAAAGAGGAATGGTGAAAGACTATCAGAGGGGTGAGAAAGTTGCTGAGGAGGAAAGACAAAGTGCCTTAAGAAATCATGGCCAACCACAGGTCCTGCATCAGCTGTAGTCCAGCTAAAGCCTATGCCATATGCAAAAATTCTTCATTTTCCTCCGACTGGATATCTGGCACACTGCACAGGAACACTCTTTTACTGCAATACCATTCATACCTGAGATAGTGATGTTCAATTCCCTGAACACCATAGGAAATTAGAAAATTACAGATTTGTGCCTCATGACAAGTGCAATATAAAAATAAAAATACAATAAGTCATATTGGGGAGGTAAAATATATAGAATATTTAGGGTAGTTGTGATTAATTTGCCTAGAAGCAAGACAAATTAATTAGAACATTTGGGAATGCGCTTTTAATAATACACTGACTTGACACTAATTTTTGCCCTCCACATTTGCTAGGGTTAGGGGCACAGGACCCCTGCAAAACTAGAAAAATTGCAAATACCAAGACATGTCTGTGTCTTTGGGAAGGGGGCCAAGGGTCCAAACCCGGTCAGAAAAAGAGGGAAAGGGGTGGTCAGCATAGTGGCCCCTATATTTCCTCTCTCTTGCCCATTTCCTTCCTTGGGTATGTGTGGGGCACTGGGTGAGGGTCTGAGGTGTTGAGAAATCCTTAGCTGCCCGTGGTGGTGGAGGAGGAGGCGGTGGCGAAGGACAACCAGAAGCATCTTTTGAAAGGGCTGCATGGCTTAATTGCAGCCACCGAGACGGAAGGTTCCCCTGGAAAAGAAGCGCCTGAGGAGGGGCAGGAGTTGGAGAAACTCACAACTAATCAAACCCGTGAAAGTCAAACCTGCAAATGTCACAGACTGACTGTGTTGCAGTTTCTAATACATCTCTTACCTCTTTCTTGAAACATAGCTGGTTATACATGACAGGCTTGGGAACTGTCTCAATTTTCACTTCTTGAGTAGATGTTCGGTAAGATGGGTTACTGTAGGTAAGATTACTAAGGCTAGGATCTGTGAATTTGGACTTTTTGTGCCTACAGGAATACAAAAATCAACAATCAATTAGATGATGGAGCATTTCAGTATCACAATTAGGAAATTCTACAGCTGAAATCCCATCCCACATTAGCAGACAAATAATTCTAATCTGTGCATTTCTCTTACTCAAACTGCAAAAAAGTCATTTTTAACAGAAATGGAACATCTCTTGGAATTGCTCGCTCAGTCAAACACATTTAATGCACAGGGAAAAAATCTCTTTTTATTTATGCCAGTGGGAAAAACAGGATCAACTCCACTGACAAACTAAATTACGTTCACACAAAAGATTCAAACTTCAAATGATCAATATACAAGATATGTGTAAAATTCACTGTACATTCCTCCCTCGACATTTGTGGGTTTCACTTTCGCAGATTTGATTATTTTAGGGTGGGCTTACCTCCCCCCAATTTCCCCCTCCTATTCCCTGGCCTTTTGCCCATGGGCAGGGAGGGGAGAAGATTATCGCTTCCCCTCACCTGTTGCCTGCGATGGCATACTGGCAGCAGTGGGCAGGAGCGTGCAGAGTGGGCAACTGCCCTTCTCTGCATACCCTTGGCTGCCACTGCTGGTGCAGGCACTCCAGAGGCAGCCTGCATGGGTGTATAGAGTGGATGATTGTCTGTTCTCTGCACGACCTCTGCCACTGCTGGTGCGGGCACCCAGGCAGCAGCCAGCAGGGGTGTGCAGAGGGGGTGATCTACCCTTCCATGCATGCCCTCAGCTGCCTCTCTTGCTCACATGCTGGCAGGGGCACCAGGCAGGGGCCTGAAGGGAGGGGATGAGTTTTTCACGTTTTTTTCACCTTTGTGAGGGTTCTGTGTCCCTATCCCTCGCAAATGTGGAGGGCCTACTGTATTTCTGTACATAAACTCTTGGTAACATATAGAAGCCACCAACCTAGTGGATTCAGCACTTTCTCCAGAAGCAAAATGAACCTAAGCAATTGTCTTGTTCTATCCATACTGTCAGCAATGTTGACATTTTTGAGTGACAAGTGGCAAAGGAGGAAAATTATAATCAACACACAACTTGTTTTTGTTACATGTTGGGGAAAAAGGCAGCATAACAAACCACCACCACCACCAGCAGCACCACCAAGGGGAATATTAGCATCATAGCTTTTATTGTCTATGTCTATAACTTTGCTTCTTAACTCCCATCAGTCTTGAAGAATACCATCACCATCACATGTATTATTGTTGCAGAATAACATGGCTGCCTCTCTGGAATTTACTCCAATCAGATACTTTAATACAGCAAGGAACGCCTAGGCTTTATTGAGACTGTTCCAACCAAGAGAAAGAGAAGGAAAGAGGATGAGAACATTACCTGTATATAGTAATAGCGCCAATTAACAACAGTATGATCAATATACTGAGAAGGCCTCCAATAATGTAGCTGACATGCAGTCCTTCTCCTGAAAGAGGATAGAAAGGTAGTTAAAGGATGTTCGCATGCTATGAAGAAATTACTTCTAACTTGGCATCTCTCAGGTGTACCAGACTACATTATGCATCATCCACAAACACATGAGTGGGGATAATAGGCACTGGAGTCAACATATCTGTGGGGGATGAATCTGGGATCTAGCTCTTCAGCGAAATAAGGCATGGATTTTCAGCTACTTGGCAGCTGGAAATTACAGAAAAAAACTGACCTAGTCAATTACCATTTTATTACCATTTTTAATAATGTAGAATCTTCATCTTGGCTTCTTTTAATGTTTTACCATCTGCTGCTTACACCACATGGACAGCCCCTGACCTCCACGGAGTTGCCCACCCTGCTGCAGTGTCTTGTTTCTGGTGGTAATAAAGCTTTACGTGTATAAGGACAAAAATTTGTAAAATATCAACTTATTTAGTCATAGAATTAGGTTTGCAGTACTCTACATGGCAATCATACCTTCTTTTTAACAGCCTACCCATAATAGTTCTATAAACTGTTTTTTTTAAGACACAGAATTTCAAGTAAACCAGGAAAATCATGATAAGGTAGCATATATCAATAAAACCCTATTATGTCTTTAATTTTTCTAACATTCCTTGACTGTAAACTAACTCTACTACAGCTCCACTGGTTTGCTGGAAATCTGTATTGCCCTTATGGTATGTTATCTTCAACCTGCAGTATTTACAGGCATTATTCTCATTAGGGCTGCAATGCTGTGTTCCTGTGGGATGTTCCATAGGAAATATCATGTCTGTGTCATGCCTTATGGGGAGTCTGAAATTCTTCTGTCTGTAATTGTACGTCTGATCTTTAAACCCAGTTTTTCTAGAAAAAAAAAATCTTTCTGAATAAGAAGTATCAGGAACTGTTCATACTCTCAGGTTTCTCGTCAGATGAAAATTTCTTCCTGAATTTCTAATTGGGATTCCAGATTTGTAAATATTGAAAAAATAGTCTGAAACAATTATGTATTTTTACATCATATTACAAATATGTCTACCATGTGCAAAAAGGCTATAAATCTTGCCAAACCAAGTATCTTTATACAGTTCTTAACAAGAAACTTTTGCATTCACATGAATTTATTGTAAAATTGATGTACTTATTCCAAACAATACTGGTTATTTTCTCAAATACTCCATTTTCAAATCGGTATAAATAACAAACTTTTTATGGGTTGGTAAAAAAACAATAAAGTGGAAAGTACGAATTGATGCAAAAGAAAGAGGGGGATTAGGAGTAGCAGACTTAAGATTTATACTTGATGCTTTTTGTTTAGTGAGGTTAAAAGAAAAAGATACACTAGAAGAAAATGATTATTAGAATTGGAAGAACATGAATTAAAATTTAGGTGGCAGGTATACCTCTGGTATGGTAAAGTTAAAATGAATGTGCGATTTAAAAATCCTATTATAGGAAGAATGTAAATTAGGATATGGGAAATATATAAAAGGAGGTTTGGATCCAAGAAACCAGATTGGCTGTCCTGCCAGAGGCACTTTATAGAAAATAAATGGGAAGTTTAAAGAATGAGATAAGGTACAAAGACCTGCTGAAGGATGATCGGGGCACCTGGAATATTAAACAATACAGTATTTGGAACAAGGACATAAGTTACAACGGTTAATGTACATCCAGTTGAGAGAAAGATTTAAAGAAGAGAAGGAAAAAATTAAATTTGAGGGAGATAAAATTGAATTTGTAAAGCTATTATGCGTAGAGGGCACTCATTTGATTTCCAAAATGTATAAACTGATATCAAGATATAACACTGAGGAAGAACATACAGAAATGTATGGTATATTGGGCTCAGAATCTAAGGTATAATATTCAACTGAATCAATGGGAAAAAATTGGATTAAGGGACTAAAATTTACCCGTTATGACCTTTATGAAAATTTCTATCAAATGATGTTTAAAAGGTACATGACCCTCCAGTAAACTAGCTAAGATGTATAAAAGCACAAGCAACAAATACTGGGAATGTAATAAACATGTTGGGACCTTTCTATCATCTATGGTAGATGTGCAAAAAAGCAAGGAAATATTGGCTATTATTTGTGAACAGACGCAAAACATTGTGAAAATAAAAATATTCTGTAGGCCTGAATTGTTCTCCTGAAAATGATAGATGATAGAATGGAAAGGCAATATAGAAATCTGATAAGTTATACAATAATAACCGCAAGAATAGTATATACAAAATATTGCAAAAACAATACAATACCCAAAATGGAAGAATGGATGCACAAACTGATGGACCCGGCAGAACTGGATAAATTAACAAACTTGATTAAAGAAAATTCAATAGAATCTTATCCTAAAGTTTGGAAACTTTTTACATGCCACATAAAGAATTGAAATGGGGACAAACAATATTAGATTTTGATATGTAAAAACTTTTTTTAATTATAAGGAGAAATAAATAAGATAGAATTTAGTTAGAGAGGAGGTTATTATCTCTAAATTAATACCTTCATCTGAGAACTGTGAAGAATTTTTTAGGAGAGGAGATTCAATAAGAGTTCTAGAATTAGATTGAATTTACTGAAAATTTGTTAAAATAGGGTTTGTGTATTATTGTTTTGTGTTGTTATTTTTTTCTCTCCTTTTTTTCATTCTTTTTTCTTATAGTTTTAGGTTATGTGGGTTTGCTAGGTTTATATGTTGTATGTGTTACCTTAAATGGTAAATCAATACAAATTGTTTTATTAAAAATGAATTTATTGAAGCAAAAAAAGAATTTGGTCAAGTTTTTAAAAAACAAAACAGAATTTAACAAGAGGCGAAACCTAAGAAGAGAACAAAAATGTTTGTAGTATTTTAATGTTTACTGTTGGCAATTCTTCCTGTCCAAATACTTACTGTGCTTGCTTTATCATTTAATAGATCAAACTTAAAACTTCATGCATCTAATGAAAAAGGTTGTATTCCATGAATGATTATGCCAAATAAATATGTTTGTTAATGATTAAGTACCGCAGGACTGCTGTTTTTGCTGCAACAGATACACAGAGTAACACAAGGTCCATGGGGTAGCCCTAAGCCTTGTACACATATTTGTATAGCAAAATCTAAAATTCATTAGAAACAATCATTACTATAAACTGCCAGAGCTCTCCCATCTAAATGTACAGTGGATCCCCTATGTAAGCAACCTCCAGATATGCAAATTTAAGAGATCACGACCTATACTTAAAATGGCAGCAATGTGCATGCAGTTCTACTGAAGCATCTACATGCATGTCATCACCATTTAATAATATAGTATGTGAGCATTTGAGATTTCTTTCCCATTCATGAAGGGTCTTAGAATGGAACCCCCACAGATATGAAGGGTCTGCTGTAATCCCAGTAACTCAAAATTTTCCTTTATTAATGTAACTAACCCTAACTGTCCTAGATCACCAGAAATATACAATTGGTTTTCTTAGAATGCAATTCAGACAGAATAAGGGCTGATATGCAAAATTAGCATATTTTATTTGGCTTAACAACAAAGTGAGTCAAGACTCACTTTGCTATTACGAAGTTTAAGAAAGCTGCTGTGACAAAGTAAATCTGAGCTGAGGCATAAGATAGAAAAATACATAAAACAAACACAGCAACAGCAAAAACACAAAGAAAATGGACAACTATTTAATTTATATTATTGTTGTTAATTACTTCTGTATGCAGCCCTGATATCTGCATGAATGAAAAGCGGTTTAAATGCAATAAATAAATTATGTATTTTTCCATGAGCCAGACTTCACTCCTCTCCCCACTTGTAACCTCTGTTCTAGGCTTGATTAGTTACAGCTATTAACGGCTCTTTGGTTAAAACTTCCACTGTGCAAAATAATGAAGAACTCACCTGTGGTTGCAAGCACAGCTTCATTTGCTCGGCTGCATAGGCCTTGGCCAACCTTTCTGTCAGAGCAGCTACAAAATGAAAAAGGTACAGAAGGTCAGCTTCAAGAGAACCAGTCATCCTGTTACAGACTGAACCAAACTGAGATTAACTGAAACAGATTAGACATGAAATATAACAGCAGTCTCTTTTCCATCTCAGATATAATACAGATGTCACAATAAGGTTTTTAAAAAACTCATGTAATGTATCTCAGAAATGATACCATGATACAGCTTTCTGTCTTACAAGAAAAAAAGAGAATGCAATAACAGTATGTACTACAGAAAGATTTTTGTCCCATAATATTCTGAACCTCTAAGTAGGTTCAAGAACTCCTGTATATGGTACATAGAAATAGAACATTTCTTTACACTTTGGGGGAGAAAAGTCTATGAAGGAGAAGAGACTGGATGTAATCTCTCTTTATAATCATATTTTAAATCAATAAAGCCACTTACTTTCCTTCTGTCACTTCCACAGATAAGTGGGGTTTTGATGTGGAAGAGCCAGATCTATTAGTGGGAGTCTGATACTTTTTACTTGAATGAGTAGTCTCAGGAACTGGAGGCCCCATGCCAGGAACTACATGAGAGAGAGAAAGAAAACAGAACCTGAGGCACAGGAGATAATTATGCAGACACAAATTTTCCAAAAATATCAGCTATTTGTTATTCCAGACATAGCAGGATACTAAAAGATTATTTTCGTGATTCAACAATGATATCTTCATATGAAAACAAGAGATGTAAAAATGCAAAGGGATCTTGTAGCATCTTTGAGAGCAACTGAAAGAAACTGGTAGCATAAGCTTTTGTAGACTTAAGTCTGCTTCATCAGATGCATGGAGTGAAATGCCTATGAATCAGCAGTCTGTATGTGTGAATAGCAATAGAAATGCAAAACTTGGGGGTGTAGTGGTAAGATGACAAATTTAATAATGGTCGTTGGGGGGAAAAGGTTGGAGGAAAGATGTTGGTGACAGTCAAGGTGAATAGATAACTGTATACTGTATTTGCTGGTGTATAAGACGCACCTTTTCCCTAAAAGATGCCTTCTGAAAATGGGATGTGTCTTATACACCAGTAAATACGGTACTTTGAAAACTACTGCAAACAATTGACTTAGAGTGGAGCTTGTACTTTGTACAGTCTTACCTCTTGTGTTTAATCCTTCTGTAGACTATTGATTTGTGGGGAATAAAACTCTCTGAGTTTAAGAAAAAAAAATTAAGTGGGAAAAAATTGGCAGTCCCTTTAAGAGAGGAAGAGCTCACCTTGCTGCAGCCCCTCCCTCCTTCCCCCCATTCACCCCTCCCAGCAGGGTCTTTTTCCTGGAGCCAACCACCTGTGGGACAAGAGGGATAAGGAATTGCCTATGCTGTGGCACAGGATATTTTCCCAGTTTTCCCCCTCCTACAGTTGATTGGCTCCTGCTCAGCACAGCCTGCAAAACCCTGTTGGTTTCTGTTCCTGGGGTTGGGGGAAAGGAGAGGGATGGAGGTGCACTTTCTTCCCTCTCAGCCTGACCGGGAGGTTTGGTTTTTTCCAGAAGAGCTGCTTGTTCCTGTTTTCTATCACAGCCTCCACCACCTTGCTAGGGGGGTGGAAGAAGAAAATGAGTCAAGAAGAGGGGGGCTTAGAAAGAAGAGCAGCAGCCTCCAGATGCTTTGAGACCCCTCTTTTTGCTGCCTCCCTACCCCTTTTCTGCCCAGGGCTCAGCAGCTCCTGTCTTCATTCCCCCTTCCCAGTTGATTTTCTTAAGTGCCTGCAACTCAGCTCCAGTTTACGGAGGACTTTTCCCGGCAAGATTTGTGTGTGTGTCATGGCTTGCATCTGAGGCTGAGAAAATGAGATTTGCCCAAGGGGGATCCTTAAAAGAAAAATAGAGAAAGGGGGAATCCTCATGCCACATCTCCTTTCGCTCCCCCGCTTCCTATATATTTTGCCTCACTCGGGTACTAAAAAATTTTTTCCTCAAAAATAAGGTCTGAAAATGGAGTGCGTCTTATACACCAATGCATTTAATACGCCAGCAAATACAGTAAATGGTAACGGCTGTTATTGGAATGTAATGTGATGCTGCCTGAGAACCAGAAAGGAGATGTGATAAACCAGCCAAGAAAGTCCTCATGAGACTACGGTGTTAACTAGAATTATAACATGTGTAGTGTCCTAGAAAACCATTGTCTCTGTTCAATCCACTGCCAATGGATTGGAGTTTGTGGATATATTCCAATTTTGCTGTATCTCTCTCCAATCTTCCTTTGTAGGTTTTTTTCTGGTTTAAGGACTGCTGTTCTGAGGTTTGAGATGGAAGACTGAAGTCTTCTGCAACTGGTTTTTATGCATTCCCATTCTTATCCACAAATACCTCACCATACCTACAAGTTTTGCATTTCTATTTCTATTCACACGTACAGCCTGCTGATTCATAGCCATATCCTAGGTATTTCATTCCATGCAACAGATGAAATCGACTTGAGTCTATGAAAACTTATGCTACCAACTTCTTTCTCTCGGTTAGTTCCTTTGCATACTGATCCTGACTAATAAGGCCATCTGATGTCTTTGAATTCTGTAAAGTATGTAGAGAGCACTAGTTTACAGAAGTGGTTTACTGCTAGAGCTTGTAGGGAAGCAGGAAAAGAGCCTGGAGTTCTCTCATTAATCTGCCACTTTTTTCTAAGCAAGGTCTCAGTGTTATATATAGGTAAATGTTTAAAGTCACTGCACAAAATGCCAATCAAATACAATATTCTTTTGAGACCCAGAATATTAAAATATGTATCTGGGTCATCTGTAACATGGAAGGAAATTTCAAAGAAATTTACAAGGCATCTGCCTGCAAAGGAAAGAAAATAAAGCTTTCTGCGGTGAAACCTTTTAATGAATTACCGAGGGTATATTCTGTAGTATATACTGTTCTGTTATCAGAACTTGGCTTACTGAAGCACACAAAGCTGGCCATGTGGTTCTTATCAAACAGTAACACAGATTGTAATTTATGCAGTAGGTTCTACAAATAACTTACTGTTGGAGCAAGAACGCCCATCTGGTTCATCTGGACATGCACAAATGAAGTCAGTAGCCCTGGCAAAGCAGAGGTGGGTACAGCCTCCATTATTCACTCCACACACATTGGTGCCTAGAAGAAACAGATAGCACTTCTCACAGAAACTATCATTTTTCAATCCACAAGAACAAGGGTTTAGCACTTTTCCACCAAAATCCACTGGGCTGAGAGTTAAACACAGGGATTCTAACCAATAGATCATTATAGCAACCAATACAACCAGTCAAGTAATTAGAGGCTGGCAATAATCACCCTGCAGAGAAAACTACATTAATATTAGCTCATGAATATAGAGCATTTTATTTGTCACCAAGTGTGACGTAAGATACCAAGTATTTGTCAGTGTGTATCTTGAATCAAGACCTGCAGTAGCCACTAAGGCCTGTCACCTGAATTGCTAGCCATCTGGGACTTCAGAATGCCTGGCACACTGTCTCATGAATGCCAGTCTTTTAAGCTGAAGTTGCTGCCTGAAGAATTAGGCTGAATAGTATTAGCTGACTCTCAAAGCTAACTGAAGGTACAGCAAGCCCCACATCTTTAGATGCCCATCTACTTGCCTCCAGTGCTTACCATCCAGTCATCTATCACTGGCCCTAGTGCCTCTCCAGTCCTTATCTGCCTGTATGCAAACTAGACCAAAACTATTAATTGCTGTTACAGCAGTTAACTGCTCTTTCATTGAATTCCCACAATGAAGGATAATGAAAAACTCACCTGTAGTTAAAAGCACACCTTCATTTGTTCATCTGCATGAGCCTCAGCCAACCTTTCTGTGAGGCCATTGACTGATAGAATCTCATACACAACTACATTTAATTATAGGAATATGAATTGGCTTGTATGCTGTGAACGGCTATATTTATACTTTCTAATTCAACTAAAAAACTAATAGCAGTAAACCAGTTGGCAGCAAATGTGAATTTAATTAGCATTCTTCAGCAAAGCTTTTATTACCTCCTTGTCACTTTTTAGAGTTCTTAGTTTTTCATCTCTGAGTTTGCTAGCCATTTTCCTTCTGGCTAAAAGAACAACTCATAGTATTCAGTAATCTGTCTTAGCTATTACCAGCAGTTCAAATGGCTTTAATCAGTTACGAGTATGCACAACTCTGACACCCACCTATACTACAGGAATCAGACATCTCTCTCTCTCTCTCTCTCACACACACACACACACACACACACAAATTGATCTTTGGAAACTTTTACTACACCATTTCTAAGCTGACAGAATCCTGGTCCTTGTTCTGAAAAGAATCATACCCTAAGAGGTGAGTGTTTAAATTTCTGCACCACTGGACAGTAAGGAGAAGCACTGGACCATGGCACAGCTACCTCTTTATCTTAAGTTTGAAATTCCTCCTTAATAAACTTGTTTACATTCTGATTTTTTAATCATCAAGTCTACCATGCTTATGCATTTTCCTTCAAAGGAGTCATATTTAAAAATTTAATTTCACTAAGCTTAGGATACCTTGGATATACCTCAAGTTTTCTGTTCCAATCTGACTCTTGTTGAAACAAGGATAGAAAATGTCTTGAACTTAAAGATCAATTTTAGCTCTTTCTCATATACCTGTTCCCCGTATGACAAGTGGTCATCCCAATATCTGAGCCTGAAGGAATTGAGACTTCTCTGAACAGTTCTATACCCATGATGCCGTAACAACCAATATTCACCATCAGCAGCTGTTACAATGGGGTGGTTAACCTGTGGCCCTTGACTTAATTTTATGGGGTCCTAATTTCAATTTCAACTAACTTCAAAAGCTCTTGGTAGCAATCAGTTTAGACTTCTGGCAAGAGCTATCGGTCCTTCTCCCAGCAGCCTGCTATGGAGAGAGGACAATATGAAGAAAGGAGAGCCAAACAGAAAAGGTGGTAACAAAGAGGAAGCACAGCAGAGAGCAAGAAAGCGCACTTGATCTGCCCACTTTTGCTTCTTGCTCTTCAGACCAGTCACATGCAGCCCCTACAGCAGGCATCAGGAAAGTGTAGCCCATGGACCACACGCAGGCCCTGGACCCCAATTCTGCAACCCATGAAACCTCCCACCAGTTTCCCAAACCCCCTGCATGCCTACCTTTTTTAAAAAAAGGTACAATTTTCAGGTGAAAACTGCAACCAAAGCCCTCCCAAAGGTGTGCAACCACACCCAAAAAAACCCCTTTAACTCCCAACTTCCTCATAATCCCCCTCCCCCTTCAAATGCAACATCACTTCCAGTCACTATTTTGAAGTAGAAACAGAAGGAAAAGAAGGTATTTTGATGTACTTGGGATGGTCCACAGAGGAATCAGAACGTGAAAAATTGGTTCCTAATCTCCTCCCCGACAACTGTTCACTTTGGCCCACATTCAAAGAAGATGCATGAATAATATACATTAAATCATCTTTCCCAACCCTAGGAGTTGGTCTAGGAGTGACAAGAGTTGTATGGCAACACATCCAGAAGGCATCAAGTTTGGGAAGACTGATTTAGAGTATGTTTTACTACTGTACCCTCTTTAGTTCTGAGTATATAGTGATGAAAGCGAGACTGTAACATTTACCTGTCTGTCTTTGAGGAGAGACCACAATGATATCCATAAGCCCTTCAACATTGGCTAAAATGGTCTCCTTATTTCGGCCAGAATACTTGTCTACGCGCTGGATAGATTTAGTCTGCCAGTCTGTCCAATACAGCCACCTATCCTGCTACTCAGAAAGAAAAAAAAACAGTCATAGGATTAGGAAAATCTGACAAAATATAAGAATGATAAAATTGCTTGTTCAAAGCAGTCTAAGCAAAGCACCTTCTATTTTCCATAATACAACAGAAATGAAAAATGAGAACTTCTCCAAGCATTCACAAATCAAAACATACTACTTCAAATGTTTTTAATTCTATGGACAGTTTAATAATAACATTCTGTATGTTTTTACTTATGTCCTTGTAACCGCTTTTTACTGTATTTGTTTTATTTTTTTTGTAAATTGGCTAGAGTTTCAGTATTGAGAAATGATTGATGATGATGATGATGATCATCATCATCATCTCCTCCTCCTCCTCCTCCTCTTCAGGAGGTCTGTAACACAAGTAATACACTAGAATATATCACCAACTTCCTTGGTACCTGTGTCAAGGCAAAGGGGTGTGACACTTGGCTGACCAGCACCTGACGGAGTTTCCCATTGAGATCAGCACTCTCTATGCGATCTAGGTGAGCATCTACCCAGTAAATCCTACAAGAACAGAAAGGATGAAAGTGAACCAGTGTCTGCTGTAACCTCCCAAACCACTGAAACACACTTTCCAGCCTCCCTGTAATTGCCTACTGGTCTAGTGCAGCAGCTTTGGGCTGCTTTAAAAACAGAGAAAAGGCTTTTGAATACTGAGAATGCCAGTTACATAGCATGCAATCTTAAAACATCATGTTCTACTGACCTTCTGGTGTCATAATCCAAAGTTAGCCCATTGGGCCAGCCTAAGTCAGTATTAATCAGTATCTTGCGTTCAGAACCATCTAAGTTTGCACGTTCAATTTTAGCAATCTGTCCCCAGTCTGTCCAGAAGAGGTATCTGCAGTAAAAGAAACTAAATTTAGATTGTATCTCCTTCCTGAATAATTTTTTGAAGTTTATTTTGGAGAAAGAAGGAAAAGCTGGTCTGTCTGAAACCTTTCTTCCACTCTTTCTTGTGGAATAGGTAGCACAGTCTGTGAAGTGCTGGAGGCTATGCTTCTTGCTTAGTGGATCTGTTAACTGCAGAAGTCCTATCTGCCTCTTCAGAAACAGCCTTCTTCAGCAAGTTGATTTGCTGCAGTTTTTCATCAGGATGACCAACCTGACTTAGAGGGGCTGTGTTCTAAAAGCCAGGTCTAATGATGCCACAGGAAGGAGAGCCTTCAGACAGCTTACTTGCTGCAGTTGAATAGCTAGTTTGGGTCTCTGTACAAACAAAAAACTTCCAGCAAAAGCTACCCAGTTGGTAGTTCACTCGTTCCCACAGTTTCAAGGCAGACTTGGGGCAGCACTCTCCCCCCTCCCTCCAAATAATTCTGTCCTTTACATTTTGTCAGCTTACTTCATAAGCAGCTGACTCTAGGCAAACCAAGGCTTACCCCTTTCTGGGAAAGACAGCAATCGCTCGGGGTTCATCCAAACTGTTATTGATTAGCACTTTCCGGCAGCTGCCATCTAGCCTTGCAACTTCTATAGTGTTACGGCCTGTGTCTGTCCAGTACAGATTCCTAGCCACCCAGTCCACAGCCAGACCATCTGTTGTTTTCAGTCCTTGGCCAATAACCGTTTCCATATTACTGCCATTCAGGTCTGCTCTCCTGAAACAAGGAATCATAGAGAATGAGCAAAAGACTCTGCACATTGAAAGGTCGGGTTACAGGGCAACAAAGAGAAATAAGATCCCATCAAAAGACATTGTTATATATAATAACTGCAGCAAGATTTGACTTATGCTCAACATTGGAAAGAAGGAAAATATATTGATATAAGAGAATGGAAATTCAGAGTCCTGGATATGGTTAGTGACAGAAAAGTTAACCTTTTCACTTAAAAATAAGCCAGTCCAGGGCTTTGAAAGAGAATGGCGAGAGGTATTGAACTGAATAAAAGAATGAAATAGGGGGAAAGAAAGAAAGGCTGTGAGAAAGGAAGAAGACAAAATGAGGTGGTAAAAGATAAAATGTAAATAGTTACATATAAGCTAAAAGTAATAATATATGATTGTTATAAAATAGAGATAATGTATGGAATGGAATGTTTATATGGAATGGAATGTTAAACTCAGATTCAAATGGGAAAATTGATGTCTGGAAGCGGAGAGGGGGGTTTATTGTTTTTTCATTAAATTTTTTAATAAAAATTAATTAAAAAAAAGAAAAGTCGGGTTACAGGGCAAGTCTCACAAAATAAAAAACAGCTAGTGAAAGAAACAGGGTTTTACGTAATTCATTAACACAAAAACAAGTTCAAGGATATCTACCTAATAACATCTAAGAAGACATCTGTGTAATAAATCTTGCCATCTACACTGTCATAATCCAGAGAGATAACATTGTTCAGTTCTGGTACAGGGACATGAACATCTGTGTGATCACTAGTATCCAGTGAGATCCGTCGGATGGAGCCACGACTAGAAAAGAGCAAGTAGGTTTCTGGAGAGGGATCACAGGTCCTCTTATCGATCTTCAACTGGATACCAGTAGGGCAAGCACAGGAGAAGCCTTCAGGGTTTGGAAGGCAGAGATGAGAGCAACCACCATTCCTCATGCCACACTTGTTAGCCCCTTAGAAAAAAAGCAAGATGATAATTTGTTTCTCCCATTTCCCTTTTTTTTGTCTTTTTTCCTTTAAAAACTATAGACTTTAGACAGAATATACTATTTTCATATTTATGCATAGTTTTATTTTATTGTATGATAAGTTAAAGCTTATAGTGTATTAAGACAATAATTATACAACAGAATCCAACATTATCTTGATTAAATTTTCTAAGATGCAGCATCCAAAAAAAAAAAAAAAGGCAAGATGATTAATTCATTACTTTTCTGCATTGACATGCAAACATAAATTTACAAGAAATTAGCCTAGAAGTCTGTAGGCCTTTATGAGACCTACCTACCAGTGTATCTCAGCTACTTCTGAGAAGCTAAATAAACTAGTGGAGGACTAGATGTCAGCCAAGATAAGCTTGTTAAAATCTAATATCTGTGAATATACAACCTCCCAAAAACAATAACTGGCGGAGGGCTTGATGTTGCATTTTCATTTACTGTCTTAGTGATAGCACAAAGGCATTGCTGAAGTGCAAGAAAATCCTAGATCTACAGGCAAGACAACATCAGGCTTCTGGAAACTAAATCAAGATGCGGAGCAAGACCAGTTATATCTATGAGGAAAACTGGAAGGATGCTGGTTCAAATTATATCAAAGATTTAGAATATAGACTGTGTTTTCTGTATAGATGTGGTTTTTAAAACCTTGAACAGCAATGGTTAGACAATGGAGTAAATCCACTGGAGTAAATCTTTAGGTGGAACTTCAAGGCTTAAATCACTGCTTTATATTCTATTTTTTCCAGCAACAGTAGGTGATGGAGTTTGAAAACAGAAATGCGCTCCACATGCTCATTCCCACAACTACCTATCACCTTTAAAAAAGTTCCCACTATTGTCAACTGCTAAGAGGAATTTCTACCAAAGATTCTAGAAATTTGCCTTAAAGAAAAAGGAGGAAGCTTACCAAGAGGACGTCCCCTGTCAACAGCCTGGATGTCCATTAGACCAGGGAGGTTTGCTCTGACCAGGATGACACTACCACCAGTGTTCTTGTCAGCTCTGTGAATGCTACGTGTTTGCCAATCAGTCCAGTAGATGTAGGAATCCAGCAGAGTGAGACCATAAGGGTGCTGCACTGGAGAGAGAAGGGTGCGGCGGTTTGCACCATTCAAGTCTGCAGCCTCTATACGCTGAAAGGAAGACATGTAATTAACTTTTATATCCTTTGTCAGCGAAAATCTGCCAAAAGTTGAAAACAGTCTCAAAAAGCTATTAGCTCCAAGCAACCACATCTAAAACATCAAACTTGACTCATAATACAGTATCCTTTGATACTTCTTCACCTGCTGACTAGCTATGATTCGTCAAGCAACAATATCTAAATAGTCTCCACTGAAATACAGTATCTGAGGTAATGCCAGGTAACTTGGAAGCTTTGCCTCTGGTTCTTGATTCATGGAGGTGTCTTCAGACACACATATCTTCAAGAGATGTTCTAGTCACTGAGTGATGTGTATGCAAGTGTAAATTTATTCTTATTCCCCTAAAATTCCTTAATCACTTCTACCCATCACCTCCCTCAGATTAAAGGTTTCAAATTTATGCTAGGGACCTCTCCAAATTCTTTGATGTCAATTCTAACCTCAGTATGTGCATCAGCCCACAGCAGCTGTGATCCAGCCTTATCCACAGCTAACCCATTGGGCCATCCAAGGTTGTTGTTGATAAGGACCATTCGACTGGAGCCATCCATTCCTGCTCGTTCCAGTTTGGCATTCTCACCCCAATCTGTCCAATACATAAACCTGAAGTAAAAAAAGGAGACAATAAGCAGTTAATGAAAAAGTTGACACAATATTTCTGAGTCTTCTCAGCTTCTGGTTTCCCCTTGCACTCACCCCATCTCATGGTAAAGTGCAATTGCTCTTGGGCTGTCCAGATTTTCCCATATCAAAACTTTTCTCATTGACCCATCCAGGTTACCAACTTCAATCCTATTAGTTCCTGTGTCCGTCCAATATATTTTGCGACCAATAGCATCCACTGCTAGTCCATCTGTGGTCTGCAACCCTAGTCAGAAAAAACAAGTTATAATAGTTTTAATGTTCCTGTGGCCCACTCACAGGTTTGGCATTTTTCCTGTTCAAAAGTATCAGTCAAAAACATCTAGAGCATATCCCAAGCATTCTGATTATGGTTCCAGAAACTCCATTAGTAAATCCACAGAAACTATGCTAATTACACTGTAATTGTTCAAAACAGTCTGTCTCTGAAGATGGCCTGTGGGGGGGGAGCTGAGTTATTTTGGCAAAGCATCAATTACCTGTAGTAATAATATCTTCATACTGGGAGCCATCCAGGGCAGCCCTACTGATCTTCCTCAGAGTGCTATCAGACCAATAAACCTTTCCTAATGAGGAAATATGCAAATATTAGAAAATGTGGGTAGATAATAAGTATCTAAGATTTATTTCACAGCATGTAGTAGAACTCAGCATCACATTTATTAATTAACGCAGTTTCTGTATCTTCTCAGCTTTCTGATGTCAATAAAGGTAATGAAGACACCAACCAAATATGATGGATACTAAATTTTACCACCCAAAGGGGAAATTTTTCCATCTTTCATTGGAACAACTTTGCAGCATAAAAAAAGTTTAAACTATTGATGGCTTCAACAATGTCTGTTTAAGTTTGGGCTGAGTGGAAAGCAACACTCAATCAGAAAGGAGTATTACTAGTAAAATAAGCTTTTTGTGGTAAGAAAGTGGTGAAAAAAGCTATTGGCCTCTTCCTATTAACTCCAGACTTTTAAAAAAAAAAAAAGTCAGTGCCACCAGCAATTTCAGCACATGGGATTTGCTGAAAAAAGTACTACTAACATTGAATGTAAAATACTTATTGTCCGCAAACAATAAATGTAGTCCATAATACATTGTGAATGATGTGTCCTTCTTTACTACGGCAGATGCCTGATATAAACCTTGGCTTTTTTTGACAAATGTATGAGTAAGTACGTAAGAGACTTCCTGAATGGAGATATTTCTGGTATTTTGTTAAAGATAATTCTCAGCCAACCCTAAACAAGTCTTAAAGCATTTTTGAATGCCAAAATGAAAACATCTAGGGAAATGTTTACTGTCCAACAGAACAAAGGGAAAATCTGGAGGGGGGAACCACCCAAGAATGTCAATTCCTTCACCAACAAGTCAGCAGTAGCTACAAATCAATCAGTCTTTACAATGGTGAAGCTACACAAAATTTCAGACCTTCCTGAGGATCCACTCCAATGGCAATGGTGTTTTTCATAGTAACATTGACAGAGATAACAACATCAGCAAAATATGGAATGTCAAGTGAAACCAGGCGGATGTCTGCCCTTCTGGCAAAGATCAGAAAGCTAGTCATTCCTGCAGAATTAAAGACAGAACAATAGTATGAACAGGCAATGCAGTTCTATCAGCAACATCATAAACATGGTTTCATAAATATCCATTTTCAGCTACCTAAACAACAACAATAGCTACAGAGATACAAGGATAACCTTTAGAAATAATACGAAAATTTTAAAGACTCCAGAGAGAGATGTTTCAGCTAAAGATGTCACACTAAGTGATTTTTTTATATGCCATAATTGGATGTCCACAGGGGATATAAGATGAAAGAACACAAGCAAGAGGTACAGCTTTGAGGCTCTGGCATCCAGGCTGCGCATCTTTCATGTTTCTTTGTGGCAGTAGGTCAATATCTGCTATTTGAATACGATTACCCATCCAGAAAATCACATCTTTTCTACTGCTCAAGATGACAGAGAAATAACCTGTAAAAACACGGACTAAACTCTTAGTGCTTTATTTAGGTTTCTGCTATTCCTTCCTCCCCTTATTGGCTATTCTTTTCATTATTGTAAATTATAAATGTTGAGGCAGAACAATGCTGAGTCAACACGTGCAGTAACAGTAACTGTGCAAAAATTATTCTGATAAAGAGAATTTAGGTTTCCAAGATTTCATTATATTTCAATCCCCCTACAGTCATTCTATTAATTTTACGTCACCCAGTTTTTATTTTAGGGATTTAATTACATCATTATTGTTGCCATAATTAGGCCTGGATGATTATAACATACAAAGATTTGTTCAAAAAAGGGTGAATTCACAGTGGTTACTAAAAATTCTTGTTCTTCAAAGGCCCTTGTACATTTAAACCTATCAGAAGAAGAACATGGGATTTGGAAGACTAGATTGTTATACAGCCAAACTGCACGAGATGGACGCTTACCTGGTAAGCAGGTTTTGCCATCTGGTTGTAGGTTGATACCAGTAGGACAAGTACAGCTGTAACCTTTAGGAAGAGGGGCCAAGAGGCAAAGATGGCTGCATCCACCATTGTTAACACTGCATGGTGTGTGTACTGGCACAGAGAGACAGAGAAAAAGAAAGACAAGAGCAAAACAAATACATCACAAGGAAGAGGTGAGAAACCACATTCTTCAATATTTTATATTGTATGGTGCATTGACACTAAATGGGAAGAGTAACAATTTCTAAGAAAGTAGTCACATTTATTTATGCTTTAGTTTTAGACTTTGGCTGGAATGATGTGTAGTAACAGAATGTAGCACAAGGAAGAAACTTGGCTACTCAGTTTAGCTCATAGACAGATGACCTGATGCCCTACAGATATTTTAGGCTACTACTCCCATAAGCCCAATTAGCATGTCCATAAATCAGAGATTACCACAGCTA